>CM043114.1:33686780-34107141 GCA_023701765.1 Hylyphantes graminicola | reverse complement strand
CGTTTGGGAACACAAGTCAGAAAGATATTATTTTTGGTATACCCCCCCCCCCCTCCCAGAATAATCTTTTTACTTAAGGTTGATATAGCTTCTTTATTTGATTAGTGTTAAGTTGCCAAAATAACTATAGGCTTACAAATTTTGTGGTTTGTAGTAGTATTTGTTCAGATATGTTTCAGTTTTCATTTGTACGATGTTGATGTATTTATACTATGTATTTATATTATGTTTTATGTGTGAGTACTTTTTGTGCCTTTTGTAAATATAATAATAAATGTATGTAATTTTACATCTTTGGAGCTTACATTACTGTTTTGTTTTTTTCCAACCCGTGCCACGCCGGGTACATCAGCTAGTGGACAAACATTTTAGTAAATATTTTCTATCAACTAATATATATTTAGTTTTTTAAATTATTAACTAAACATATTTTGTTAGATTTAAAAAAACAAATGAAAAATATAAAATTTAAAAGAAATCTTTGTATTGCAGGCCAATTAGAAACACCCGAATATTTTAGATTTTAAAAAATTTATCATGTTTTATTAATGACATTTTACTGCATTCGTTTAACCTTAAATATGCTTGATGTTTTAGTTGTATAGTAATAAATAGTCTGGTTTTATAAATATTCGAAAAGGAAATGTAAGCAAACATAAATTATAAATTCAACGAACCATATTGTAATATTTTTATTTTTCGAATAAAACTACATTCTTATAAGAACAATAAAAATGAAATAATAAATTCAAAAAATTCATTTTTCAAATCGTTGAATCTTAGTGCAGTCTTTTCCTACAACTTACGGAAAACTACTAATAAATAACCTTCACCCTACGTTTCACAATTTGTAGTTGGGTAATATAAAACTTTGAAAACTCTGTCGAAAACTGTTAAACCGAACTAAGTTTTACATAATTATATATTTCGTATAAATACGTTACGTACGGTAAACATAAATAGCGTGCCAGTTCATAGTACTTTAAAAACTTCTTGTTAATTTAATAATACTGTTTGCTTCCTTTATACGAATCGGTACAGATAAACAAACCTTTCTGTTTCTGACGTATCTAATTATTTTCGCTTACAGTATGGTTTAGACGGAGTGTATTATGGGGTGACCGCTACATTTAGGATTTCATAGGAACGTTAGCCATATGGTGGAATGGAATACATATGACGTTTAAGAAAACATAAATGGGCAACTTTTAGTCAATGTTTTTGAAATTAGATAATGTAAAGTGGCACACATAGCTCATCTTTGAACTTAACCTATTAAATTGCAATAAGAGAGAAATTTGACAGTTTAGGGCTTTTAAAAACCCTAAGAACATGTCGTATGGTTAGTTGGTAGACATATGTATTCAGATTTGTGTGCTTGGTCCGAAACCCGCTTATACATAAACCTTCGTCAAGTAAGACAGACACAGCACATACATAAGTGGATATATCTAATTTTTAGGGACAGATACCAAATAGAGGATCCCCAGAATTGACTTGTCACACAAAAAGGGTATTGTTTGGTATGGTGACATGGGGGACTTTGTGTGTGTGTGGATTTAACGCGCACATGCGCAAGTCACCATTAGCTTACACGGGGTCTTCAGAAGGCATCGAGACTCGAACTCGTAACCTTAGGCATGCCAGTCCAAGATATATCTAATTTTTAGGGACAGATACCAAATAGAGGATCCCCAGAATTGACTTGTCACACAAAAAGGGTATTGTTTGGTATGGTGACATGGGGGACTTTGTGTGTGTGTGGATTTAACGCGCACATGCACAAGTCACCATTAGCTTACACGGGGTCTTCAGAAGGCATCGAGACTCGAACTCGTAACCTTAGGCATGCCAGTCCAAGACCTTACCTACCAGACTATCTCGGCCCTTGTTACAAAGTACTTTTGGGGAGAAGTGGTCTCATTTTACTAATTTCAAACTTAATGGAAGAATCATAACTATATTGAATATAGGTGCACAAATAATAATATAATTAAAAAAACCTTTAGGTACAGTGTTTTTTTACAGTTTATTTTAAAAGTTTAAATTACTGTCGACGGATTTTGAAGCATATACGTTCTCATAAGTATGAAATATGTATTATTAATTGTACTTCGTGGGCATTTTGAATATTTATTTGAAAATGTTTTAAGGAAATGAGAATATAGTATATTTTCTCTATTTTTTGTGTCCAATTTATATAGATGTTTAACTATAATTCTATTAGAGGATTAATAGAAATGTAATAGAAGTATAGTAATTCTTAGGTTATTAATTATTTGCTTATTATTAAGAAAAGGTTATTAATTATTTGCTTACTGGTCTAAAGTAAAATTTGAAATGGATTACTTGGTGAGCAAAAATGAGGAAATAATTTCGCTGGAAATTTTAGATTGTGCGAATTGTCAAGTGTCTTTTGACTTAGTGTGGAAGGATTGTCGAAAGTGACGAAATTATTCACTTTGAAGATGAAACAATCCTCAAAAAGTGAAATACTTATTTTTAAGAGTGTAAATTTCATTAGAAAAACTTAAAATAATAGATTTCTTTTATGATTAGCTTATTATAAACAGACGAATATTTATAAAGAATGACTATTAATGTTATTTTTTTATAATTAGATGCATTTTCCCTTTAAAAAAAGCTATCTTAATATGGGTAAAAAAAATAATATTTGAGCAATAAAAATATTAGAAATTAAATGAGTAGATTTAAAAATTCAAAACCCCTAATGCTACAAGCCCACCATCGAATACGGTTTGTTACTAAAATCACATCAAATATGTTACCTAAAATTTAACTGTTAGCGAATACTGATAGTAACCATTGCTATTAAACATGAATCCTTGCAATCGTAATCCAATGGTTAGATTTGAATTAAATTAAAATATAATTCAATTGATATGCCTGCGATGCGGATGGTATGTGCATATTTAGACCCCACTATGAAATAGTTATTTAATAGCATTAAACACTATCCATAAATTATATTTCAATTATGAAGAGGCATGCACGCATTGGTTATGAAGTTGTATTACACATATGGATTTTGTAATTTGTTTGTGCATTGATAAACATTTCTAACGATTATAAATTTATATATTCTAAAAGAAAGCTGAAACTTTAATCAACCCGAATGTGATAAATTAGTATCAAACTTTTTATAGTTACCGATCAAATTTCAAAGTTTTCGGTCTCTGAATTTAAATAAAAATTATTTTAGTCCCATTAAAAAGTATTTTTTAAATTAAAAATTAAAAAAATAAATGTATCCTCAATAAAAAAGATTTCGATACACAAGAAAAAATATTTTAATTTTACACAAAGTATCAAGTAAGATTTCCAGAAAAAAAATTATTCAACTTTTATTTCTTGTAGTTTTTAATAAAACTAAAAAAAAATTTATGTTTCGCATAGTTTATGTGAATGAATTATTTTATATATGACAAAATTTTAGTAGCATTTAGTAAAAAATAATAATTTGATAGGTTTTGCATAAGTAATTATTATGTTTCGCACTAATAAATATTTAAACTCCACTTTCTTTCCATTAAAACTAAATTGGCCCCGGTGAATATTAGTATTTTGTATTACAATTTTTAAGCAAATTGAGTTTTATGCAAACAGTCTTCTTTGAAATGTCTTTTATTAAAATAAGTGTGCATCAACTTTTGATATTAAAATATTAATAAAAAGTAGAGCACGTAAAAAAGATTTTTCTAGTTCTGCAATTTTTATTAGCTACAATCTCAATTTATAAATTGCTGTGATATTTTTATAATACTTTAAAAGTATATTACTTTTTGGTTCTAATCTTTGTATATAATGAAATACCAGTTTCGATAAGAAAGTAAGATTTTTAAAGTGGAAATTTATGCCAAATGCAATAAGTTTTTTAATAAAATAACAGTGCAAAAAATAAATATTTACTTAGTGTTTGTTAACGTCATTTTCTTTACACATAAATTATGAAGATTCAAATAAAGGGTAATTTTTTGTAGGTAATTTTATTTCAAAAAATTAATGATTATATCTATTAAAAATCCACGTGTCCTTGAATAATATGCAACGTGTTTTTTTTTAATACGGTTTTACACTTTTAATCCATAATTTCACATCATGAAGATTTAATTAAAATAATCTTTATTGTCTAAAAGGTAGGGTTATAATAAAGTCTCAGGTCGCATAAAACGCATTTTCAGCAATATTAAAAAATTTATTATATTAGCATGGTAACAACAATGAAAAAGTTTTTACATTAAAATATTTTATATTATGAAAATTTAATATTTTTGTTACTTAGCACATGTTTTCATTGAAATCCTTTTTGTTTTGTACATTTCCGATAGTATCTGAATTATTTAAGTTTTTCTTATGACTGATGTGTCAATATATATAATAAGGTTTTTTTACATGCACTGTTGTGTTGGGAAAACACGATGCTACTAAAAACTAATTTAAAAACAAGTGTATGGAAATTACGAAAAGTTTTGCATACATTTTAATGGATTACTCATTACACAGTTTGTAATCGTTTACGTTAAAATAATAAACTTAAAATACATACAATACATGCAGTTTCACAAACTTTATCAATAGCCTTTGTTCAACACTCTCAACTTTTATTTGCAGATGTGTTTCAGACATATTTGAACTATGTTTTAGTGTTATTTTTAATAAATAATGCGTTTTGTTATTTTGGTATCATGTTTTGCAAATTTATGACATTACTAACTGCTCTAATTGCAGATGGATTTGTGGTATTAAATTTACTTATGTTTTAAGTTTGATGCTATATTCAGGAGAACCATTGAAAAAAGAACCCTTTACATTCAAAAATTTCAGAGGTAAAATCAATTTAATTTAAATAAAAATGCGGTTTTACGAAACTTTTTCTTTTATGGTTATATTCTATTTTTATTTAATTTTCTAATAATAATCGTTATCAGTTTTGTGAGATCCTAATCACAATTTAAAATATCTATTTATAAATTTATTAGCGTTTGAAACTGTTGTTGAGTTGCGTAGCCGGCTAATTGCTTCATTAGAAGAGATTCATACCAGTCATACTCCTCTATAGTAAAATTGAGTATCTTCGAATTCGCATTGACTCTTACAGATCTTATACATTACTCTTAATTTAGAAACTTGGCTAAGTAACGGTTGCAATGATTTTTCTAATCAATCTAGTAGGAAAATATCTATTTTGTGAAGAAAGCAATTCATTAAAATAAAATATCATTAAAAATAATGAAAACAACCACATATATAGAAAACCTTAATGAATATAATTTTAGGATATTAATTTATTCCTCTTTTATAAATTTGCAGTAATTGGAATTTTAGTATTCTTTATAATAATATTAAATAAAAAGTATTAGAAGTTATTTTAAAATAGTCAAAATAACTTAAAGATAAACTTATAACTCTTTCTTTAACATACCTACACACTTTCTTTCTTCTCTTACTAACTTACTCATTAATACCTCTCAAAACCCTCTTAAGGGTCGGATAAAGTGAAAAAAAAGCATCCCACCTTTTATTAAGGCTTCATCCTCTTAAGAAGTAAAAGAAAGAAGCATTGAGAAAGGATAGGCTAGAGGTTAGTGTGGATAGAAATAAGGTTAGTGCAAAGTATATTTTGGTCCCTTTTTACAGTGGTGGTAGGCTGGAATGATTTAGTCATGCTTAATGTTTTTAATTGTAATTAGTTGAGATATTTAGTGTATGATTTCTATAAGACTTGACTTAAACATGGAACAAGTGATTATTATTAATTTGTAAAATATTTTTAAAAAAATGGCTTAATGGATTGATTATAGTTTTCACTTTCATTTCGAGCTTTTCATGATTTTTAAAGGAATATTTTAAAAAATGTGTTCTCTTAGCAGGTTTTGATATTGCATCGTGTTAAGAAAAATGAAGTCCTTAAAAAAAGGTATAATTTAATAAAAAATTTACTAAAATATGCAAAACTTAGTTACAATCTAATAATTTGATACATTATTTAAATACAAATATTTAGCGTTAGATTAAATATTCAGCACTTTTAAACAAAAATAACAAGCCAGCAAATTGCTTGTTCTCAAAAGAAAAATGAATTTTATTTATTGTTATTAAAAGAACAAATCCACAAAAAAAATATTTGTTTATCAAAAAAAACCAGTTTTTTGATATCAAATTAGTAATGTGTATATAGTTGTATCTTATGTTATTGTTGTTATAAATGTAAAATTTTTATTGGAGTATGATCTGTATTAATTTATTTTGCCAAAATCCACTAATTAAATTTTTTTTTCTTAATTCTTATTTTTTAAAAAAAAATTTATGAAATAAAATTAATAGTTATTTTATTAATCTTAAAAAGTTGTTTAAAATTATTGTGATTAATGGTTGTATCTTTAGTTATCTCTCTGACATAATTAAATTATTAAATCGTTTTTTCAAAATATAATTTAAATTTTTTTTTTTTTATTTTTTTTTTTATATAAAAATAAAAAATAAATTGAATTTTTAAGTCTTACCATTGCCCAAAATAATTATTTGAGCCTTTGAGCGTGTTGCAAATTTTTTTTTTTGTGTTTTTGTTTTCTTCAGTTTGGCTTGGCTTTTAGGTAACCAAAAAAGCCAGATTTAAACCCCAAGCCCCAAAAATAAAAAAAAAAAAATTAACAACAAAAAATAAAAATTAAGGACGCTATTAAAATTATTATTTTTTATTAGGACTGGTAGGAAAAAAAAATAAATTTTTTTATTTTTTTTAAAAAAAAAAAAAAAAAAAAAAAAATTTTTTTTTTTAATTAATTAATGGTTCTCAAAGAGGCAAACTAAGAAGATATTAACTCAGATCAAAACAAGCACACACAACAAAACAATACAATAAAGAAGGCAACTTTTCACACTATTACAAAATTTATAAAAAAAACTTGTTTTTTTTTTCGATACACCCTAACTCACATCCCCATTAAATAGCATTACATTAATTTTTCTATACATATTATCCTATTATAGTTAGTATTACCTCCCCATTTATTAAGATTCAAAAATGTACATCAAAGATACCTTACAAAATTCACGTTTAAAGGATTTTCTCTCTAACGCTACTCAAAAAAATTACGTAATAAACAAACCACACCTAAACATAAACACTCATAAAAAAAGTTATTGAAAATTTCTATTTAATTTGTAGCGAGTTACTTTTCCAGGGTTTTGAGAACATTTGATGTGATATTTGAGATTAAAAGATACTTAAAAAAACTAATATAACATATGATATTTTAACAGTTAATCTTCTGAAAGGTGCCGTCGTATAAACCCGTCACTTGACTGTCAGGTTTTACCAAGTCCTTGACTGGTTTTACCCGTCATTGTCACTTGACTGTCAGGCTTTTTTCCCCGTCCTTGATTGGTTTTACCCGTCACTTGACTGTCAGGTTTTACAGCATCGAACAGAACTTCAAATCAAAAATTAATAAAGTTTCAATGAATTCTAACATTTGAAGCATGGATCAGCCATTAATAATCCTCTGTCACACAATTAAAAAAAATGAGAGAAATTAAATATTCAGCTAAAAATCATAATTTAAATCACACGCAGTGAAAACAAGTTCAACATTCTGTTCTACAAGTTCTGTCATTCGCTTATCCCACAGAGAGATAAGGAAATGAAGAGCCATAGATGTTGCCTTGTCTGTAATGCACATGAAGAATAATGAAATAAGCCTAAGAGTTTCCATTATAAAATATTCTTGTCTTGAAACAATTTGTACTATAATTTTATAATATTAACGACGAGATTAATTTATTTTTACATTTTACATCTAACGTTACTGCATGCAAAATTTAGTTCACTCTTATAATATCCAATTTACTACATACATTAATCAATTTTTAATATTTACAAGAACATTATAAATTTATATTGCTTAGGTATGGAATTTGACTAAACAAGTTTGAAGCAATCAAATCTAACACCCACACATTTTACACCAAGACACAATTTTCTTTAAAACCAGTTGCCTACGCGTAAGACACTACAACCTTTTTAACTGTGAAAAGTAAACAAAAATAAAATAAAAATGCTTTTTTTGTAGTTTTTAAGAAAATATTTTCTTCGATATTGACATTCCAATACAAGTTTGGTAGGAAAATTACGTATGAACAAATGCAATTTTTTCCAATAAAGATGTTCAAAATAGATAGCGGGATGGTATACAATATTATGAAATCACACATAATTAGAAGAAAATTTCCATGTTATACAACATGATTTAGTAATAAATAGAGACCATTCCAAAACTTTTAACTCATTAAGAGAACGAGTTGACAAGACGAGTAAGTTGAAGTTTTCTTACAAAAAAAGAAAGCAAATGATTATTCATGTTCAATTAAAACTTACCTATCAAAAGACTCAGCTGATAGTGTATCTAAAAGGGTAAGGAGTCAAATGAAAAAATCGTTACGTGGGTTGTATGATAATTTGAAAAAGTAGAACTGAGTTGGTAGAATTTTTTTTACGAGTGCATATATAGTGTTTACTTTAACCATACACCCAAGAGCACATATATTTTAGGATAAAAACTGAGAAAGGTATGTTTTGCGAATTGTTTTAGGAATATTTATTTGAAGGGCTGTACCTTGGAAATATTTCCAGCGTGTTTTTTTTATGCTTTTTGAAGGTTTTTCGAGTGATGCTTTTCTACGCATCGTCTTTAATTCTAGGTTTCAATTGCAGTCTTAATAAATTCTGAATACTTGATTAATGAAAATTTTATTTGAACTAAAATGCATACTTGTTTCACATTTTTAAAAATTTGATAACCAAAAACAAACCTTAGAGACACTTTTAACTTTACCATGAGATAAAATTTATTTTATGTGTGTAACATTTTGAAACTATTTTACTAATATACTTTTATTACATGATTAATTTCACTTTGAGATATTTTCACTATTAATAAATTTAAAGTCCCTGATACCACTTAAGGAAAGAACAATCATAAAAAGTGTTTTTAAAGTCTATTTCATGCGTATTTAATTATTTCTGAACTGTAGAATATTTTTCATAAACAAAACTTCCTATTTTTACTTTTTCCCAACCAACATTGTTAAAACCACTACTAACTGAAAAACTATAAATAATATCTGACAAATCATAAGACCATTAATTCTTCTTCCATAATTTTTTAAACCAAGGTTTTTAGAGAATAATAATTTATAATAAACCTCGTTTTAACTTCAAAAAACAAATTTAATTGAAAACATTTAACTACTACTTTCAGGGGCGATTTTTTTTCGGAAACTCGCAACTAAATTCTGAATTTTGTTCAGATTCGCATCCATTAAGCGCAGCTGGCTGCCGGTTTTTATTATCCGATATCCATTTAAACTCTTCGCAGATAACGTTTAACTTTTTTTAACTTTTCAAAAATAATAAGCAACACAAAATAAAAGTCGGGGGCTTTAAAACAATTATTTATTCATGAGTAAAACTCGGATACTAGAACAAGAGTTAAAAATGCAATTTGCAAGGAACATAGCTGCTAATTATTTCTGCTAATTAATGCCCTATGGCGGCGGCTAATAAATTGTGTTTTGTGTTTGTTTGAAAATTGTGATTTATTTTAGGATTTCAGATGTTTGTGATTAGAAAATTAAAAGTGTGAGAGCCGAACACGTTCTGGGAGTGACATCCGCATTTAGAATACCTAGAAAAAGAATTATTCTTTGAATTCGAACAATGGAATGAAAATGTTCGGTGTGTTGCACAAGGAAATTGGAATTTTAATATTTATAAATACAGATTAGATGTAAATTTAACTCGTTCCTCAGTGTTAAATGACATTTTCAATGTTTATAAAATAGCCAATTTTAGAAGTAAATATTTATTTAAAGATATCATTGTGATTAAGACAATAGTAATATCGCATGGTAAGAGACTTTTTTTGTGCCGATAAGTATGATATCTATGAACGTTGAAATCATATGTAAATACTTATCCATAGAAATCATTCAAATCAAGATACTGGTAAACAAACTTATTTTTTCGTGCAGAAATGTCTGATATGTGTGGACCTTGGAAATAAATATAATGATTAATTTACAGATATTTCATTTTATCTTCTGAGCGTTAGACCAGGCCTTTACCTTAATTAGTGCATCAGTTTTTTTAACAATAACAATAATTTTTCAAATTTTTTAAAAATTTTTACTTTTATTTTCTATCTTTTTTCAACCGGAAAGAATTTTAAGATTACATCTTCAAAATAAACCTAACTTTTACACTAATGGGTAATAAAAATTAACTACTTATTAGTTTGTTGACGTTTAAACTTTGTACAGTAGTGTCCAGTTTATCCGAATCCCGGTTATCCGGAATTCGGCTTATCAAAAAAAAAAAAGAAGAAAGAACACGAACCTTTCAGTTAAAATATGAAATGTATACGCATAAATAAATACACAAAAAATACCTACTTACAAAGTTGGATTTATTTCTCAAAATATGCAGTATTTTTTTATTTTTGATGGCTCAATTTTGGTCCCGTACCTTTCGGATAAGCGGGACTCTATAGTGATGGACTACTCTAGTGGACTACTGTAGAGATAAATTGGCTCAAAACAAAAATATGGCTTCACTGAGTAAAAAGACGAATTACGATTTAGGTAAAATGAAGAACGCTACTTTTTATGTTAATTTACTCTGTAAAAATATTAGCGGAGCTGTTTATAAGATTAATAAAAGTCGAAATAATAAGTTTCCCTTCAAATTTCAGAATTTATAGTCAGCACCTGTGGAGAACCATTTAAAACTTTCGTTCGCTGTTCAACCTCATCTTTTTATACTTATTTGATGATTTTTGTTTGCCCATATGCCTGGTAAAAATTTACTTGGAATTATTATTACACATAACTTATTGATTAATTGTTCGACTTTACGGTTCATTCTCTTTTCTAAATATATAATTTAAACAATGTAGTTTATTTTTCGTTTATTGATGTTTCCAGCTTATCTATTTTTATATTTAAACTATGAAACTAACAAGATAACAAGAATGTATTGAAGTTTTTAACGTTTCCTAGGACGTCGATTCATTAATAAAATTTTTATTTATCGTAAATCGAAATATTTTAGAATTCCACGCGCACGAAGCGATAACACTAATTGGATATTTGAATTCTCAAAAGCGCCAATTAATCAAATTCGAAAGTCATTCATTAGAGCTCCGGGGACAAAAACTGCAAATAAGTGTCCAATTATTTCAAAAAAAGAAAAGTGATTGATCTTTGGCCATCGATCTCTTCAATAAACACAAAACTTCATCGTCATCAACTTCAGCGAAAAGATGTTAAATAAAAATTCTGCTAACTCGAGTCTTTCCGAAATGTTTCGCCAAGACCGGAACTTCACGGAGTAAAAAAATATAAATCCATCCCTTTCCCGAAGAAAACACGTTCTCCCAATAAATCGACCGGTTGATCTTTACTCCGGGTTTTCCGTTTTTTCTCCTGGCCGAAGAAATGTTTCCAGGAACTCTGTTCGGTGTCTTAATAAGGTTAAAGTTTGTTTTAGTTTTGGAATTAGCTTAGGGACTCTTTCGAAATGGAATAAATCTTCAGAACGAAGTAGTTATTTTTTTAGGCGTAGTGTTTTTGTTTATAATTTACCAAGTAAGCTTTTCTCGAGAAATATTGAATATGTTTTTCTTGACATTCTATTATTGTTTGTTTTGTGCTACAGATGTTCAATAGTTTTTGAGATTTTTCAATTTAGAAGAAAAAAGTTTTGTTATGTACTTTGTCGGAAATTTTAACTTTTATTTCTTTTGATGTCTGTTTATAGCGAATAGTTTTTGTATTGGTTTTTGTTCTGAGTGTTTATAAATTTATTCAAGCATAGATATCAGACTAGGCTAAGAACTTGGGATTTTTTTTTTCAAAAACTAAATTAAAAAGAAAAAAATGAAAAAAATATTTATCTTACCATACTTCTCAAGTTCATATTGAAGCTATGTTACTTTGTGATTATTCTTTTTTGATGTTACTGTTTTTGTTGTTAGATATATAGTTAATAAAAATTTAATAAATTTTACATTATTCAATAATATTCTTTTGTTAGTGTTTGAAATAACAATTTCATTAACTCAATAACAAATAGAAGTTGCGTAATAAAATTTGCATTAATTTATATTTTAAATGCAATATTTTCACTTTTTATTACGTCTTTTATACTACATAAAATAAGTGTTAATGTTACGATACATATAAAATGTTCATTTATTGAAAATCTTTTATTTAATTGAAATTTGACATATTTTTTTTAAATCCACCATCTTTTGACCATCAATGTGTTCCGAAAATATTTAAGTGTTAGAAACAATTAATTATTATACTGTGCACCCCCTAATTGGCCTATTTATATGAAAATCTGAAGCCCGATGAAATGATGATCTATAATTAAATAAAGATGCTAGTTAAAATTAAGTTGTTGATTAAGGTTTTTCGCTGTTAGAAGGCTATTTGAACGGGCCTCGCAATTCTTGAAGTGCAATAAAGTAAAAGCAAATAATAGTATACAATTTTTTTACGTCACTCAACCAGTGTTCTAACGTAAGTCAATATCTCAGATACCAATGGTTATTTCAATTTTTTAATGAAATTTTTACAGAATACAAATTGTTCTATCTTTGTACCTATTTACAAATCGAAACCGATTTGTAAGTAAATTTGAATAAAATATCGGAAAATATTAACAGTTTGGAGAATTCCACGGTGTATACTTACTTCATGGAAATCCATTGTTGATTTAACAAACTGATTATGCAGTTGAGCATGTGTAAACTCAATTTCTGCTAACCTTGATCAAAATAACATGAATCACAGTACTTAAAATTCTTTTAGTCCACCAATAAACCAATAAAAATATAACTGCACTTAACTGGGCCAAGCATTTTCACAGAAGCATCAAAAAACAAACATTCACTATTTCAAATAAAGGGGGGCGGACTTGAAACAAAATATCAATGAACGAAAGTATGCAAACACTTTCAATTCCGAGCAAACCTGCAAATGGGCAAATACCAAGATTTAATGAAACATGGGAAAAGCATTACAAAACCATTAGAGAAGGGAGTTCTGCTCAAACCAGTATTACGTGACACCGTCCCGCGTTAAAATATTGAAAACGGTCTTCATTTTTGCTAGATCTGTGAATATCCTAATGTGCTTCAATGAATGGAATGCTTATTTTCAACAACCTTTTATTTTTTTAAACCATTTTCGATTTTTTTAGTCTTTTTGTTTAATATGAACGTTTTGAAGATGGTGCAATTTGTTTCCAAACTAATGAATATTTATTTGTTACAGAAAGACAGTTTTTTTCATTCTATGATTCGTTGCGTATGATTCGATTTCGGAGTTTTTTCGTGCATGGTTGGTTTTGGAAGTGATTTTTGGCGGCAGATTTCATTCGATTGTTTTGCATGTTTCATGGCTTGATGAACCTGAAAGTTTGTTTTGACGTCACGAAAGAACTAGATTTGTGTTTTCTTTTGTGTTCACTAAAGCTTATGGAAATAAAATAGTTTTATTTGAAAAACGGAAAACTATAAATTATGACAACGGTACAAAGAATTAAAAACGATTTTTTATTTTAGAAGATTGTTCCTGAATGTTTGGAACCGTTTTTCGCAACAGTTCATCTTAAATTAAATTGATTGATCATAAATAATCGTGTTGGGCACAAAACAAAAATCACTGATACTAATTAGCATTACTTTAAATTAAGCTTATTCTTATAACATTGTAATTTTTTTTATAATTTTATCTTAAAACACAGTTCCGAAGAAAATAAGATTCTGTATCTTGGGCTGTTGTTTGAAAATTTTTACAAATATGAAAGCGCAAATAGATAAAAGCTAACTTTACTTAATAAATATATAAATTATCGAGTGAAAAGTAGAGCATAAAAACGTTTTATACGTTATTTATTTTATGTTGAATTAGATGCTTTTAAGTTGATAAATTCCAAATGATTATTTTGACAGTTAGAAATATATCCCTAACACTAATATACGGTAGTAAGTAACTAAAACTGATGTCTACGGAATTTCTGGTTTTATGAATATTTTCGCTCTATATTAGGATGATGCTAAATTTGCAAAGTACATCACTTGTAAAAAAAGCAATTGTCATTCGTTAAAGACGTTGGAGCAACTTACTGATTGAGCAATGGTATAGTGAAACAATGGAAAAAATCACAATATCCTTCTTAAATTCTATTTGGTAATAACAAGAAAAAAACGTGGTCCATGTGATACACTATTCCGTCTTGTGCAGTTCCATTACAATGTTTATTCAAATAAATCAAATCGTTATACCATCCGTGATTTGGCCAGGGCAGTGTGGATTTTTTTAAATCAGATTCATTTCTCTTTTGTTCATCTAATCCAGTAATTCACTTCCCATTGATTTCTTTCAAAGCAAATTCCACTGCATCATAAGTGTTATTGTCCAGTTTGACTAAGATCTAGCCCAGTAGAACTCATTTTACCATTTTTACTAAAACAAAACTTAAAATGCAATCACACTGTACATAGATTTCTAAATCACATAAAAATTTAAAACTACATATTATTCCCAATTAAGGTGGGCACCTACAAAAACAACATGACAAGTCAACTAAACAGTCAAACCAGAAGCAAGTTCTTACATCAAATGAAACATCATAGCAACCCGTTCTCCAAATATTTAAACAATGGATCTCCCAATCCGAAACCTATGTCTGACATATGACTACCCTCCCCCAAATCTCAGTCCACATTATCTGCTAACAAGGTGACGCCGACGCATGGTTGAACTTGGGGTTCTGTCTCTGTACTCAAGGGGCAGATATACAGTTTGGGATACATTTGGAGAACGTTTGATGTGTTATCCTGAGAATATTTTTTAAAAGATTGGTTAGATTTTTTGACTTCGTTTAATTTTAAAATAGAAGGGGGGGGATTGTATTACGCAGGCAAATACACAGTTAACTCTTTCAGTCCCAATGAAAATTTGGCATCATCATTTTAGATTTTTTTCTGAGCGTCTATAACCATTTACGAGATCAAAAAGCACATCATTCGATTCGTCATAAAGCTCGCACATGTTCTTAAATAATTCAAAGAGCATGGCGGATACTTTACCTTGCTGGGGCTGTGGGGAGCCTTGTGGGTAAGAAATCGATCTCCGGATCGGAAGGTCCCGCGATCGTGTCTCGGTACCACTGAAGACCCACCGAGTTCATGCGGAGTACGTGCTCGTTAAATCTGTTGGGTCCGAAAGTCCTGTGGGCGTACATTGCGCAGTTTCCCAAGGGTACAGGTCCCTGGATACTATTCCCCACCCCTTCAGGGACATATTGTGGAGGTGGCACGCATCTGTCGCGTGTGTTGTCTGTCTTACATGACGAAGGTTTATAAGTGGGTCTCTGACCAAGCACACAAGCTTGAAAATATATGTATACCAACCAGCCAACTTACAAAACACCAATCATTTTTTTAGATCCTTAAAGCCCATCTCATGCTTTTAATAACTAAGTTTTTTCTTTAATTTTGGAGTGTTCTATTTTTCCTCTTTATGGACTGAACGAAAAGTTGAAGAAAAACATTTGGAACAACATTGAAACAAAACAGTTGAAGGAAAACACTTAAATACTTCTTGAGCACCACTCCTGTCCAATGCGCTAAAGGATTCAGTTGACTTAAGCCTCCCGACATCTCATTAGATATGTCAAGACGAGCTTTGAGGAAATGACTCGGATGTACTGACAGCTTAATCATAAGTAAAGGGCAAGATAACACGGGAGACCTGTCCAAAGGGGTTTGCGTCTGCGGCGTCTGGGGGCGCTGCTTACTGGTTTTGCAGAGTGGGGTGTCTGTTTATGGTTTTCGATTTGAAGCTAGGTGGAGCATCAAGTTTCTTCAAGTTGAAAACGACAAGTAGAAAAAAGTACATAAATGTATATGTCGTTTTTTTTTATAAAAAGTTTTTTTTTCTTCAAGGGATATTTTCTTTCGACATGTTAAAGCCATCATTGGAATTTTGGTTTTAAAAAAGTTTTTATGGAGAGTCCAATTTCTTTTGAGTAAATTAAACTGAATATAAAAAAACAAACTTATGTCAGTGCTTATTTCCAAACTTAATTCATTTTTAGTGCTGTTTTACTTTAGTGCTACTTCTTTTTTTACGTGAAAATAAATAAAAACTTGGAATTAAACGGATGCCATTTCATGATTTATTAAATTTACTGCGATAATTTGAAGTTATAAGAAGTTTATATTAGACCTAAAGTAGGGCTAGTATTTAGGGGAGAGAAGGGGAATGGCGCCACCTTAAGAGAAATTGAATTTTCATGCAGAACTGTGCTGCAATATGTAAATTAATGTAATTTGTAGTATAACACAGTTATATAACCTTATTTGTATATTTAAAATAATTTATAAAATTAAAATTAATTGAATAAATTGAATATTTTAAAGCTCTAACAGTGGCCGGTTATTACGGTTATATCTGGGGTTAATGCCGCCCACACCAATGGGGGGGTTATGCCGCCACATTCAACAAACAAAATAAATAATGAAAAAATGAAAAAAATACAAAAATAGCAATAATGTAAATAGGAAAAAAAATTAAATTAACTTTGAATGGTTAAATTGTACAGGGGTACAGGGTACTGCTACTTTTGCAACTTCTGTAACCTATGCAGGGTTTTTTTTTTTTTTTTGCGTTTTTCCATTCAGTTCAGTTATTCTTTTTTATCTTTTTCGGATCGTAACGAAAATAAGACGAAAACTATTAGGTTTTGAAAATTTTCTATTTTATTTCTCATTTACCGCCATTATCATCATGTGGCATGCATAACCCCAGAGTGGATGTGGCGGCATTACCCACAGTAGACAAAATGGCACTAGACGGTTGTTTTTTAAAGATATTTGGCCTAGCGTAGCAACTAACGACGTGATAAAATAGCCAAATATTGCAAATTTTTAAATGATATATAACTGATTTATCTAAATTAGGATAGCACAGTCACTTATCTTTATCGCTCATGATTCATCAAGGAATAAGATGAAGAAAAACAAAAAAATCCGGTTTTTTTTTTTTTTGTTTAACCGCCACCAACCATACATAGAGTCGCTTTACTACATATTACTTTGTTTCTGCTTTGCCTCAGCGCTCTCAGCCCGCCCCCCCCCCCCCAGGCAAAACAGATCCTAAGGGTGCCCGTGCGCAGTTACCCCAGGTGGCGGGATTCCCCTGCTCTCCCCTACGTTAGAATTCCCAGTGGCTTAGTGGTAGTGCTTCACATTTAAACGCCGCAGGTCCGGGAATCGAACCCAGGATTGGGCGAGATTGACCCATCGTTTCATCCCTTAAGTGGACGATAAAATGCGGACCAAACATTCTTTGGAACTAAACACTGGGGGTTCCGCATGATTCTGACCAACTTACCGGGATATATGCCTAGCACCTCAAATCCCTAGGGCACGGAAGATTAAATGGGCGCGGCAGGCCTTGGCCCACTAATGGGCTGTTGTGCAGAGGGGTAGCAGTATTAAGAACTTACATTTGTTTATGTATTTAATTATTTTTGTTTAAGAGCCCCCCCCCATTGCGTATTTTTTCAATTATTTATCATTAAATTATCTTGTTAATAATTAATATTATTATATTAAATCACAGGTTAAGTTGGTTCCCTCATTGAAAACGCTAAATAAACTATACACACGTATATTTATAAACTTGGTTATGCCTGATGCTAACTGAAATGACCAATGAGATTTTACGTGCAATGGCTGATGCAATATCGGATGCGATTACTCTATCATGATGGTACAGTAGCAGATGCCATAACGTTATATTAAGGCTGATGCAACATTAGTAAACATGACATTACAACAATATTTAAGTTAATTAACCTAATGAGAACAAAGTATGTAGTTACAAATGTGTAGGAAACTATTTCTAAAATTTAATAAATGAACTTTTATAGAGACTTAATTTATGTATTTTTAAAATCAATTGTAACGTAATGCATTGTGTATTTAATCTGTTTATACAAAATTAATTTTTCTGTCGGCATGTAGTTTGTAAACTATATTTATTTCGCGTAAATTAAATAACTTTTACCTATTGTTCTACATTAACATGCGTGCATTTAAAATTCTTTTAGTTATTCTAAATAACAAAAATGTTTGTTTTCGATAATAGTCTCAGTTAAAAGGAGTTAGTTTAATTTCCATTAAAATATATACGTATAAAAACTTGATTTTAATTAATTAATGTTCACCGCGTAATTTTCGTGGGCAAATTGTATGAATTTTTAATAAGCTTTGCTCTTAGTTAGTATCTAATCATACACATTCAATTATTTTAGTGGATTCACTATTATTTTGTTGGTTAAAGACATTTTGATTTTGTTTTTTTAAATCGTAGTAACACAACTTTTCTATTTACTAACCAAAACAATTATACTCCTCCGAAATGAAGAGTACACGGGAAGAGGCTATGGATTTTATTAGAGTCTTTCCGTAATTGTCTCTGCTTGGCTGACATTGGCGACCGGAAACCGGTTTTTGTTATGGTTCTTCATTCACCGTACAAAAGTGTGACTCGTTCCACTCAACTCTGGCGTGAATTAGGGTTGCCGTGAAAGATAAACAAAGCGAGTAACTGGCTTCTTTGCACCAGTTTAGGCGATTTCTTGCTATCATCCCCAAAGAGGCTATTAAGGAAGGCCTTGTACGAAATCAATCGGTTCTTTCCGTGTACTCTTCAAATAAGAACAATTGGTAAACAAAAGAGGCCTTTCATTTTATATAATATACTAGGTAATAATTATTATTTTATTCATTTGTATTCGTTTCCAATTAAGTTAATGGATTATTTTACCACAGATAAGTTACATGCATTTTTTGCTTTGTTTTATTTGAAGATCCGAGAAAGTACAGATACCGATATACATTAGTCTAATAAATATTAGTAATCCATACTAAAATTATTATTTCGGAATGCATAAATATTTAATGCGTAACTGAATTTGTTAATATTTTACATTTTTTTGAAGCCTGAAAACAAAATGCAGAAAATTTACAATAAAAATATGAAGTATTAATTTCTGCACATATTGTTACATTAAACGAATCAATAAAGTGCAATAGAAGCCCTTAAGCTTAAGTAAAAAAGACCATTTGTTTGCGCTGAAGCCAATGTTCTTTCATATATTGCATTCTACTTTTAGGCCCTGTTAACAAAGTTTTGTCAAAAATATATTTATAGTTTCAGCTGCTAGTGTAGCTATTATAAAGCAGTTTATAACTTGCAGTGTACCAAAATTTCACAATTTTAACGCCTCATTTTTATTCTGAAAGTTAAAAATAGGCAATGCAGCACTACAAAATATTCAATAATATTAATTGGTGCATAGAGCACGAATCAATTAAGTACTATAGACCAGAGGTACTCACTTAAGTCCAAAAATCTATCATACATTGCATAAGTACTTTTAAGCCTGTTTCTTATTCTGGAGATTGGTATGTGTAAGTACGTCTGAGCTTTGCTTCGTGGCTATTCACTCTCTCTGGTATTCCCAAAGGTGATCAGGCCGAATAAAGAGAACGTATGCTTCGACGAAAGTTGTTTTTTTCTGTATGTCTTATTTACTATTTGATCTGTTTTTATGTTCGTTTTCTTGCTCCTGCTAAGCCTAATGAGAATGAACAACCTGGTTTTCCACGCCGTCTGGGACAGCCTAAGAGTTGTGTTTAGTGTACATTTTCTTTAATGAGGTAGGTTTTTAAATGATTTGTGTCGGCTTAGGATCTGTTAAGGATTTATTGTAGATTTTTTTTAAATTTTACCTTGGGAAATTTTTTAAAAGCCTTAATATTATTTCATATTTTTGCTGATTTTTTTTATTTTACTTGTAAGTTTTTACTTGTAGAAGAGAGTTTTTGTAAAATAATCATTTAAAATGTTTTAAGTGGAAATTTGAAAAAAAAAATACTCAAGTAGGCATCGAATTATTGTATAGCTTCATCCAAATGTTTCAACAAAGTTCCGATAAAAAATTTTAATGGATTTTATAGTACATGCTGCCATAGTTCTGTTAACATTTTCGCTCCTTAAAAGACTGTCAAAATCTTTTTTTTTAACAATATCCGGTAAATATATTTCGGGAAAGTCGAGTCGAAAAGTGCTTAATAAATTCTGGAATTAATTAAAAGTTTACAAATGTGCATAGCTATTCAATAACTATGGAAATTTTCCTATTGTTTTTTTTAATGAAAAAAGCATTATTCCATATTTAAGATGCTTAAAGTTAAATATTTATCATGAAAAATAACCATGGGATATTTTTTCCCATTAGATCTATTCCTCCATGAAACAATTAAGATCAATCGATAATAAAATAAATCAAGATTAATAAATTAAATTTATTATTTATAATTGTTTTAATAAACACAAATTCGATTAGTATTCCTTAAATCTTTTTGCGCATTTTTTATAAAATTTTTATTGTAATACATTATTTTAAATTTATACCATATGTTAATGATTTTTTGTTATTATTCCATTATCATTATTAACTCAACTAGAATTATATAACTAATAAATATTTAATATTAGTACGAATACCCTGTCATAACTATTTTATTTTGAATAACTCTAATTACTTATACTATATTACAACTATATTTTCACAGAAAATATTTGAATGTAGACATACTAATATGTAAAATAGTTTCTTCTTTCAACAACTCCCCGCAGACAAAATGCAAATATCGTAAAATAGCTTATTAAATTAATATAAGTGTATGAAATATGAAATAACAAAAGGATAAGACAATTTAATTTCTACTTTAGACTATTTCCACGCGAATAACTTTTCCCCGAATCTAATCTCAATTATAAACGGGAATTTAACTATAAACACATTATTCGACTTATCCTTTGTTTGTGCGTTGTTATTTCTGTGAACTACTTGTTAGATTTTGCATTTCATACTTGAAGAGCTTAGTGCAAGAGCTTGCTAAGTGACAAAAAGGTAATAACGAGAAAATTAGCTTTACAATTTTTAGATTGCACTCAGATATGTTCTAAATGGAATTTGCAAACCGTAAAAAATATACTTAACTTAAAGTTTATGAAAAAGATAAATTTTGTTATCGTTAAAGAAGTTAGTAATATGTTCATTGACTCAAAAGTCTAAATTTTTATCAATAATGTCAATTAGCACGTTCTTACACTAAGCTCTTTATTTTCTTTAACCATTTTTTAAAAATATTATTGATTATTTCTTAAGTATTATGTACTATTCCATCCGGTAGATCAAGGTTTAATTTTGTATCTATTTGTATAAGTCCTGTATTTTCAAAAAAAATATTATTTTTGTTTTTTGAATTTAAATAGCACATTGGCTTAATATAAAATATGTATAAAAAGTTAAATTAAAAGTTTAGTTAGAAAATGAAATGATGAAGTTCTCGGAGAATACATGAGAAGATTTATTCGTTAAATCTGCGGATTCAATTGTTACAATGGAAATAGCATTTGATGACCATTGAAGCGCAGTTGGATTCTGCTTATGTATTAATATTCTTATATACTGACCACTTTACTACAATTACAAAAGCTTGAATTCTGTGTAAAGCTTCTTTGGAAAGATTAACAGCCTTAAGACTATTAAACCAAACCAAATGTAATGAGAGTAATTTAACAAAATATATAATTAGGCGACGATAATATTAAAGGCTGTGAAATGATTATTTCATAATTTTGTTGTTTTACTGTTTATGATATAAAAAGGAATAAACAATTTTGTGACACATTAAATTGTGTTTCAAAAATATTCCACACTGATAAGCTATAAAGCAGAGAATAGTGACATATTTTATTTTAAAATTATTAAAATTTTAGTCTTAAACTTGTAAGGAATTTTCTTTCAATAGTTATATTAAAACAAATAGCTAAACATTATTTTTCTGAAAACTTAAATTTTTAATATTTAACAATATTTAAAAAAAAAAAACGTTAAATTAAATTTTTTGTAACGAATAAGACCACCTGGAATTCAACTAAACTTCAACAATATAATTGCAATGAATTTTAATGAGGTTTATTACCCTACATTACTTCTTTTATTATTTTTATACGAATGTAAGATTTCTACATTCCCAATTCCAATATTTATAAAACATCTCTTATAGCTGGAGGTTATATTTGTGCGCAAAGAAAACATTTAATTATATGCAACTGTGCAGTTATGCTTTACCAGAACTTATCAGAGCATTACGTAATATGTAGAATTATTTAATGAGAAAATAAAATATTATATAAATCAATAAAACTTAAAATTTAATGTTAGAGGAGGTCACGCTTTAAATTAATATTTAACTGGTTCAAATTTTACGATAAGTGATATAGAAAGCCGCTTCCTTTTCGAAAATTGACTGATATTTTGAAAATTAAATAATTTTTTCAATTATTAAGTTAGCTTAGGTTCATTGTATTTAAACGAAAATACGGAATTCTTAACGATTTAAGTTGCGCGTTCTTTTTCCGTAATATTACTAGGCAAAATTCCAAGTAGTTTTCTTTTTTATTCTTCAGGTGGACATGCTAAGCAGGATGAATACTGCTCAAAATGAATTACGAACAGTTACGACTACCCATACCAGAGATTATTTCAAACCCATAACCTCTATCTAACAACAATTAATTCATTATCTGACAGCCATCCCCATTTCCTTCATACTTTAAATAAAAGAAAGCTATTTTTAGAAGAGCACCTTACATTTTAAACCTCACACGCGACAAACCACTCCGTAAAATTTATTTTATAACCGAAACACTTACAAAGACATCAAGCGATATTACTCCACACTACATCACTATGACAAAGTCCATGCAATAAAAACATTACAGTCCCACACGTTACTCTCAAAAGTACCCATTATTGTGGTGCATCCCTAGAGCTAGAAGACACCAGGAACTATATTTTCCCCTCATCTTTTCTCAAGACAAGGGCTGCTCTCCTTCTCTCGGGTATATATTAGATTCCGATCCAAGGCCAGAAAATTCAATTTCCACAGTTTTTTCTCTAAGCACTGTTGTGAGTTGGCTTGTAAAAGGCTTAAATGGGGGATTTTGTCAGAATGAATTGTTTATTTGCTTAGAAAATATACAATTTGTTTTGGCAATTGTGTATATAATTTTCAATTTATCCACTCTTGTTTGTTCGTAATTTGGTGTGCGTTTTATATTGATATAGGCGTATGAGAAATTCATTTAAGTAATTAGTGTAGATTTATATTTTAAACCTCAGAAGCTACAAACCACTCCATAAAATATATTTTATAACCGAAACACTTACAAAGACATCAAGCGATATTACTCCATACTACATCACTATGACAAAGTCCATGCAATAAAAACATTACAGTCCCACACGTTACTCTCAAAAGTACCCATTATTGTGGTGCATCCCTAGAGCTAGAAGACACCAGGAACTATATTTTCCCCTCATCTTTTCTCAAGACAAGGGCTGCTCTCCTTCTCTCGGGTATATATTAGATTCCGATCCAAGGCCAGAAAATTCAATTTCCACAGTTTTTTCTCTAAGCACTGTTGTGAGTTGGCTTGTAAAAGGCTTAAATGGGGGATTTTGTCAGAATGAATTGTTTATTTGCTTAGAAAATATACAATTTGTTTTGGCAATTGTGTATATAATTTTCAATTTATCCACTCTTGTTTGTTCGTAATTTGGTGTGCGTTTTATATTGATATAGGCGTATGAGAAATTCATTTAAGTAATTAGTGTAGATTTATATTTTAAACCTCAGAAGCTACAAACCACTCCATAAAATATATTTTATAACCGAAACACTTACAAAGACATCAAGCGATATTACTCCATACTACATCACTATGACAAAGTCCATGCAATAAAAACATTACAGTCCCACACGTTACTCTCAAAAGTACCCATTATTGTGGTGCATCCCTAGAGCTATAGGACACCAGGAACTATATTTTCCCCTCATCTTTTCTCAAGACAAGGGCTGCTCTCCTTCTCTCGGGTATATATTAGATTCCGATCCAAGGCCAGAAAATTCAATTTCCGCAGTTTTTTCTCTAAGCACTGTTGTGAGTTGGCTTGTAAAAGGCTTAAATGGGGGATTTTGTCAGAATGAATTGTTTATTTGCTTAGAAAATATACAATTTGTTTTGGCAATTGTGTATATAATTTTCAATTTATCCACTCTTGTTTGTTCGTAATTTGGTGTGCGTTTTATATTGATATAGGTGTATGAGAAATTCATTTAAGTAATTAGTGTAGATTTATATTTTAAACCTCAGAAGCTACAAACCACTCCATAAAATATATTTTATAACCAAAACACTTACAAAGACATCAAGCGATATTACTCTACACTACATCACTATGACAAAGTCCATGCAATAAAAACATTACAGTCCCACACATTACTCTCAAAAGTACCCATTATTATGGTGCATCCCTAGAGCTAGAAGACACCAGGAACTATATTTTCCCCTCATCTTTTCACACGGCAAGGGCTGCTCTCCCTCTCTCGGGTATATATTAGATTCCGATCCAAGGCCAGAAAATTCAATTTTCACAGTTTTTTCTCTAAGCACTGTTGTGAGTTGGCTTGTAAAAGGCTTAAATGGGGGATTTTGTCAGAATGAATGTTTTATTTGCTTAGAAAATATACAATTTATTTTGGTAATTGCGTGTATGATTTGTAATTTATACACTTTCATTTGTTAGTAATTTGGTGTGTGCTTTGTTTTGATATAGGTGTATGAGACATTTATTTAAGTAAATAGTGTAGATTTATTTCATATTCTTCGAAAGCATATTCATAGTTTAAATTATTTTGTTCTTGTTGCAATTACATTTAAATGTAAAAAATTACGGATTTTTTTAAAGTTACCAAAATACATTATTAACAAGAATAAACAAGTTTCGAATTTCAACATACTTTATAGTAACAAACACAGAATGTAAACTTTAATATGACCACCTAAGAGTTTTATGCAAACCCCCAATCCTCAGTTTAATGCTATCCATAACACTTCTAGCTGGTGAAAGCTATATTTTGGTTTGATGAATGTTTTTTTTTGCATTGGTATGGATTCTGTTATTCCCGTTAAACAACATCTGCAAGCTCAAAGGAAATTTATGTATTATCGTATAAATCAATCACACCCTTATATGTTAATGATGCACCTTGTTAATGATGGATATTTTTAGTAGTACAGAGCTTCTTGTCATAAAGCTCTCAGTGTACTCAGATGGTTCAAAGAACATGGTGAATACTTTATCTTGCATCGTAGGCCTGCACAGTCGCCAGATCTCACACTAATTGAGAATTTGTGGGTTGAGAACAAATGAGGCTTCATGCAGCTGGAACCAGTATTATCAAATGTTAAGAAATTAGAAAGTGTTGTTCGTCGAATATGCTCTCATAGTACTTATACCACCAACCACAATTTTACAGTATCCATGCCAAGAATAATTCATGCAGTGTTAAGGTCAAAGGTGTCAAACATTGCATGGAGGTGCTTATTGCATGGAGGTGCTTACAACACTTATATACGTCATGCGACTCAGTGTGTAGTAAAATTATAGGAACTAATATACAAAATAAACAAGTAATGTCGAAGTTAATCTACAAAATTAAAAAATTGTCATCCTAAATAAATCTTTATTAAAAAAAACAGAATTAAATGCAATATGAAGTGTCATACAATAAGAAGTGATTGCGTTTGATATAATAGTTATAATTTGACACAATTAGGTTTCAGAATCTATAAATTAAGTTTTATTGTCAGATGGGGAAAAAGTGCTTTACAAAGTGATTCTTGTATTGAGTACACATTTGAAGGTAGTAATTACAAAACTCATGTTCCCCTATGTACAAAAAAGATACATGGTTAGGCCTGTTCATTCTCATCCAATAGAGTTTACTATTACTAAAAGTAGCCAATAAACGCGACAGATTCACAGCTTAGTTATGCTTTGGAGAGTGTTTGTTTTGCATGTGAGGAAATTTATTAACTCCACAAGCTTTCTTCTTATTTTCGAGTAAATTTTATTAAAATACTTAAAAAACAGGGTGCAGTTTTTGATCGTGGTTCAAAAATATTAATCCCGTCTTTAAATACCTCTCGTGCAGCTTTCAACACTAATGCACCGAAAAAAGTTACAGTTGCAACTTAAACAAATCAACATACTTACTAGGCTCTTCTTCAAGGAAGTTTGAAAAAGAGAAAGACAAGAAGAGTAGAAATTCTTAGGTTCTGTGAATCTGCCCACTCCTTTGTTTTCTGAAAGCAGTTACGGTTTTTTTGGACTACGGAAAGATGACGGTATATATTGAAATTCTTCTTGAATCATCTTACATAAAGTAGTTACCCTACTAAAATGATCCATAGACATCAATACAAAAATCTATTGACATAAGTGCAGCTTTATTGATGTCTACTTATTTCTACGGATGTCACCATTGTTATCAGTAGACGCTATTGATATCAGTAACCTACTGATAATATTTCTTATTGATATCAATAGAGCTCTACCGACACCAGTAAAGAAAATATCGGTAAGCTACTGATCTCAAATGACATCAATAGGCCTGCACTGATATCTATATAGATCAGTAGAGATTTGTATGGATATCAATAGAGATTTGTATAGATATCAAAAGAGATTTGTATAGATATCAATAGAGATTTGTATAAACATCAATAGAAATTTCTATTGGTACCAGTAGGCCATTTCCACATACAAATTTTCTATTGATCTCTACTGACCATTTTTAGTTGGGTAGTCATGGGAAAAAATAATGAGATGTTAAAAGTTTCGCTAAATGATGCATGTTTAAACCTTAAGGGTAAGTTTGAGCTAAGTGTTATCACTTGACTAGCTTTAAAAATTTGCAGTTTATTTTAACGTGTGACAACACTATCTGGACTTGGATGTTACATTTCATTCGATAGAAACTTAGTAAAAGGTTGTTATGATTGAATAAAAGTTTCTTTTAGAGGATTCATTCCATGGTCCATGTCCGTACGAACGAAGAAAGATATTACGGACTGTTGATGGGTTTGTCTACAAACTAACCAATCAGTTTTCGCAAAAGCTGCGGCGAGTGAAAACTGTATTAAAGTTTCAAAGTCTTAAGTTGACAGTAAATCCAAAAGATTTATTTCTTACATATGAATTTTGATATTAATATCATTATGTAAAAGTACAGTAAATACGAATTTTGTAAATTGTGCTTCTAATAGCTGGCCAAAAATGGAAATATTTGACGTATTGAGTGACAGTATATCCACATGAAGGAAAATAAGACTTCTACAAGCTGTTCTCACTGTGTATATGATATTCACTGTTCGATAAACACTATTTAACGGAGATTTCCGTATCAAACACCCAATCAACATCAACCAAATTCACGAATGAAATGAACTGTTTCTGTGAATGCCGTCATACTATGAACTATTATGCCGGCATACTACACTGTTAAAAATTTCAGTTCAACGTTGAACCGAATTTTGGTGTAAAATGACGAACTTCTAGTATTTACACCATAAAATGGTTCAAAGTAGGTTGAACCAAATATCACATTCTGGAAATGGGCCCTGCTTACACGAAATATTGGTTCAAGGTCTTTGCCAACTGCAACCGAATAGAATTTAACTGTTTACTCAAAAACATATCATAGCTGTTCCAATTTTCGAAATATAATATTATAGTAGCATTCTGATTTACTAATTTCTACGTTCATTTTTTGTCAGGCACTGAGTTTGCTGTAGCTGCTCACCAACATGCAGATTCTCATACATTTAAGTTTTGGCCATGGATTCCAGCCTAAGCCTGAGTAGAAGATTATAAAAGGTGACTATTTTTTCTAAACATTCTAAAAAAAATTCCAATGGGACTGCCTTTAAGCAGTCCAGCCTTTGCAAACATTATAAAATTTTCCCCAACCATCTGTGCCGCGAGTTGTGAAACTCTGAAATCCTTCGACAATCGAATGTAGAAACTCAGCCCATGAAACACTTTTTAAAAAATGTGTTGGTACTCCCTCCAGGCGATTGATTGTGGCAACTAGACATGTTGAACTATGTTTTGATTATAATTTATTTCATTACTTTTAATCAAAAGTTGTTAATAAGTTATTGAATTATTATCGGCCTGCGGCAGATTATAATAAAAGCCGAAAAATTCGAACAAATACTCACCTGCGCAAAAACAGGAATTTTCAAAATAAACCCATTTCACGCTTAACTATTGTTTACAAAGTTCTTGTATGCTAAGTTGAATTGGAATGTTTACCAAATTAAGTACTTTCTCGCTACTTGGCTGCAAAAGTTAAGCTACCAAATCGAGACCGCCCTGAATACGCTAGCAGTACCCAATACGCGTTTTGTACACTATGCTTTTTTTCGGATTGTGAGGGGTCACCGTAAAATTTTTAGATATTCAGATTTACTGTTCAGGTAGATACCGTTTTCTCCGCTGGACTTTCTTTTTAACCATAAAAACCTGCAGATTTTTCTAGAGGAATTTCTTTTTAAAAAAATTATAAATTATCTTCTATTGTACAAATTTACAATAATTGTCATTAAAATATTTTTGAAATTATTATTGGATATGGATAACATTTAGTTAGGTTTTCTCAAGTGTTCATCAACCAATAACAAGTTAGTCTAACAGAAACTATTGCTATATGAACTGCTTCCACACAAAATATAACAACATGGGTCACTTAAACGAAAGCGGCAAATCAGCATTTATTTTTATATTAAACTTTTGTTCGTCAAAATTGAACGACCTATTTATCAATAGTTTTCCAATATATGAAATTTGGGAAAATCCTACTTTGTGGTCCATCTACTTTTCCAGCTTGGCAACTTCCTGAAAATCATGAGATTTCAAAAAGGGGCACATTTTATTGTGAATTAAGATTATTTCTTTGTTTTCCAAATAAAAAATTGTAACTCAAGTTCCTACTTGTTGAATCTCACCCTCATGCATATTTCATATTTATATAGCACATTTCTTCCTTTAATGTATTACATAACTTTATTGTATAGTGATTTCTCCACATGTAATTTTCATAACAATAAAAATGTGTACACTTAGATATCTTGTCCTATAAGTGTAAGTTCTATGTAAAATAACTAAATAAGGAACAGTGCTCGAACTTAATTTTCAAAAGAATGTTTACATTTAACTAAGAAATTTCATTTTCCCCCAAAAAACCTGGGTCTTTCATTCGAAGATCCTGGTTGTTTTCCGAGCTGAAAAATTAACAATTCACCAGCAATAATCCCACTGTTCATTTGTGAATGATTTTAATGAAAATATACTAGGGATAGACCTCCAATGCATCGGCCTGGCCCATTGTTTGAAAATTTTGCCAGAGGAGGCCGATGGTAGTTTAGTGGGGAAAAAATCGCAGATCGGCCTAAAAAAACATCGGCCAACCAATGTAAGCCGATGTTTTTTTAATCCCACATTTTCCTCCCAATTGATCTACGACCGATGGAAAGCAGGAAACATCGGTCCATTGGTTCATCCAAAGTTGGACGCCTCGTAGCCTAGTTTGCCTCAATAAGATCTATTTGTTGAGACAGATATCGATCAATCAAAGTTTAGGTATTTTATTACTTTAAAGTTAGAAAGATGACAATGCTTGCTACTATGTCTGCCAAACTCTCTAATCATTAATTGGACAAACTCACAAATCTTAAATTAAAGAATATACATATAATTTTTTTTGTTTACACATGAGTTTTTTGAATTTTGTATTTTATTTATACTATCACAATCGTCCGATGAAAAAAAATAATCAGCCCATCGGCCATTTGAATTTTCGCTCATCGGTCGAGCCCTGGCACCTAGTTAGCACTGATGACGCTTGCATGTTTGGTCCCAAATTATCACAATTATATTGTGTGTAGCTCATAATTTAGTCATATAATATTATCATTGTGTTCTTACAATTTTTTTTTCAGGATCTAGTCTGTACCTACAGCCAAGAGAAGAATCTATTGCTATCCAACCAGTTGTTATCAAGAATTGGATATAAATGGATATTTATTTATTAATGTGTAATTTTTTGTTAATAAAAACAAAGTTTTGGTGTTAATGTTTTATACTGTGTATTGTGAAATTTTACTTTTATTTCAAAGGTGTTGTGTGAGATGTTTAAGGAACTAGCAAATAAAGAATTAACATTGTCTATATGCTCAATTTGGATGATAATTGGTAGATATATATTTTAATTTTTAAGTCATTGAAACTGCAAGCATTTAAAAACTTAATTATCATACAAAATAAGTTCATTTTTAAATATCTGTACAACTAAGAGTTATTTTTGTGTTAGAAAAGGCAAAAACAGTGTCATCATTTAGGAAAAGGCTTTACTTTGTTCATTTTTTTTTTTTTTACTTTACAGTATTTTTAAATCTTATTTCTTACATCGAAATGTAGCCCTTGTGTAGGCTACAGAAAACACAATTTTCTGAATCATCATTATTAAAAATACATAACATATATGATATAATCGTTAAACTCAACTCAAACTTTCGCTAATTTGTTGCTCTAATTCTTAGAAACTTAGTGGCTCAAGTTTTCTCTAACATTTGGAGCAATAAAAACGTAAAATTTGGTTTTAATCTCTCACCAAATAAGGGAGAAATTAAAACGTTAAATTTGGTTCAACCTGCGCACCAAAATATGGGGAAACCAAAACGCGAAACTTGGTTCAGCCTCGCACCAAAATATGGGGAAACGAAAGCGCGAAACTTGGTTCAACCTCGCACCAAAATATGGGGAAACGAAAACGCGAAAATTGGTTCGACCTCGCACCAAAAGTTGGTGTCCGCGGTCGCACCAATGTATGGTGAAATGTAGTACCAAATTTTGGTTGCAGCTAAATTGGAACCAATAATTGGTTCAACGTCGAACCAAATTTTTAACAGTGTATGAACCCTTCAGTCACTAATACAAATTTTTGTTCACCGAAGCCCTGTGTACCAAAACATCGGCCTCTCATACAGAAGTCCCGCACTCTAAACCCGGCACATCCTATAGACGGATATTTTCAAGCAAAAATAAAATCGACTGAATTACGGGGTTCCTCGCAACTGGGAAAGATGTGCTCATTAAATCAGTGGAGTCCAAAGCCCCGGCGGCGTTAGAGTATGATGTCGCCCGAAGTTACGTTGGGTGCCAGCTTAGGTGTCGAACTTGTCAGTTGATGACGTTTCTAAAATACGATAGGCAAAATTGTCTGTGTTAATGCTCCTAAAAGAGGCTAGAAATAGACAGTTGGAAACGATTTAATTACCCAGCTGACCAAATTTCTTTCTAGTTTTGTCATTCGACACAAGAAAATTACAAAACAATCCAAGTTCTTAGAGTGAATAGGACGAATTTCCTTCTGAGCGTCTTCAATTATGGCCGCACTGAAAATTAATTTTCAATGAAAATTGAATCAGTAACAAAATAAAATCGATAGTTTTAAGGCAAGGAATCTGGACGAAAGATCAAACTCTTTTTTTTATAACGCAGTCAATTAATAACTAAAATCATATTTCCAATGCATTTTATTTCATACTTTCAAATTTCTTTATGAATCTAGGTTTAAAAATACCCCTAATGGATTATATCAAAAGAACATTGACGTCATTTTAAGAAAGAGTATGGAACCTTTCAGTGCAAAATTACTCCATCAATCAAACTCCACTTACAAACCCAGAAGGAGCAAGGGAGGGAAATAATAATAATAAAAAAATCTAACTTTTGTACGTCGACCTACTTTTATGAAAAAATTTAAAAAAATCTTTTCCCCTCACATTGGAAGTGAATTTAAATTCAAAAATTGTGAAAACCTTACACCTTCTGTGTGAAAGAAATAATTAGGGGTTAAGTCATAAATTCTGGTTTAAATGTTTATTCTTCGAAGTCTTGATTTGACTAGATCCTAACAGATTTTTTAAAAAATTTAAATACGAAGAATTTGGAAATTAAAAATCTACAATGATTGCTATGAATATACCAAAACCCCATTATATAATGCTAGTGTTTTTACATGCAGCTACAGTAGTTCATTTATTATATAAATCTAGTCAATTTAGTGTCAATAAAAAGTCAAAAATTGATTTTGTCAGACATTTCTATTACAATTCTCTCAAATTTTTGCAGTGACGTGCCTCTAGGGTATAAAGAATGGGCGATTTTTCTAAAACCGTTAATGACGTTTCCCAGAGCGTTTAAGGGTAGGTAGATATGCAAATCGACGGTGATTATCATAATGATACGTCTGGATCTTTGCTTCATCAGGACTTTTACCCATTATGGCTTATAAATAGAAGTGAAAGGTTGATAAAGGGAATGGCGTATTTCCTATATTGGTGTTTAAGCTGAGAAATTGCTTTCTTTATAGCTGATAGTGTTGTACATGTCTGGAATGTTTTCTTTTTAATTTAGAAAGAATTATGTATTTTTAAGTACCTTTATTTGAAGTCTCGGCAAGTTGCATTGCATGGGAAAATGAATTATTTAGGAACGGAATTTTTTCAGCCTTTGTTGTTTGCTGAGATACAGGAGTTTTATTTAAATAAATTTCCATATCAAGTTCAATCACGATATCTGGCACAACAAGCTTAACTGGTTAAAATATAGGAAGTTTTTCCAAAACTATTCACATTGCATGGTCGATGATTATTGGTAATGAATAATTAAATTCATTCCTCCCGAGTCTGTTTTTCATAAAAAATTAAAACCTTTCAGTAACACAAAATATACTGAGAAATGAATGATATTTGATAATAAAAAAACATTAATTAACTTTTAAATGCTTTGGGTAGATACATCACATGCATGAGGCCGCAATCTTTGACCCCAGTCCCTCCTGTACAGTGTGGCCTGCCTGGTACCTGCCCAGCTTGGCCAACCAAGATGGTCTCTTGGTCGGTCTTAACTTTTAAATGATAAGTGTTTTTATTCAAAAGAATATGTCACAAAATTTTGAAAACGACTTCAAGTGAAAAATGCAAAGTTCAAAAACATTCCATCATTTTTTTTATCTTTTACATTTTTTCAGACACACTTTTAAAAAATCACGAGCATAAAATCCAATCTCGTACCAGCAACACCATACTGGACTTTCGTAATTCCTGGTATTTTTTAAATTGAATGCTGCAAAACGCAGCCTCATTCTTCTCGAAGTGGAATTCCAATCCGCCTATTCACCAGATTAGAACATCCATCGCATCCCCCATTCACATTTCTGAAAAGATGTCACCTATCTTCCGGTGTCCCGGGAGAATCGCATTCGGATTCCTTCAAAAAATAATAGAAAGATGTAATGGTTATGGTTGCGTTCTTTTTAGATAGCAGGTTTTTAATTTTGGGCTTTTTTTAAAAAACAGTTTTAGGGTATAAATTGGGTGAAGCAAACTAGTCCATTCATTGGTATTGTAATTGAGCCTCGGAATTTTTAAACCATGGTTAAGTGATTACCAACAACAAAACGTGAATCAACAAAATTTAAAGTGGGTAAGAGCAAGTAACAGAGAACCTGACTTCATATATATTTATCCACCCTTCTTTTACCAGGCCAAAAAACTCTGAAAAGTATAAGTTCTTACTGAAAAGGAGCAAAAAGTAAAATATATATTGGTATTTAATATTGCGCTTACCTTTAAATTTCTTATAAGTAAAACTATTTGCCCTAACACAAGTAGTTAAGCAAATATAAATTAGAGAAATTATAAAACAAAAATTCGGTCTAATATATGAACAATGTATAAAAACAACAATGATTACAAAATCAACAATTATTACAAAATAAACAATTAATTAAAAATCAATAATTATTTAAAAATCAACAATTATTAATAAACAATTATTACAAAATCAACAATGACTAATAAACAATGATTAATAAACAATGACTTCAAAATCAACATTGATCAAAATACAATGATTATAAAATTAACAACGCCTTTCAAACAATGATTACAAAATTAATAATGCCTTTTAAACAATGATTACAAAATTAACAACGCTATTTAAACAATGATTTCAAAATGAACAATGTTTACCAAATGGTTCAAAAGAGCAAGTCACACAGAACTTGACTTCCTATACATTTAAACCACCCTTCTTTTCCCCGGCCAAAAAACTATGAAGAGTAAATTGCCTTTCTATTTCTCACGGACATTTCCCCTCGTTCGCCGAGATTCCTGTGCTTTTTCTTCGATGTAACTGGGGACCCTGTAAATGATGGCTTTGCCTCCAGAGAAGAGAGAGAACTTCCAAAGTTTGGACACACGGAACTCCTCATAGCTTCCAGGAAAAAGAAATATGGGAATCAATTTAAAAAAAACTTCTACGACTTCCTTCGAGAAGTATTTCGGGAATTCCTTTTCGAATGACACTTCCTGTGGTTATTCAGCAACTTATGTTTAGATGGCGCGGTCAGTTTTGGGTTGACGTATCGGATGGATTTGAGTCAAGATTATTTAGTTTATTGGTATTGAATAAGATTATTCTATAAATTCTATATTTTTTATAAGTCATGGTAGTCGTAGTCATAATAATAATTTTTATATAAACGTTGCACACTTCTAATGTCATTCCTTACACCTTAATATAGTTTACTAACAACTTTTTTCTGGAGTATTTTCGCAATTCCTTTTCGAATTACTTTTCCTGCGGTTATTCAACACCTTAAGTTACGCTGCTTTGAAAGTTGGTAACATTTTGTATATATTTGGACTGAAGATTATTTTTTTTGGTATTGAATAAGAGTACCATATAACTTAATTTAAAAAACTATATTAATTACTATTTTTTAAAAGTTGAACACAGTTAAAAAAATGTAGTGCAAGATTGTACCGGAATCCTAGAGCTGCCACCACTATTTGGAGTGTTGATTTTCCACTCTCTTTCGGTATAAGAAAGTTATATTTTTTCTTCAAATTTTTAAACTCCCGCTAAAAATAGGAGTGCAGCTAGAAAATTACACAATTTCGGTACAATATTGCCCCAATTTTTTTTTAACATGTGCACATTTAATGTCACATTAAAATAATTTACTGACAATTTTCCTCCAGGAGTATTTTCGTAATTTATTTTTAAATGACACTTCCTGTGGTAATTTAACAACTTATGTTTAGATGACGCGGTCAGTTTTGACTTTTTGGATGGATTTTAGTCGAGAATGTTTAGTTAATTGGTATTGAATAAGAGTACTAGAAAACTTATTTTTAAAAAATATTATGATAATTATATTATAAAACTTGTACACTTCTAATGTCATCAGATTTTAAAATAATTTACTGATAGTTTTCTTTCAGGTATATTTCTGGAATTCCTTTTCGAATGACATTTCCTGTGGTTATGCAACAACTTATGTTTATATGGTACAGTCTGTTTTGTGTTGCATTGAGAGTTGGTGAATATGTAGATGGATCTGAGTAGTTTGTTTATTAGTATAGAAAAGAGCACCGAATAACTTATTTGTAGAAATAAAAATATATTATAATTTTTATTGTGTATTTATCTATAAACAATATAGCCAACTCATTGGGTTTTTATATTTAAAACTTACTATCTTAAAATTAATTTGGTTTTTCTTTGTAAGACAGGCACGGTAGAGCAATATTTTAAAAAATATTAAAAAAATATAACTATACACACTTGATGATATAAGTGCAGAGTGTTTTGGATTATTTTATGCGCCTCACAAAGCTTGGAGAAATCTAATAGTGTTCATCCTATCAATCCTTCATATTTGTATTTTGGCCTTTAGAATTCAAAGCATTTCTATTCAGTTATGCTCCAGACACTATTTCGCCATGTAAACAAAACAACTGTCTACTTATATACCATATAAATCTCTGATACGCCTTTCTAAAATGCTGTTAAAGTAGGTATATTCTAAAATAAGTGCCTTCTCGCACTTGATGGAAAAGAAAATGGAAAATGGTTATGTTTGTTTTGCCCACGCAATCGTCACTGAATTCAAAACACGCTTATTTCGGATTTATTTCTTAAAGAAAACAAGTTTAATATTTATCATATTAAGTTTTGAATAACATATTTTGAAAAGAAGGCTTATTATTTTTTAAACAACTTATATTCAACAACTTCTGACAAATACCTTATCCAGTTTTGAGTAGTAACCTTGCTATACTTTAATGCAATTTACACAGATTACTCCGTAGAACTGGAGGAATAATTATAGATATTAAAGAAAGTAAAAATTCAAAGTTAAAAGTTGAAAAAAAAATGTATTAATTACTGAAGTTTTTAAGTTCTATTTCTTTATCATATTATTATTTTTAATTTGAACTACTTTTTTTATCTGATTACTCAAAGTTCAATCGAAGATTAAATATCTAAACAACCTATTTTTATTAGCAATGCCAATAATTTGTTTGTCAGATAAATATAGTAATTCGAATTGCATTTTTCTTATGCAGAAATCCTACCCATTCCCCTTGAACATTGAACGAAACTGTTTTTTAATTATTGCTCAATTATTAACTAAGTTGTATCCACAGAATTTTGTGGCATATACAAATAAATAAATGGGGAAATTATAAGTATTGCTGCACCATGTTTGAATTGTAAGAATTATATATTCTATAAATATTTTCGTATTAATATAGTATTTTTTACAAGTGTACCAATTAATTAATAAATATATTTCGATTTTAATAATCAGTAAAGAAATACATCATTTAAACACTTGAGAATAAAATAAATATACTTACCAAAAAAAGTCATTAATCAACATTATAAAGTTTGTATGAAGCATTACTATTCATCATTACAAAATCTATTTACTACATTTATAACTACACATATGCTATCATAAATATTTCTACAACATATATTTTTTTACGTTTATAGAAATATAACATTTCAACGAAAAGAAATTCTCGCCACAAAGAATCTTTTTATAAATATATTTTTGATCGAAACAATATGCGATATATTCAGATAAGAGAAAAACCTCACTTTGGCAACATTGTTTATCTATCAGTCAAACTAGAACAACAAGCAAAGATGCATCTATCTTGTTTTTTATGATATGTTGCGCTGTTTCTTACTTTTTGGAGGGGCTAATTCATTGCAGTGTGATGGATAGTACGTGATCGAAATATATAAATCTTTATTCTCTTTTCGCGTATGTACGTTGGGTTGACATTAATGTAACATTTGTTATGAATACAATCACAGGTTAGCCGAATTGATAGTCTCTTGACTGAGGTTCTAAATTACAACTCTCATCTCCAAGGGCCTTCGTACGACAGTTCATCTCGAACCACATCAAATTCTTCGGCATTTTCTCAGCGCAAACGTTATGGGGATTATGATTTACCCTTTCAAAATGGACAACTACAACGGCCTTGCCTACAAGTTACGTCACTGCTATCTTATACCCCTCAAGTAAATTGACTGGCAGATAATTCGTCTAAACAAGAATGACCATGCATACAATAACGTAGTCACATCAAACATTGTCTTTCTACCCACAAACAAACCACGATTCACCTCTTTCGAACTGTCCATCGCAATACAGAGACTGTTAGTTAAAAAAAGCAATTGACACAATTTTATAATTATTGGAATAGGCATGGGCCTTAATTGATTTTTATAATTAATATTCTACTGAAATTTAAAGATAGATTTAAAATATTATAGTAGGGTAGGCTGACCAGTGAGTGAACATTCCCCAGTGAATGAACATTTGGTAAATATAATTAAAAAAATAAGGATTGAAAATCATTCCACTAAATGGATTGGCAACACTGACTACCTCCCATGTAGTAGGAAGGTACCTAACATATAGTTGGTTGTTCTGTTCATTATATCCTGTTGTTTATTCACTGGCTAACGCAGCGCCTTAAACGTTCATTCCCTGGTTAGTCTACGCTAAAAACTGAATTAAAAAGTTATTGAACTCAATTTCGGATCTGAAGAAATAATAACAATTTATACTTACATTTGATGTTATGTCCCAGCTGAAAAATTCTGCAGAATTAGCTAAAAAATCGATCTTGCAGTCTTCTTACAGAAGTCTGCAGTTTTTTAGAATCAGCAGAAAATTGAAGTATATCGAGGAGTAATTCTGTAGTTTTTCTGTAGCAATTCTGTAGCAAATCTAGAGTCATTTCTGACGCTTAATAAAAACTGCAGTTATTTTGAAGCAACAGAAAAGTGAGAGCAATTGAGAATGTTTGGGTTTAAAAGGGGTTTGTTTGTATCGTCTGTTTGTGTTTGCATGAACAAAATTTTCCTTTAGTTGAAGGACATTTTGAAAACTTTTTCGACGAAATGTACTGGCTTTTTCGGGCTAAATAGTCTTCTTTATATTTCCTGGCACTAAGCTTTATTTTAGGCTAATAAAAGTAGGCTTTAAAAAAATTGCAGGGGGGTTATGTCGGTCGTGCATTTTGTAAACCAAATTTTTAATCAAACTACACACAACTAGAATTTTCTAAGTTTCAAAATAATTTACATGTCCATATGAATATCAACATTCATGTGTGACAAATATTTTTTTTAAAAATTTATTAACATAATTATTGACTTAATATAAGTTCGATGTGTCCAAACCTTTCTTATTTAAAAACTAGCATAAGATCACCTACAACTTTATCACACTAACGCATCGACTAGTTTCGCCTGAATACAATTGTTAGGTGCTAAGCTTGGAGAATGTGATTCACATACTGAAGATGCGTGGAAAAAATAGCGTTTAAATGTCATCCAGCTAACATATCAAGTCTCAAATGTAGAATTGCTTGCGGCCTTTTATTTTGGTAGACTTTTCAACAAAAGTTATCTTTGTTTATGTTTTATTGTTTATGAACTGCATGAATGTCTCTTATGAGTTAGTTTGTCTGCATTTTCTTATTTTGGTTTTTTTGAGAAACATGTTTTTGTGGGGTCGGAAAAAATAACTTATTTTTATTTAACTAAAATTTTGATGGCAGACTTAGTTGAGATGCAGTGTCAGCAGTGCAATATTTATTTGTCTTATTGAAATAAAAAACGCCAAGTATTGCTTTTATTTATAACTTAATGTTTTTTACTAATATTTTTCTATACAAAACAAATGTGTAGTTTTATTTTGATCTGGATCAATCTATATATATAAAAGAAGACCGTGTTAGTTCGACTATTTATAACTCAAGAACTGCTGAACTGATTTAGCTGAAAATTGGTGGGGAGGTAGCTTAGAACCAGGAATAGGCTATAGAACGCTTTTTATTTCAAAATTCGAACCCAAACGGGTGTAAGAGTGAAAAACATGAGCCATAGGAATAGCATTGTAAGATTTTTATTTATGCTTTTATTTCAATTTAAAATAAATTTCAGCGCGTTCAGCGTGAACAAAAAATAACCAAAGAAAACAAGAGCGCGTTGGTTTAATTTGCTGGATTGATATTTGAATATCAGTGTTTTATTCTATTTATACTGATTTTAAATCTTTTTTTTATGGTGGATCAGATTTCCTCAACTAGATTTAATCAAGTTTTCAAATTAAATTTAATTGATGTTTACAAATGGTAAGAAATGAAGATATGAAGCAATATGTTCATCATAAATAAGGAATTTATACTTCATAAAAATTTTCCAACCATACAAGAGGATGAATGTTTGTTTTGTTTTTTGATGTTAAGATGGCTTAATGGCTGATTGAATTTTGGCATTGGCGAAGTTGAAAATTTAACGTAGGGTAGCTCTTCCCATCCAGTTTTATGGGTTAGGGTTAGTTTGAATTATAGTCGCACTAGAGGTACACACGAGGGCTATTGGAAACGGGAGTTGTAATTTAGAACCACAGTCAAGTTACGAGACGATTCATGAGATACCTAATGCAACTTTTAGGGGTGACATCATAGGCAGCGTCGGGAATTTTTTGGATATTTAAAGTGCTCTTTATTTGGACGGGATATTATGTGTCGGACATTTTTTTAGCTGTAAGAGCGGTTTATAGGCCGGCAGTTATTTTGGCGATGCCCGGACCTGAACCTAGGACCTACCGCAAGCAAGTCGAAGCCGACTGGGACTGAAAGTCTTAACGGAAGCGTTTGGTGGAAAGGAAATTGATGAACGATGTGAATTACGCGACGATACTAAAATTCGATACTCGATTCTTTTTTTTTTAATTTACAATTATTATATGAATAAAAAATTGACTTTGATAAAATCAAAAGTTTGCTCATTTATTGCCTTCAAGGAGGAACAAAGTTCACCTGATCAGCTAGTATAAACCTATTTGGAGACATTGGTTGCGTACATTGTTTAAACAAGTTGTATAAATAAAAGACATCCTATCTTTTTACAATAAAATAAATATATTATTAGATTTAAAAAAAATAAAAGTCATTTTTTATGGATCTGTTATTAGTAGTTAATAAAAAGCACTTATTGTTTACGAAGATTAATCGCTACAATTTATGTAACAATCATTTGCCCGCAATAATTTATGAGAGTATTTAATCATACAAGGGGAATTTCCTTCTGTCCAGTTAGGTAATACCAAAACAAGATTTACGTTTTGTAATAAAGTTGACAAACTACAGGCAGTAAAACCTCCGATACTGCAAATCGATATAGACATCGCATAAAAATGCCCAAACATAACTAGAAGCAGTCAACAATAAAAATCGTATCAGTTGTTCAGTAAAATATTTTGAACTACCTTGCCTCGTATGCCTCGTGTTTTAGGATTTAAAATTTTTTACAACATTTTAGCTGTAAAATTTTAAATAAGAATAAATGTAGTGTTATTGGAAATTATTTTGTAATATGCACGTAGTTTGGTTTTTAATTGGAATACATCGTACATCGCTAAAAATGTACATATTCCTCTGATGCCATGAAGGGGCGAAATATACTATTATCCTAAAACTATATTTTCAAAATGTTTCTTTACTATAAACGGTACCCAATGTAATTTAGTTGTTTCTTTATTATTTTATTAGTTTAATTGTAAGTGAGCATCCATGCATTTTAGTCATAAAATAAATAAAAACCGATTTTTGTACTTTATTAACTAATATGTGAAAAACATATAAACAATATATGATATAACATATAAAACAACAAAATAATTAGAAGCAAAATTCTATAACATAATTGCCTAAAGGAAATATCGCTATCAAAAACAAAAACGATCAAAACTAAAACCAGCTAAAAAAAAATTTTCCTTGCAAACAATTTTATATTTGTAAAAAAACTTCTCGTTTAAACCCTTCAGTATATTTTACGATATTTTTGCAAGCTATTGCAAAAGAAAGCCCTCAATTTTATTTTTGAAAATGTAACACAAGAAAACCTATAAAAAATAACTAAATATAATCTGTGTAAAAGTGGAACTTGCTCATTACTTCTTAATGTTCGAATAATTATTAAATAATTATAAAAACTATACAATTTTGTTTTTGTTGAGTCCTATCATAGAAATTTCAACACTGGAGTTTCTTAAAATATCGTAAAATAACTGCAAAGAATGATTAAAGATAAAAAAAATAGCAAAATAAAAACTTTTTAAATTTATTAAATTTGTTTCCAGGTATTCATTTCAAACTTTCTTCAATGCTTTGATTTGAAAAAAAAAATTGAAGTTTTTCAAAAATAAAGTAAAATATTTATTTTCAATTATTAATTTCAATGAAAAGTAATTTTTAAATAATAATACCATTATCTTCGATCTCCAAAACATTTTTTTTATCTTCAACTTCTTTCTTTTACTATAAAAATCAAAAGTTGCTGCCACAATAAAAAATAAAAATTCTCAAACGTAAAAATAAAAAAAATACAAAAACCGAAACGATAAGTAAAAGATAAATTCTTTTGGTATCGGATTAGAAATAAAAGGGCAGAAGCTGAACAATTTGTGAAGACAGATTAAAAAAAGTAATTTGTACTTATTTTTTTAACTCTTTTCTACAGGAAATCTTTTTATATCTCAGCTCTTGATTTTCACCAGAAGGGGTCAGTGGACAGAACTGACAGATCTCACTGAGATTCCAGTGTTTTAGACAGCTTCGACTTGCTATTTTTTTTTTATTTCATATCAATTTCACTAGTAAAACCAATAATGGCGTAAGTACGTTGTTTCATTGTAACATTTATGTATTGAAACTACCGTATCTTCTTCGCCTCCGAGGTACACGTACGTGGACATTTGAAGAATTCACTTTACTAAACTATTTTGGATTTTTTCTTAAAGCTGACTTTTCCATTATAAACTAGAATATTCAAGCTTTTGTAGAATACCTATACAGAAGAAGGTTGATTCATTAATTTTATCCAAACGATTTTAGCGGTAAATTTATTGGATATAGTGCATTAAAACATAAATTAATATAGACTATTAGCTACAAGAAATTGACAGAACATGTTTGTTTATTCACGATACACACAAAATGTTGATTTTTGCAACTCCACAATCCACAAAATCATCCATTAAATTGAATTTCCCCTCACCAAATGTTAAATGATATTTTTTTAATTACTTGTAAAACATACTTTTAAATTCATAATAGTCTGTAAAATAATTATATATAAAGAATGCATTCGTTTTTTCAGGATAGAAGAATTTAAATTTCGTTGACATCGATGCAATGGTATTGAATAGGTACATGGTACAAGGGAATGCCTAAAAATTGGCATGTAATAAAAACGTTTTTTTTTTTTAAGATATACTGCATTATAAGTGTTAAACCAAAAAGAGTAGAAGTTCAAAACAAAGTAGAAATCTAAAGTATGAAGAAGAAATTTTCAAGTAGAAATTTAAAATGAATATCTAGAAACAAAATTTAATATATTTTAAAAGTTTTTTTTGCTATTTGTCGTACCTTTAAACCCATTCTTTGCTGTAATGTTATTATATTTTAAGAAACTCCAGTGATGAAATTTCCATGATAGGACTAAACAAAAACAAAATTGTATAATTTTTCGATTCACTACTTACAATTCACTACTTTTTTAGACTTACATTACTGTGAATCGGATGATATGAATGTAGCTTTCCGTCGGACCTTTTTATTTCGTTAAATTGTGCAATGTGCTCAACTCCTCTTGATAGCCTTTTTTTAATAACCGTTAAAATGATTACTTTGAGGAAATTCACTGGAATGAAAAGGGTACAAAGGGAGTAAAAACAGTTTTTGGATCATATAGATTGATTGAGAGTACAATTTTTAATGGCAGAATTTTTTTTATTAATGCATCTTTTCTTGGTTGAAATGAAATAATTTTTAAAACAAATATTAAATTGGTGTTTATTTGCTTATAATTACAAATGTTTACTAATTAAATAACTAACTATGAACGAACTTTATATGTTCGATTCCGCAAGTTCTGTTCCACAGGATTGAAAAATTCATAATCCTTTAAGTAACTGATCTTGACTATTTTAATAAATATAGTAAACTGTTTAAGCTATTTAATCAATAAAATCTAGTTTATTATAAGACTAAGCCGTTAAATAAGTAGAATAAATCTCTAAATACTCAATATTTAGTACCTAAACCCTAGTTTCTAATAGTTAAGATTTGAGTATGTTGAATAATTCTAAACAAAAGTCCATGCAACTTATTTTAATGACAAGTTTACTAGGTCAACTTTCGGAATAATCTAATTATATTTTAGTATGTGAGTTACGTTGTATCCAACGTCATTTTAATGTACTCACTCGTAATTAAACACGATTCAAAGAGCGTCGCCCGACTTGGTAGTATTATTAATGAGTTTGACAACATTTCGTTCCAAATCAAGTCTTTAAGGTTGAGTTCTTTGCATTCCGAAATAGTTTGGAATATTTAAGTTGGGAAACATTAAGTGTTTGGGTATGAATTGGACTAGACACTCGACATTTCAATTTGTCAAATGAATGTTACGGAGTTTTGCTCTTATTTGTTGTTTTGTGAACGTCTGAAGGTGACTCATTTGACCTATAGCATTTAGAATAAGTTTTAAAACGCATTAGAATTATTTAAAAATCTATATATACTAACATTTATACTAATTTTTAGCTTCCATTCTACATCTATAATGCCAAAAAGGAAAGCCTTTATAAGTCCATTCTTTTGTCTGTGGATAAGTTCTTCTGTCTTTCCATCAGCCACTTAAAAATCCCAAACTAACAAAATTTATCGACAAAAATCAAAACTAGAAGACATTGAATTTCGAAAAAAATACGAATTCTAAATACTTCAATTATTAAATAAACTGCTAAATTTAAAACTTGTTTAAAATGCATATGAAAGGAAATATTAATAGATTTATCAAATTGGAACTAAATCGATATTGCCACTAGAGATTGGACGAGAAACTTTTTATATTAAATAACAATTTACAGGAAATATTTTTGTTACTTAAATAAGTACAAGAAGACGTCATAATATCTTTTAATACGATATTCTTCTATACTTTGTGTTATTAACTTTGAAATAGATTCAAAGACGTACATTCTATGTTTTTTATTTTATAAAGCAGACTTTATTATTGATTTACATTCAAGCCCCATTTATTAATGAATGATAACGATTCAATTCCAATAATTACTTTGGAAATAATTTTTTGTTGTCTTCTGTTTCTAGAATTGTTTTTGAAATCAATTTTTGTTATTACGTTTTGAATGTGATATGCTTGACTGTTGTATATTGCGAGAAATCAAATGTTTTACTTCTTTTAATGTGTAAGAAAATAAGCAGTAAAAAGAAGCAGCAAACTTGTTTCTTATTTTACTTTTTTAGCAATGCTTTATGCTGTCTGTAATATGTAGATAAAAGAAGATTTCTGAATATGTATATTTCTTTATTTTCAAGAAAAAATATATAAATACTTTGATGGTATCCCAAGCAATTTAGGATGCGTTTATATCTGTTCTGCCTTAGAGAATAAAACGCTCTATATCCCTAGAATAAATTCCATACAATGGAAATCAACACTAAGTTCGAGCGAGTTTCGTTGAGTAAACACACTTGTCTGGATTTGAAATTCAGCACACATTTCATGGTCGTTCCATTAGTGCTCATTGTACTCCTAAGCTTTTCCAACGGATAGATCTCCACAACTATTGCCTATTTCCTGTTGTGAAAATGTCGAGAACCCCGAGGATTTAACCAACCATTAATGTCCAGCGATAACATCGTATTTCCAGTCAATTTCAAATAGCCCACATTGGTCTGCTTAGTAGAGTAGAAAACTCATTAAACAGAAATTGTGATATTGATTCCCAACTGTTGTAGTACCCCACTTCAATCTAGAATCTCCACTTGAACAATTTCAAATTTAATTGTATGAAGGATTATGAAATATAAGTTATGTATATATGAAGTCTTTAATTACTTTTCGTTTATTTTATTGTATGTGAATAAGTTTCTGCGTAAACTTTAGCTAGTACTGTAATTAAACTCTAGGTAATGTACTTTACTTAAAGTAATGTGTAGGCAGCATTCTATCATTCTATTTTGCTTGGCTCATAAAAAAAATAATAAGTTTATAATAGATAAAATACTCTAACATAAATATAAGATATTTCTAATTCTATAATGTGATTATCTCAAAGGTGCATGGTATAAGGTTCTGTGGGTATTGATATTTTTTAAAGGTTTTCCATATTTCCAAATAATAAGATCAATAATGATATCACTATAGAAGCTAATTTACAACCCTATATTTATGCCGTTGATACCATCTCAGATTAGCTATCCTATGGCAATAACACTCAATAAACTTTGTTTCTATTTTTACTGAAAACCCTTGAACCGATAATATAGTTTTAACCTTCCACATTTCTTTTATAAAAATATTTTTATCAACTTCAAAAATTTATTTTAAATTAAAAATAACAAATCCTCACTCATGCTTTTAAAAGAACATTTAACACTAAAATTAGCTAGAAATTAGTAAATGCAAGAAAATAAATCGTTATTCTTATTTTATTAAACTATGTTCATAAGATTTTATATTTCTGCTTTCTTTGGTTTGGACTGCTCAAATGATTGGTGCAATACTGCACAATTCATTCTAGCAATCTTTCAGTTTTTCTAAAATTTCATAACAAAAACTATTATAACATTTATAACTACTTAATATCTGTTTTAAAATTTAGAAAATATATATATTAAGCTTCGATGAAATTGACAATTAGTTTACTTCCTTATCTTTATTTATTTAAGTGTTTTTTATTTGTTTATTTTTTGTAAGTATCCTTGTAATGGATTTATATTAGTATTATGTAATATTATTATTTTAATAGTATCAGATACAGATTCTGCCAACCATTGTAAGCGGGTTCAGACCTATTACAACGAAATTATTATCTAAAAAAAATCCTGCACACAAATTTTAACTGTACAGATCTCAAAACTACGACGCAATTGATTGCATAAAACTTTTCCAAGAAATATTCCATTCAGCTACTACATAGCAAATCAGCATTCAATATGTTATTATGCAAGAAATACGTTCCCTAACACATCATTCGGTATTGTCTGCGACGACGTGGTTGCCAAATAGTTTTAGATTCCTATACACCATAAATAGCCTTCAAATCGAACTTTCAGAAGAATATTAGAAGCACTTTATAACGGAGATACTCACATTTAAATATTTGATACAGGTTTCAAAATATCATCTACTTCTTATATTTAATATATATCAACACATCTATTTAAAATACCCAGCACTCTAACTAATCCACTTAACTATCTATATTCTTGTTCAACAAGACTCTAACCTAAAATACTATTTTTTAAAACTCCCATAGCCAGGACAGACAAATAGAACATTCACATTCGCAGCATGTCCGATCTTAACTTTATTTTTTTTTTAAACTATGGGATTAACAAGACTACTTCTGGGAAATAAGGTAAAGTTAAAAAAATATATAAAGGAATCAGCCACTACGTTGCTTGCATTTCAATGACGCCTGGGCGTAAAGAATTCTTTCTACCCCGGGTGTCCTGATAATGGAAGGTTTTCGTGTACGGCAGTAGCGTCCTGGATATAACTAGGACGAATGACGTTTCGGAATAGCCGTGAGAATGTATTTCCGAATGTTGCCCCTTCTATTCCGGAATGGAGGTATTGACGAAGTGCTTTGGTCGTGGTCGTGACAGGAATATGCCCCTGTGGGGAGGGTTGTGTGTAGACTGGACATTGGGGACCATTCACAAATTGACTTTCTTAGAGATAAGCTTTTGACAAAGTGTAAACTTATTTTTATTGCATTATATTTATTTTTAAATGTTTTAACAACATTTATTGAGTTGTAAATTGACTAACTAGGACGAATGACGTTTCGGAATAGCCGAGAGAATGTATTTCCGAATGTTGCCCCTTCTATTCCGGAATGGAGGTATTGACGAAGAAAAGCTTTAGACAAAGCGTAACCGCGGATTTTTACTGCATTACATATTTTTTTCAATGCCTTAAAAATATTTATTGAGTTGTAAATGGAATTATGAATCTCCGTCATACAACCCTTCCAAAATAAAAAAAAATAATCTTTTTGCTGTAAAAAATTACATTCTTTTAACGGGTTTATGCACCAGTATATCTTAGGTGGCAGTAGCACACACACACACATCACCAAATTCTCCATTTAAGTTTTTATTTTCAGGACAACAGAAAAAAAACTATATAACCTCGCTTGGAAGTCAAGGCCTGTACTGGCAATGTGAATGAGTTTATGTGGGGATTTCCACGCGTGACTGACACTACATCAGAACGATTTAACCAATTTCGTTTGCACAGTTCATAATTATTTTATGCTCATTAAAAAAAAATATTGAATGTCAGTATACCCCTTAGCATATAGTATTTTTAGCAATCAGTAAAAATTTTTAAAAGTTATTATTTAATTAAAAAATAATAAAAATGTCCTGATGTGACTGACACTACACGAAAGTTCGTAGATTTTTGGCTATCATGAAAATTCGAATTTCTTCTGATTGTGCAGTAGTTCAGCATTCTACCACTGCTTATTTTAAGTATAAGGTTTCAGGCTAAATATATTAACTGCAAAAAAGTATTGAAATATCATAGGAAATAATTTATTAGCATTTTTGTGCGTGACTGACACTACATTCAATTCGTGACTGACACTACATTGTGAATTGTATCACAGATATGGAAGCAATAATAACACAACATATGTTAATAATTTTGATCATGGAAAGTTAAAAATTGCATAAATGGTAAAATTATGGTTAGAAAAAGATACACAACGTCCCCCAAAGTAGGTTTCTGGTAATTTTGTTAAACTCTAATTTCTTCTTCAAAATGCGGCAAATCAACATTCTACCAGTGCTTATTTTAAGTATAAGGTTTAAAACTGAATCATTTAATAGCAAAAAAGTATTGAAATATCGTAGGAAATAATTTATAAACACCTTTATGCGTGACTTACATGGGTATGGGTATGGGTATTTTACATATATATTCCGACTTGTGTGCTTGCTCAGTGAGCCGCTTATAAGTCTTCGTCAAGTAAGACAGACACAGAAAGATTTTTTACTGTCACAAAGAGAGGAAATACACCCAGGGCGAAGGCGGGAATCGAACCCGCGCCCGTTACAGCACGCAGACTGCTGGCCTGCGATGCTTACCACTCGGCCATCCGGGCCCCGTGACTTACATTACATTCAACTAGTGACACACTACATCATGTGAATTGTATCACAGAAATGGAAATTTTGGCAATGATAACAAAACGTATGTAAATAGTGTTGAACATGGTAAGTTAAAAATTCCGTACACGGTAAAAATACAGTTACAAAAAGTTACACAAGGTCCCCTAAAGTTTGTTTCTGGTAGTTTCTTACTTCTTTATTCAATAGCATTTTCTGAAAAACCTTGACCCTGAAGCCACGCAAAAAGACTTCCCGACCATTGCAGATGTTTCAGTTTTACTGAATAAGCATCTTTATTAAACATTTGCCAACAAAATTTTAACTATAAAAGGAAATAAAGCTCTTTTTATAGCATCAAGTTCATTTTCAGAATTTTGTTGAGAGGTATATTTCTTTTTACAACATTTAAATTTGTTTTATCCGCCTTGTAGTATTTTGGGGGATTTAATGAATCATTGGAAGTTGTTTAAAGTATTTATTTGTTGAATTAAAAAAAAACGGATTAATTTTTGAGTGTTTGTGAATCGGAAGTATTTATCTTCTTTGATGAGCATATATCATTAAATCTACTTATTTTGCCCTTTACACAGTTGCCAGAAATTATAATAGTGATATGTTTGGGCAGATTTCTTATTCAAAGTGAAAAAATCTTTAGCAAAATGTGAGTCAAATTTGATAGAAAATGTGGCTTCTTTTATCCCATCCTCACTGTATCACAAAGTCCATCAATTGCTCCTTTACCATGACTGAAGGCAAAGATGACCATGACTTTTGGAAAAAAAATACCACACAAGGTTGTCAAATGGTTGGGGGATTGCAATGGGGGTGAAATACTTTTAATTGAAGTGTTATCCGTAAAGTGGTTTTTGCTTTCATTTTCTTTAAATTTTTGTAATTTATCCCCTCCTAAAAACTCCCCCTTTGCTCTTTTTTTCCTTTTAGCTGTTGATATAGCCATCTTAAATCAAAATTATCAAAATATAAGAAATCTACAAAGATTATAGCTATTCTAAAACTTCTAGATCAAAAGAAGTTGTGACTCACACTATATTGTGACTGACACTACAAAGCTAAAATGTGTTATAAATAGAGAAAATGATTTTCATTTTAAAATTAAGAGGTGGGAAATTACACAGAGGTTACTAAAGTAAAAAAAAATATCGCAAAAAATTTGAAGTAAAGCCTTTTTTTAAAAAGTTGTAGAAACTTTTCTATCTTTTCGTGACTGACACTACTGTCAAAAAGAAGATTTTTATCTTCTTAATAAATATCTTTTAGTTATAAATACCAATTAATAGTGTGTTTTTAAGGTAGTTCTGATAGTGTATTTTAATAATTTTATCAAAAAATCTGATAAAATGTGCTTCGTACCTTAAAATTCATTTGTTCAAAATGATGAAAAAACACGAGACCATGCTTTCAAAACAAAGCGGATATTTTGAAGCTGCTGTGTTGCCAAAGATGAAACAATAATAGTTGTTGATACAAAAATAATAAAATTCAAACCTTTCTAAAGCAAATATAAAAGTTGCAAGAGTAGAAAAAAAATTCTTCTGACGTGGAATTACCCATGTATGGATAGTTAAAAAAAAGGCAAGAAAGAAAAGATATTATTTTATTTTTATGAAAAACGTTTAAAAAGGAAGACAATACTTAATAAGGTAATTGGTAGAATGAATTCCAATTTGAGTGGAAATACGTTCAAATATCTAAGTTAACGATACGTATTGAAACAAAATGGTTTAGTTCATTATTATTTACTAACTGAAGGTTACTTCTAATTATAAATACGTTACGAAAATATTAATGCAAAAAGGTGTGCATTTTTTAACGTTTTAACTTTTGTTACTTTATCATTTCAGCAAAATTTAATTACATTTTATAAAGCGCACTTTCTTGCTTACAGATTTCACCATTCTTTTGCATTAAGAAAATTATTTATTTTTATATTGCAGTAACATTTATAAGAAAATTCTGGTTAATTGAATATTTATGCTTTTTTATATCATGTAATCTCGTTCTTCTGTTACAACCAAAATTTACTGTAAAAACATCCCAATTTGTCTAAATACACATTTTCTTATAAAACAGCTAAAATCTGCTTTAATTATGCAGATTGCACCAATTGATAACAGATTATTTATGTTTTCATATAAATACCATATTCTGTAATTGTATTCTTGGCAGCGGGTGGCTATATGCAGACAATGACGATTCGTTTTCTACGGGTCCTGGGTTCACTTTTTAGCCTTAACACTACTTTCATATCGTAAAAAGTAAAGCTTTTATGAAGGCTACGTCCGACTGTCTTTTCTTAGCCTTTTTTGTGGCCTAAACTACAAAAGCTACTGATTAGTGTGATACGATGTCGAGAAATTCAAGGCATAGAAACTAGGAAAAAATGAAGGTTTCTGAAGAAAAATCGAAGTTCTTCTCTTTAAAAAAAATGCAAAATTAATATAAATTCAAAAAGCATATATGAAAGGCATCTTAATATAATTTATTCGCCTCTGCCACTGAACATTTACTCATTGGTGTTCAATTTTTTCGTTTAGAAAAGCTTGCGTTATTTATTTACTTTTCATCATTATTATTAAATAATGAAATTTAATAGGCTTGAAATTATTTGATGAATAGCTAAATTTCAAAAATACCATGCGCCAATAGTATTTTGCTTATAAAAATTTGTTATTTATTTCCGTTTGACGAGGATAATTTTTTTCAGTTATAATCCGCAACGTTTAACATTGTGCTGTACAAAAAGTCTTGCTGTACTTGAAAATAAAACGGAATCATCATGTATGGTCTTTCAAAGTAAAATTACTATTGCATGAGATCTTTTTTTCATTCAGATTCATTAATTACCTTACATTACCAAAATAGCCAAACGTAATTTGATCATTACACACATTATACCATGGTATATCTAACATAATTTTCAAAAAGTTTTTCCTGCATATTGTTCAAAACTTTTGATGAAGCAAAAACAAACAGCAAAAAAATACTTAAAACTTCGTCAGTCTGCTGCATGAATATTTAACCCTAAGTGCAGATCCTAAAATGAATATTTAAAGACTCCGAAACAGTGCCGAGTCGACAGCACACTTCACAGAGCTACGTACTGAGGATGTTAAATAAAACTACATACAGTTATTTGTTGTTTACTCGTTGCTTAAAACAATGGATCAACCATTTCCTACATTACTGTAATACTTTGGTGCGCCCAGGTGGCGTAATCGTTAGGACTCTAGCCTTTGGAGCTGCTGGGGTCGGGTTCGAATCCCGGTCAGGCATGGATGTTTGCAACCGTCAATAAATGTTGATAGTTGTCTATGTGTTATTCATTTCTTTGTGACGGTAAAAATTCTTTCAGTGTCTGTCCCACTTGACGAAAGCTTATAAGCGGTTCTCTGAACAAGCACACAAGCTGGAATATATATATGTAAATACCTACCTACCTACTTTGGTGAATTGTAACTCCATCGTTATTGAGTGGCATTAAACCAAATTTGTGGAGTAACTTTATACCAAAGTTATGGAGCAACATTACAATAAAATTAGTATCTCAGTTCAGTCTCTAAATTAACTCTCTTAAGTATGCATTTTAAATATTATGATTTCTGGAAAATCTCAAAACTTATAACGTTTACATATATGCGCTTATATAACTGATGGTGCACGTTATTTCTGTTTATTGTCTTAAATCCGATAACATTACTTCTGACATTGGATGTCAAGTGAAACGTTAAAGGACAGGACTTTGAATCAACATTAAGAAAGCGTACAGCACATCTGTGTTGAAGCTTTTTAATCTAATTCATGAAATAGGCAATTAAAAGCGGTAAAAGAGAAAAGAGAGCAAACCACACTTTTCTACTCTAAATACACATACTTTTAACATCGTGTGTCTTCTTTTGTGGAAATCGTTATGCCATACTAAATAAATATTTTTTTGAAGTTTATGTCTTAAGTCTAAAACTGGTTTGATTTATCAAAAGAGTTCTAAGTTAACAGAATTTAATCACATTTTTAAGTATGCGTTTTTAATTAGAAATTGAATACTGACTTTAAAATCATTGAACTTAAAACTTTTAATCCCAATAGGAAATGGAAACGTATTTTCAACGGTAGTTACACATTTTGAGCGATCAAAAGACAAATATTGGCTTTACATTTCGCAAATTAAAATCTCTGTAAGTTTAGAAAAATGCATAAACAAGTCATATTTATACAAGCAATAGAAACGGAAAATAGTTAGCAGGGCTTAATTTGGTGAAGTGTATAATTCAGAAGTTTCTCATTAAATAACAAATATTCTAAAACTAAATATTTTTTCCTTGGGAAAACTTTAGAGTTTATGATGGAAAATTACTAATATTCGCATCAAAAGCAGATTAATATTAAACGGAATTTTATTTAATAATTTTTTAAAAAATGCGGTTTCTGTTGCTTTAAAGTATACATACACACTAGAAAAAGTAGCTCAAAAATTACCAAATTTGGCCTTTTTTGTTTTTAAGTCCATAAGAACTCCATCCTCTTTAAAATGATGTAAAGTTTGTACTGGTACTTCACTCTAATAAAAAGTTACAGAGGTTTCTCTAATCTTCCAAATCATGAAGTTAGTATAACCTCTAAACTCAATTTTTTTTGGGGCCCGGATGGCCGAGTGGTAAGCATCGCAGGCCAGCAGTCTGCGTGCTGTAACGGGCGCGGGTTCGATTCCCGCCTTCGCCCTGGGTGTATTTTAATCTCTTTGTGACAGTCAAAAATATTTCTGTGTCTGTCTTACTTGACGAAGACTTATAAGCGGCTCACTGAGCAAGCACACAAGTCGGAATATATATGTAAAATACCTTACCCTACCCAACTCAATTTTCTCAAAACTTTATTTTTCTGATGTGTTACTTTGCTTAAACAATGATAACTAAAGTTAAATTTAAAAAAATTGCAAACTTTTTGTCATAGTCTTGTTTACTTCCCGAAGACTACACTCCAAAGATGCAAAATTTATTTTTACTAAATGAAAAGCTTTAAGTTCAAACTTCCAATCTCCAAATCCCTCAAACTATATTCATGCTATTAAAATATTTAAAACCAGAAAGTTCTCAACTTCATAGATTTTATGTTCAGTACCACAACTAAGTAAACAAGATCAAAGCGCGTTAACCGGAAAACAACGGTTATTTAAAATAACTTGATCTCAAAGCGCCCCTCAGCGAAAAGGAAAATATCCAGCATTTCTCGGGACACAAAAGCCGTTAAGCGAAGAAAGGAGTTCTACAAAGGTAAAGAGAGTTGAGAATCTTTGGTAAACAACGGAAAGAATGGAACAGCTGGTGACCATTAGATGGAACGCTTTTGTTTTAGTTCATCAGTCCTTTTTCGATTTTTGGGGATCTGTTGTTCGATTGACATGGTTTTTATGGACTTGAGTATGCGAAGCTGTATCACGTAAATTGCTTTTAGCGCATGCTTTTCCAATGTTTGCTGAAGTTGTAACGTCATAAAATGCGCTGTTTTTGAATTAATGTATGTAACTGGTAGGCAAGATAGATACATTTTGAATGTAAAATTAATATTTTGATTAGAACAATTGAAATGTTAAATTCTATGTTTTAATATTGCTTTGTTTGTATCCAAGTACTATGATTGTTTCGGTGTCAAAACGTCCTTATTTTATGTAGCCTTAACTTGTCTATAATCTATATTCTATAATCTGGTATTTAGTTTTTCATCCTCCCCAAAGCTAAACTAAATACTTCTTCTCTATTGCTACCATGCATAATTTTCTGTTTTATTATAATTATCAACCTAAACAACATAACAACGTGCTTGAAAGCGTTAAAAACTTATTAAGCCAGGTTTCCAAAGAATTTCAAGCGTATCTTACGTCACCATAAGCAAGAAGATTTAGAACAATCACTAAAGAAAATGCTACATCTATATGTTAATACTTCTGTGTCTTAATTTAAGTACAATAGTCAATAATTATCATTACAAAAGGAAACCTAAACTTTTAAAACCAACCTAAATACATATGAATATATATTTTCTCCTGTAAGAAGTTCAAACATGTTTCATGTGTGCTAACATACTTTTTTAAAGTCTAGTTGGTTGGTTGGTAGACATATATTTCAGGCTTGTGTGCTTGGTCGCAAGGATCCGCTCATAAACCATCGTCAAGTGGGACAACACAAGACACACACATACACAAATGACAGTTGCTGCCATCTGTCGCCACCTCCACAATTTAGACATGTCCCTGAAGGGGAGGGACATTTTCTCCAGGGACCTGTATCCGAGAGAAACTGCGCAATGACCTCCCACAGGACTTTCGGATCCAACAGATTTAACAAACGCGTACTCCGCATGTACTCGACAAACACAAACAACCATGCTTCAACGGGATTCGAACCCGGACTCAGCAGCTGCAAAGGCTAGCATCTTAACCACTGAGCCGCCGGATCGGCTTTTTAAAGTCTAGTAAAATAAAGGATCCCGGGGGTATATATAGCTTCAGTTGCCAACTTGTTTCATAAATTAATGTATAACTTTCTCGCTCAGCAAATATCTTTATTTAAAGTCCACACCTATTTGAAGCTACCCTTACTTAAAGACTCTGTATAGATGCCCTTTGTTTAATGTGACAACACCCTGAAAGTTGAAAAAGTGCCAAAGAATTGGGTCCGTCAAGGAAGACACCTTTTAAGGGAGATATAAACTTTTTTTTATCCTTATGCAAAAGCATCGAGATAAAAAACCTTTTTAGAAGAAATTATTTTTTAGGCACTGTTCGGTGCTTTAGATTCATAAAAAATGATTTAAAAGCTATTGTTAGCTGCTTTTAAATCTTTGCAGATTTTGTTTCAATGTTTCTTTTATAGAATAAAGTATTTTTTTTTTGTATTTCTAAAAAAAAAACCGTAAGAATCTACATACCTACAAGATATCTTTCATATGAAGGAAATTTATAGTTAAAGTAGAAATACTTTAAAATAATAAATATTTATCTGATTATTATTTTTAAGCAAATAATAATAATTTTTTGTGCAAAATTGTGTCCACAGACAGTGAAAAATTGTGTACGTGGACAGTCTCATCGTTCTTACCGTGGACTGTTTCTGCTAGTAAATCTCAACTAAATTCTTTATAACTAATTATAAAAATTGCACCAATGCATGACATAAAATTAATTAATTTTTTTTTAATTTTTCAATTGTTTTACTTTGATTTTCATGTGCAACCGAAACTCCTTAGGAACATTAAAATAATAAAATATGAGCATTTTTCAGCTAATCTATAACAATAAAAATGAAGTTTTGTGTGTGTGTATGTGTATGTATGTCTCTCTGAAACTCACAAACTAGACATTTGTTTGACTCGTAACTTGGTACAAATACGTAGTTCATACTTGAGTTGCAAAATAAGAACTTTCAGAGCTCAAAATGTTCTATTTTTAGAGAAAATTCGAATTTTCTGGAGAAGCTACACCACTTTGGCTCAAATCCGATCATTTTTTACTTTCCTGATGCCATCTGCTGAAAAAAAAATGGGTAAAATGTTTGTTAAGCTATTACTGAAATATGATGATTAATAAAGGCCATCGCACTACAGCTGCATATTAGGATTTTATGTATTTATTTTTTCGCCAAATACGTTGCCAATCTCGCCAAATGGGCAAAATGATTTTTAAGCTCTGAAATGTGGTTATTAAAGGCCATCACACTAGAGCCGCATATAAGGGTTTTATGCCTTTATTTTTGCGCCAATTATGATGCCAATCTCGCCAAATTATTTAAAACTCGCCAAATGGGCAAAATGTTGGTTAAGCTATTACTGAGCTATGATGGTTAATGAAGACCATCGCACTAGAGCTGCATATCAGGGTTTTATTCTTTATATTTTCGCCAAATATGTTGCCAATCTCGCCAAATTATTTATTAAAACTAGCCAAATGGGCAAAATGCTTGCTAAAAATAATTTATAAGCTGGTTGGTTGTGCTAAGGTCATTGTGTTAGAATTGTATAATGGGTGTGTTTGTAACTATATCTGTTTTCTCGCCAAATTATTTCCCAAAACGTGCCAAAAGAGTTAAAAGGTTTTATGTATTTATGAGGAAATTGTGAAGGCATTTATGAGTACATTTACTTCGTATTTTTGATTTTGGAATTTTAAAGCAATGAAACGGGATTTTATACTTGAAAACGAGCGGGAAAAATAACTTAAGTTTATGATCTTATAACAGGTTGCATGGCACACATACTTGGATAGATTTGATATTTTTTTAATCCGTGTGAAGTACGGGTAAAAATTTGCTAGTATAATAATAAATTAAACATCACATTTAAAAAAATATAATTCAATGTATTTAAACACTTTCCTGGAGTTTATGAATACTGTTTTATTATTATTTTTTTTTAGTTTTTAGCAAAGACAAAATATTTTCTCAATTAAATTATATTTTAAAATTTGTTATTAATAATGTGTCGTTGAATGTGTTAACATATTAGAATATTTGAGTTAATTATTTTTAATTCTCTTCCATGTGCAATGTCGACAAACCAAGTGAAGAATTTTGGCTAACTCTAAATTTAAAAAATATATATATGTGTGTTTTATTGCATTTAATTTTATAAGCCTTTATTATTATTACATTTTTAGCAAACAAATTATACAAGTACATAATTTATCTATGCAAAAACAATTAAATAAATTTATATATTAAATAGTAAAAATTGTATTAAAGGTATAACCATTAATAATTGATTTCATATAGAAAATTTACGGATTTGTATTTTGTTTGCTGAAACCTTAATGATAATTAAAGTTGTAAAGATAATGCCTTAAAAATATAAAAAAAAAAAATATTAAAAAATAAATTTGTAAAAATATATATTTTACAGGAATAGTAGTTTATGGTAGACCTGTATTCTGTGAAATCCATTATTTTTGTCAACAAGTATTTATTTTATATATATTTTTGTAATACTACTTGCAGTATTTAAGAGATAACTTCTGTGAAACACCTTAGTGATTGCATAAACTGTTTACATAGCTTAAAAAGGTGATAAAAGCAATTTAATGAAGCCATTAATGTTTTTTCGTTTTCTTCTCCCACTGCGTTTTAAAACTGCAGGGGCCAAAAATATATCACTCTCTCTCTATGAATAATATATATCTTCATTTAAATGTCAGGCAGGAACTGTGAATAACCATTAAATATGCATGAAAATAATTTTCTTTCAATTTACTTTTGGTTGACAGAATTCTTTTCTCTTTGAAAGTAAAATATCGAGAAAAAAAATTTCATTATTTTGTAGCTCTAGAGAACAATATGGTAAAATATATTTTTCTCATTTTCTAGTAATTGCTTTCAAAATATCACAGGGACCTAGTATTGTTTAACGAGGTTTTGGTTTTCTCTTGAAATTTAAGTAATGGAAAAAATTTGCGTCCCAAAACATTTGTTATTTTACTTTTAAAGGGAAAGTTTTTATTGGAATGTGCATTTTTTCTAATGGTTGCACCAAAATTAATGAATCTGAAAATATCATTCATGTTCTTTAGATAATTAAAAAACAAATTATGAATGCAAAATAGATTTGAAAAATTAAAGAAATAATCTATAATTATACTTCTTTGAGGACGTCATTATTAAAGTTTGCTATTCAATTTTAATTGGAAAGAACAGCGTTTTCAAAAAGTATTCAAAGGTAAATCCTGAAAAGCAATTTAATTTATTATCCTTCATCAAACACATCTGTTTAGGCTAGATAACTGATTATTATAAATATATTTTACCAAAAATAATGGTAAGCAAATTTACTTATTAATTTTTTTAATGTTTATTCTATCATAGTATATATATTTTAAATGTTATTTATTTAAGATCAACATTTATATTTTTCCGATGTCTCTTTTATTAAATTATCCTAGTTGAAATCGTAATTTTTGGCAATAAAAGCAAATTATCTTAAATTTAAACAAAACTATTGAGGATAACAACTGTCTTTATTTTGTTTATTAGGTTAAAATTTTAGTAGTAATGGCGTTTTGATTTTAAAGTTATAACTATCAAACCATATAGGAATTACTTTTAAACGCATTTTTCTAAATAAAAAAAATGTCATTAAAATTTTACACGAATTGTGGAATACTTCAAAAAGATTTACTAGTAGCTTTTTAATTTTTTTATCAACATTTTCGCAAAGCTTCAGAGATGCAATGAACCAAGGAATTGACTCTCATGTTATTAAAATTTTTAACACTATTAAAATTGGTCAATTATGAAGGATTTTCAACATAAAGAAATCATAGCATATTCGATTCGTGCTAAAATCTAAAATTTGGTTCATACATTATTTTAAATTTTAGTTTATTTCTCTCTTGATACTTAAAGGTTCACATATACGAAACAGATGCCTTATAAACCAATTTAATATTGATAAAGAGTGATTTTCGTAAAACCAAAATTCTGAATGACTTTTTTATATTTTTATAAAAATAAAAATAAATGCATGTTTTTTTGTAAATCATAAAACAAAAAAAAATTAAAAATGGGTTTTAAAAAATATATCTTTGAATAAAGTTGAATATCTTAAATGAAAAACTTAACAATTTAATTTGTGTTTAAAGGCATTGATTTTTATAATTGAAGAACTTAGCGCAAGAACGTGATAGGTAACATTTTTGAAAAAAAAAATGAAATTTTAGTGTCGATGAACATTTTATACCAGAATCTAAAGGGTGATAAAAATATCACCCCTTATAATAAAATTAAAGTTTATGTGGCATCTAAACGATTTCTTGAATACCCATTTGGCTTGGGCTCTCTAGGCAAAATGAAATATCTGCAAACATACACAGGGACTTCATATTCATTTTAATCTGAGCGTCAAAATTGGTAGCGATTGTTCTACAAGAAAGCTAGCGTTGTTCTATATTGTGCTACAAAAAATGGCTTTCAATTCTAGAGAATATACAGAGTCTGTAAAGGCTTAACAGCCAATAAAGCGGCCCCTTTAAAAAAAAGGATGAGACTATTTCATGTTATTTGATTGGATGCAAGTGTTAACATCGCAATGATTTCGAAAACGCGCAACCCCACAATTCCAAATTATGTTTTGAATGTTCAATTTTAAAAGTAATTTTCTTTGTTAGAAATATATGTTATCAGAGACTAATCTTTTATACTTTTTCTCCGCCTGTCTGTATATCTGTTATGTAGGTATGTTTTTACTTTAGCTCTAACAGTGCCATTTTAATGTTTTTTGTTAGAAAGTTATCCCATCAGATATTACATTTTAAGCCATTTTTAGCTTGCCATTCCTCACTATAAAAATGTCAATTTGTATTAAAATAACAGGGAAGCAGGCTATTCCTTTTGAACTTCTTATTTTTGATAACACGTTGAAATAATAAATAAACGTAATTCAATCTGAATACTTTTTAATTTCTTCATTCATATAGTGAATCAGAAATGTATTTTTGGACTTTTTTAAAAACAAAGCATATAATCAGATTACCATGATGTTATCACAAATCTCTGATCAAATATATTTCCTGGTTTAGCGCTGCTATTCCATTGACTCCGGAATCCTAAATATTCCGAATCTAATCCTATTCCGATTCCCAAATTCAATTCTCACGAGATTATTCCTTCTCTTCTACTCCCCAGTTAATTTATTTCTTATTGTCTATGTCTAGACTTTTCAGACAACATATCAATAACACCTTTTTCTTCAAATCAAGCACCTTAACGCTTGATTTATTTCGGAATAAGTCTGCAAAGGCTTTATTACCCTCCCTCCCCATCAGTGATTCCTTATCAATGCTGAAAGAAAAATTCTAGTTAACGGGTTTCCCCGTCGCCAAGTTAGAGATCCGTCGCCAAAACTATTTCAAGACATTCAATAATGGTGGCCTGTTTTTAAACGTTGGATCTATATTTTAAACAAAAATTGCTTTTATTATATACAATATCAAAATTGTTTATATTTATTTCAATATAATAATTCAATACAGGTTTAAAAATGTGGTGAAATTATCATTTGCTAAAAAAAAAATCTAGTAAATTTACGAGGTTTTAGTCTTTAGCAAAATTACCGGTCAAACAAAAATAAATAAGTGATTTACAATTTGTTCCAGTTGCGTATTCAATTACGTTGTAACTCAGTAACTACCTGTCCATTAAATTACAAATTATGACCGTAAAGTGAAGCAAAATAATTTTGAGCCTTTAAGAAGTGTTTTATTTCAGCACAATTTCATTTATAGGATAGCTGGGTTTCGAAGCCAGAATCTTCTTGAAGAGAGATTGACTTTATGACAACTTCGAGTCTTATAAAATTTTAAAAGTATATATATTTTTTCGTTCGTGGAAGGCTATCGACAAAAACGTGTCTTGAAGTCAAGTGACTTTTACTAGCAAACCAGATCAGGGCTAAAATGTTTATTTTCTTCTTTAAGGGATTGTGCCCAATTATCTTTTAATTCATATTATATACTTTACATGCCAAAAAACGAGGTTTACCTTTTTCAGCTTAGTGTTGGCGTCGAATCGGAAGCATGGCGGTAAAATCCCCGTTAACTAGATGTGCTTCCCCTATCAAGGTTGGACGAGAAGGGAGCACCAGATGTTTTGGAAAGATATCATCATTGAGAGAAAGATTCAGGCTTAGCTATGTGCTGTTGCTAAGCCCTCCCTTGGCTAGGGCTATCGTAGCCCAACAACATGGCTTAGGAATCTAACTCTTTTTGCCATAATTGGAAATAGTTTCTGGATACTATGGATTTTTTTTACTGGAATTGATTATTGCATGGTTCATATAAATTAATAATGTTTGTTTTTATTGATATTATTTATATGGTGAGAAACCATTAAGTCTAATTTAAGTATAGTTTAAAAAATGTATTAATAAACCACATTTCTTTGCTTTTCTCTGACCAATTTTAAGATCTGCTAGCATTTACAACTTTGAATACAATGCGTTTGAAATGTCCCCATTGTTAAAAAATATCTTACGACTTATGATCTGAAAAATAACAATGATTTTTTTTTTAAAATTTCAGTTTATTGTAAAATGTGTAATGTTATCTTTATTTAAACGGGGGGGGGGGGGGGGGGAGATTAGACAATTTGAACGGCAAATCGTAATACTTGGCTGCTATTTTTACCTCATTGTTTTAAAGTAGTCAAGTAGTCTACCGGTGAAATTGTCGTTTAGAAAGTTTTCAAATTGTTTATTCAACTTGTCGATATTTACTTTTAAGTGAATAGAATTAATTTTAAATTTTGCCAACAAAGGCAATTATTATCAATTAACTTAACTTAATTTTTTATAATTGCAACTTAAATTTTTCAATCAATTTATGCGTATAGCAAACTTTTACAATTATTTAAAAATAGGGCAACAAAATGTGACGTTATAATAATCTAGCTACCATTTGAATCATAAGCATCATGTTCTACAGTTGACTGTATAGTGTGATATGTGAAATGCCACACATTGCGAATAACTACGGATGAACACACTATGTTAAGAATTAAGATGGTTTCAAAAAATGATGGCCTTCGCATTGAACATGTTTCGTTGCCAAAATGTTTAAACTATCGTGAAACGTATGCTAATTGTGTAATTTTATCAAGAACAGCACATCTGGTGGCAAAATAATAAATATTTTTATTGGCTAAAAAAATCTAATTTTATCAATATGGTCCATAGTAAGTTTGAAAGTTTCTGAGAAATAATTTTATTTTGATGCTCTAGATGTCAAAAGAAATTCAAAGGCCGAATTTCGATCTGAACTCCTTTCCAAAATAAGTGGGTAAATAGAAATATGTTATGGAGAAGATCCTTACGGGGATGAAAAGAGTTCCATGAATAATTTGTGAATCCATCCAGAAAACATGTTTAAAGCATTAATTTCTTTAAGGTCTCGCAGATTTGATTATTATTTGAGAAAATTTGACAATTTTATCAGAATGAACCGTGTATTTCGTTTAACTTGTATTGAGATCATTTTGGATGTAAATATTACCTTACAAGAGTTTCCAACTAATGGACCAATCGCGCTTTACCCTTGCCTTTTTACTCTTTGTTTTTTCCTAAGTTAGGGTGGCACGGAGAGTACTTGTAAGCCACAAGTTTCTAACAAAAACAGAAAAATGCTTGTATAAACTTCACTCTTAGTATTACGTCGATGCCAATCTGGTTGCACGGTAGTGCAACCGCCAAGTTCAGGGCACTACCCAACCTTTTCTGGAAGGGTTTCGGCGTGTTTTCGGACCCTCCGTTCTTTGGTTCTATGCATCACAGAAATGAGTTTAGAAACTTTTATTGGTCAATAGGGGCTTGATGAAGAGTATAAAAAAAATCAGCGTTCTATCTCTTTTTATTTCCGAGAAAATTGAATTGGAAAATGGCCACTTTTGGGGCTCACTCACTCACCGATCATCAAAATGTTCTATGACACCCACTTGTTCTAGAATCCCGAAAATTGGAACACTGGTAGATTTTGTCATACATTCAACATAAAAAATCCGAAAATCGAATATTTAGTACGGGTTTGGTCTTAAATTGCTTGGCGCCTTTTTTCAAACGCAGCAAGCAATCCTCTCACATACGCCGATATGCCTGCGGCGATTAATTGAATCGCCAACAATTCAAATAGCTATTTACCTTCTAGGGTACCTTCAATACACTGTGTGCTGTTCAGGGTAACGACAAGGAGCTTAGCAGGTGAGCCATGCTAAAATCGTTATCGCTCCAGCCAAACTCGCCAATAAAACAAAACTAGTTATTTTTCCAGTTTTACACATATAAACATTATGTTGTTGCTTAGTTTGGAAGAAATAAGAATGTTTTCAACTTTCAAGTAAGCAATGACTTTGATTTGCGGTTTGTTTACGTTACCCCGCTAACTATTGTTCCGCCAACGCATGCCAAAGACATGCCAAATACCGTCTGTTAGCTTCGACATTAAAAATGGCATTTTCTGGTAGTATAATGGTAAAAAAATACTATTTTTAGAAATTTAATAGTCCACATGATGTTTAATTTACAATACAAAGATAAAAAAAAGTAAAGCTTTATACCTTTTTTCCGAGTTTAAACAGCTTTTTTATTCCAAAGCAATGACACACGCCGGTATTAAAACATGGATTACAGCTTTACCGTTAAAAAATTTTATCCAAAAAAGAATAAATATTGAAGAATATAGATCATTAAAAACAAAATCAATAACAAATAGTGGTTACGTTCCTTTGATTATATCGTTTAGATGCGATTTATTAGAGCTTCGCTGAGTCACCGTGTAATGTCTACGGGGAAAAAAATAACAGCGCCGTATCTCTGGAGCATGGCTATGCTCCAGCCAATTAGGTGAGAGCATCATGTCGCAACCCTCATACGCAGATATTCCAGTAACCTTATTACTTTCAGATGATACGATAAAGGTTTTTCAAGTGTGGAATTTAGCACACTATATTACTAATGGAAAGTTTCAATCATCATTTTGATTAAGTTTAATGGTTTTCAAGTGCAATACCTGATCTGGCAACCAGCTCCATGCTTTATAATGAGTTATGGTTGTTTATTTGTAGGAGGGAGTTACATCGCTAAAGGTCTATATTTAGTCCAGGCAACGAAGAGTTCTAGAGGGAAAGTTTTGGAACACAATTTTTGACTTCATAACTTTGTTTAGACTAGTTAGGAGGTAAACATATCAAAAGTCCCCGCCCCTAGCCCCTGTGCTAAAGGGGGGAGGGGGGGTTGAATGTCCCATTTTTCGGTTTTTCGCTTATATCTCGAAAACTATGAGTTATAGCTATATAATTGTAATACACAAAATGAAAGCTGATTAAATTTGCTACAAGCTGCACCCCTTAAGTGTTTTAATATCTTGTATAGTTTTCGAGATATTCGCCCTTGAAAAGTCAGTAATTTTGGAGAAAACACTTCTCCCCCCACATTTTCCCTCTTTTTTGACCGGATAACTCTTCAATAATGCACCGAAACACTAAATTTTGGCCCTAGATTGGTAGAGAATTTAATTCTTTTCAATAATATAGTTTATTTTACTTTTTTATCTATTTTCCTTCAAATTTTAAAGCGGTTTCAGTGTTTAGTGAAGATTGTACTGAAAGTCCCATAGAGCTAATGCATAAGTTTTGAAATCGCAACTTTTGGAAAACAATTTATTTGCCATGTTATTCCATTTTCACGAGGTATTAGAATAATCAAAACATCAATTTAACACAAAATTGAAAAGAAAATAACATCCGGTTATTTAATTATTAATTAATTAAGTTTTAAAATAGTGGCGCCATCTGCTGTATATGTTTAAAATTTTAAAACTTCAAAAATATATAATTAAATAACTAGATAATATTTTTGTTTCAAATTTGTTTCATTTCGATGTTATGTTGATTCCCGTACCTGGATAAAAAGGGCTAACATGGCAAAGCAATACATCTGTGGAAGTTGTTATTCCAAAACTAATGCATTAGCTCTATCGGACTGACAACCCCTCTTATGTGCACTTATTCTATACTGAACGTCTAAATCGCCCGCGTGCCACCAGTGGGACGCTTACCAACCAGACTTTTTTGGGCTGTCTAAATAACAGGGGTCCCATACTCATTTTAATAAATTTGGCGTATAATATTTTATAAACTAAAAGTGTTTTATTGTTAAACATCTTCAAACACTTCAAGTGTACCCCTTTTGTCGTTGATACTTGATATCTGTTCTTCTTCATCTTCGGAGTCAACTTGAGAGACCCTTTTGAAGAACTAGTCCCCTGGGAATTTTACATCTACCAGTTTGAGCTGGCACAGACTTTCATGTTTTCATGAAAAATTCCACAAAAAATATTTTCATAATATTGTCAGGTGCTGCTGCTAACTCACTGTGCACTTTGACCATCAGGCAGTTTATTCTCAATCTTCCAAACACAAGAGGAGGCAGGTCATTTCCCAGCCACAGCTCATTTTGGTGTAATATTCAGAGGAAATACTGTTTTACTGCTTCCTCGGTGGGAAGAAGACGATATATCAGGCTTGATGGCGGCTCCGGATTTCAAGAGTGAATTATACCTATGGCATTGGGGAAGGCCTCTTTCGTTGGAGCCCCATAACACCTCAAGATGCAGGTATTGCCTGCCTTTTGTACCTGATATGTGGTTAAGGAAGGGTATGAAAAGACCGCTGCTGCTTTCTGGACTTCTGACGACTTCGTACACAACTTCACAAATGCGATCCTGCTTTTTCGAAATGTGAAAGATGTAGTGTCGCATCCAGCTATTGTGTTTGCAAAAATAGCACGTCCTAAACCCAGTTGCTGTAACTCTTGGGATGAGAATAAAAAATTCTTTGTCTTCCCACGTCCAGGCTTTATGAAACCGATGTCTTTATGCACATCAGCTGTAGCCATCAAGAGGACTGTAAGGTCGACACAAAATATTAAAGTATAACAACGTGCCAGCAAAATAAGTATCTGTGTCATTTCCGACATTATCACAGCCGTATGCCGTATCCACTATCAGAACGTCCACATCCCTTTCTGCTCGAAGGGTCCTACATTCAATTGTCCTCAAGCTACACCTTAAGTATGTTGATGAGACCATTTTATTTAAATTGTTCGACAGAAAATCATCTTGTTTGACGTTTATCTTGGTGTCTTCAGTGAGAAGGATATCAACCGACTGCGACTTCTTGAGTCGATAGCTCTTCTGCTGGTCCCAGTGCACAGTGAGTTAGCAGCAGCACCTGACGATGTTCTGAAAATTATGTTCGGATGATGTAAGAAAGACTGTGCCAGCTTAAGTGTAGCAGCAAAAATAGCAAGCCTCAAAGGTCCTAGAGCATGCCAAACTTACCATTGGAACAGCATCAATGGGGTCCCTCAAATTGACTCCGAAGATGAAGAACATGAATAGCATCTGACAGTTTTCCCACTGGTGTTTGACAAATGAAATAAAATAGATAAAATAATAAAGTAACAACGTGCCTACAAAATGAGTATCAGCGTTATTTAGATATAGAATAAGTGCACATAAGAGGGGTTGTCAGTCCGATAGAGCTAATGCATTAGTTTTGGAATAACAACTTCCACAGATGTATTGCTTTGCCATGTTAGCCCTTTTTGTCCAGGTACGGGAATCAACATAACATCGAAATGAAACAAATTTGAAACAAAAATATTATCTAGTTATTTATTTATATATTTTTGAAGTTTTAAAATTTCAAACATATACAGCAGATGGCGCCACTATTTTAAAACTTTATTAATTAATAATTAAATAACCGGATGTTATTTTCTTTTCAATTTTGTGTTAAATTGATGTTATAATGATTCTAATACCGTGTAAAAATGGAATAACATGGCAAATAAATTGTTTTCCAAAAGTTGCGATTTCAAAACTTATGCATTAGCTCTATGGGACTTTCAGTACAATCTTCACTAAACACTGAAACCGCTTTAAAATTTGAAGGAAAATAGATAAAAAAGTAAAATAAACTATATTATTGAAAAGAATTAAATTCTCTACCAATCTAGGGCCAAAATTTAGTGTTTCGGTGCATTATTGAAGAGTTATCCGGTCAAAAAAGAGGGAAAATGTGGGGGGAGAAGTGTTTTCTCCAAAATTACTGACTTTCAAGGGCGGATATCTCGAAAACTATACAAGATATTAAAACACTTAAGGGGTGCAGCTTGTAGCAAATTTAATCAGCTTTCATTTTGTGTATTACAATTATATAGCTATAACTCATAGTTTTCGAGATATAAGCGAAAAACCGAAAAATGGGACATTCAACCCCCCCTCCCCCCTTTAGCACAGGGGCTAGGGGCGGGGACTTTTGATATGTTTACCTCCTAACTAGTCTAAACAAAGTTATGAAGCCAAAAATTGTGTTCCAAAACTTTCCCTCTAGACCCTTTTTTCAGCCTTCGTTGCCTGGACTAATTAGGGTACCTTCAATAAACTGTGTGCTGTACAGGGTAACGACAAGGAGCTTAGCAGGTGTGCCATGCTAAAATCGTTATCGCTCAGCCAAACTCGCCAATAAAACAAAACTAGTTATTTTTCCAGCTTTACACATGTAAACATTATGTTGTTGCTAATTTTTATAAGAAATAAGAATGTTTTCAACTTTCAAGTAAGCAATGACTTTGATTTGCGGTTTGTTTACGTTACCCCGCCAACTATTGTTCCGCCAACGCATGCCAGAGACATGCCAAATACCGCCTGTTGGCTTCGACATTAAAAATGGCATTTTCTGGTAGTATAATGATAAAAAATACTATTTTTAGAAATGTAATAGTCCACATGATGTTTAATTTACAATACAAAGATTAAAAAGTAAAGCTTTATACCTTTTTTCCGAGTTTAAACAGCTTTTTTATTCCATAGCAATGACACACGCCGGTATTAAAACATGGATTACAGCTTTACCGTTAAGAATTTTAATTCAAAAAAGAATAAATATTGAAGAATATAGACCAATAAAAACAAAATCAATAACAAATAGTGGTTACGTTCCTTTGATTATATCGTTTAGAAGCGATTTATTAGAGCTTTGCTGAGTCACCGTGTAATGTCTACGGGGAAAAAATAACAGCGCCGTATCTCTGGAGCATGGCTATGCTCCAGCCAATCAGGTGAGAGCATCATGTCGCAACCCTCATACGCAGATATTCCAGTAACCCTATTACCTTCAGATGATACGATAATGGTTTTTCAAGTGTGGAATTTAGCACACTATATTACTAATGGAAAGTTTCAATCATCATTTTGATTAAGTTTAATGGTTTTCAAGTGCAATACCTGAGCTGGCAACCAGCTCCATGCTTTATAATGAGTTATGGTTGTTTATTTGTCGGAGGAGTTACATTGCTAAAGGTCTATATTAGGGTACCTTCAATAAACTGTGTGCTGTACAGGGTAACGACAAGGAGCTTAGCAGGTGTGCCATGCTAAAATCGTTATCGCTCAGCCAAACTCGCCAATAAAACAAAACTAGTTATTTTTCCAGTTTTACACATGTAAACATTATGTTGTTGCTAATTTTTATAAGAAATAAGAATGTTTTCAACTTTCAAGTAAGCAATGACTTTGATTTGCGGTTAGTTTACGTTACCCCGCCAACTATTGTTCCGCCAACGCATGCCAAAGACATGCCAAATACCGCCTGTTGGCTTCGACATTAAAAATGGCATTTTCTGGTAGTATAATGATAAAAAATACTATTTTTAGAAATGTAATAGTCCACATGATGTTTAATTTACAATACAAAGATTAAAAAGTAAAGCTTTATACCTTTTTTCCGAGTTTAAACAGCTTTTTTATTCCATAGCAATGACACACGCCGGTATTAAAACATGGATTAAAGCTTTACCGCTAAGAATTTTAATTCAAAAAAGAATAAATATTGAAGAATATAGACCAATAAAAACAAAATCAATAACAAATAGTGGTTACGTTCCTTTGATTATATCGTTTAGAAGCGATTTATTAGAGCTTTGCTGAGTCACCGTGTAATGTCTACGGGGAAAAATAACAGCGTCGTATCTCTGGGGCATGGCTATGCTCCAGAGAGCATGGCTATGCTCCAGGGAAAAAATAACAGCGTCGTATCTCTGGAGCATGGCTATGCTCCAGCCAATCAGGTGAGAGCATCATGTCGCAACCCTCATACGCAGATATTCCAGTAACCCTATTACCTTCAGATGATACGATAATGGTTTTTCAAGTGTGGAATTTAGCACACTATATTACTAATGGAAAGTTTCAATCATCATTTTGATTAAGTATAATGGTTTTCAAGTGCAATACCTGAGCTGGCAACCAGCTCCATGCTTTATAATGAGTTATGGTTGTTTATTTGTAGGAGGAGTTACATTGCTAAAGGTCTATATTAGGGTACCTTCAATAAACTGTGTGCTGTACAGGGTAACGACAAGGAGCTTAGCAGGTGTGCCATGCTAAAATCGTTATCGCTCAGCCAAACTCGCCAATAAAACAAAACTAGTTATTTTTCCAGTTTTACACATGTAAACATTATGTTGTTGCTAATTTTTATAAGAAATAAGAATGTTTTCAACTTTCAAGTAAGCAATGACTTTGATTTGCGGTTTGTTTACGTTACCCCGCCAACTATTGTTCCGCCAACGCATGCCAAAGACATGCCAAATACCGCCTGTTGGCTTCGACATTAAAAATGGCATTTTCTGGTAGTATAATGATAAAAAATACTATTTTTAGAAATGTAATAGTCCACATGATGTTTAATTTACAATACAAAGATTAAAAAGTAAAGCTTTATACCTTTTTTCCGAGTTTAAACAGCTTTTTTATTCCATAGCAATGACACACGCCGGTATTAAAACATGGATTACAGCTTTACCGTTAAGAATTTTAATTCAAAAAAGAATAAATATTGAAGAATATAGACCAATAAAAACAAAATCAATAACAAATAGTGGTTACGTTCCTTTGATTATATCGTTTAGAAGCGATTTATTAGAGCTTCGCTGAGTCACCGTGTAATGTCTACGGGGAAAAAATAACAGCGTCGTATCTGTGGAGCATGGCTATGCTCCAGCCAATCAGGTGAGAGCATCATGTCGCAACCCTCATACGCAGATATTCCAGTAACCCTAGTCTATATATACGCAAGAGCAATAGCTGGAACCAATGATTTACAATAGGCAAATGTTTTTTTTGTTGCTTTTTTTATTTGGAATAACATCCCACTAGAGCGACACAAGTGTTAATCAATTCTTCCCGATTGTTTAAAATTAAAAAAAAATAGATACCAGAGTCCAAACACACAAATCATGAAGTTATATTGATAATAATTGGGGAACTTATATTACGCTTTGACAATTTGTATAAAAGCAACTATTCGGGTTTCAAACAATTGGGATCAACAACAATTGTTGTTTTCGCCAAGGGTCATATTAGTCATTTTGATCGCAAAATTTACCGTTAGGCCGTATACAGCGCGTCTCAAAAGTTTATGGACAACTGTTTTTTTTTACTTTAGGAGCCGACTAAACGAGTAAAAATACGATATAAATTATGCATGTATCTAGTGTAGTAATACAAATAATAAAACACTCAAACAAGTTAGAGCTGCTATAGATTTAATACAATAAAATGAAAAAGAAAAATAGCTGTCCCGAAAGTATTGAAAAAAAAAAAGGTTTTAAAAGCTGTTCATCATTGACGAAGTACCCGTGATTTTAAGTAGTGATAATTTATCTATCTATAATAATAAAAGAAAGAGTCTGTCTGTCGGTATGTCTGTGTGTATGTCTGTGGATCGCAAAAGACCTACATGGACTGCTCTAAAAAATTGGAAATTTTTAATATAGATTCCTTTTAATACCTACGTGTGCACCTGAGGCTTAGTTTTTCCATATTTGAATGTGATTATTAATTAATATAATTAGTTTTAAAAAAACGTCATCCACGTGGGATTGCGGGACCATAACAGAACAGGGCTTGAAAATACATGAACCGGACCGAAACGAGGGCTTGACGCCATCCTCTATTACTTTGATTGATTGAGTTTGGTTGAGATATGCGCTCGCCCTAAGGCTGCTTCATCCTCTATTAGTGTTTGCTTTTTTAAGTATGCATGCGCCAACACGTTAGGTTAGGTTTGAATTATCGTCGCACTAGAGCTACACGAGGGCTATTGGCGACGGGCGTCGTATTTTAGAACCACATTCAGGTGACGAGCCAACCCCTGAATAGGCGCCCAAAGCAACCGTTAAGGGCGACATCGTACGCTGCGCCAACGCAAATTTAATTTTCTTTTGATTTTGAGAGTATTTTCACAAGTAAGCATGCCTCTAAAAGGAAGCAATGCGAAGTTAACGGGTTCCCAGTAAGCAGGACCATACTGCTAGTTAATAATTAAAGAGTCTGTGTGTATGTCTGTGGATCGCAAAAGACCTACTTAGACTGCTCCAAAAAATTCAAAATTTTTAATATAGATTCCTATTAATACCTACGTGCTCATCTGAGGCTTAGTTTTTTCATAGTTGATTGTGATTTTTAATTAATATAATTAGTTTCAAAAAACGTCATACACGTGTGGGAGTGCGGGCCCATAACAGGGCTTGAAAATACATGGACCGGGCCGAAACGAGGGCTTGACACCATCCTATATTAGTGTTTAAGTGCGCATGCACCAACACGAATTTAATTTTGTTTTGATTGGATTGGATTGGTTGACATATATTTTCTGGCTTGTGTGCTTGGTCGCAAGGACCCGCTTATAAACCATCTTCAAGTAGGACAACACAAGACACACACAAACACATTTTGTTTTGATTTTGAGTGTATTTTAATAAGTAGGTAGACCGTAACAGGGGCTTCAAAACACAACGACCGGGCCATACCAGGGGCTTGACGCCATTCTCTGTTAGAATTTGCTTTTTTCTAGCGCATGCGCCAACACGAATTGAATTTAGTTTAGATATTGAGTGTATGGGGAACATTCATGTGATGTCACGCGGTTGAATCTCAGGTGGATATGGCCGTGAATGTCCCCCATTTTCACAAGTAAGTATGCCTCTAAAAGGAAGCAATGCGAAGCTAACGGGTTGCCAGTAAGGCGGCACCATACTGCTAGTTTAAAATAGGTACAAATGTATAATAAAATAGGTACAAAAATGTACTTATGTCAACAAGCAGTACAGAACGAGCAGTAAAATGAAAAAGTACAATTTTTTTTAAATGTATGGACATTCGTCAAATATAGTTTTTATTTTATATATCATGTTTACTTAAACACGTGGATTGTCCTCTAAAAAAGTTAGTATTTATAAAACAATTGAAAGTGTCCATATTTAAAATATTTTTTTTAAAGAAATTATTTAATTTATTTTATTTAGTATACACTCTTAAAACAAAAGAGTGAAATCCACTCCAGTTGGAGAAGTGCATTTTCGACACCCTAAATGCATGCATATTTTCTCAGACTGAGTTAAAATCACTCGTTTGGAGTGATCCTGTCGGAGGTTTAACACACAAAGAATCCACTCCAAAAGGAGAAGTGCATTTTCCAGTCTGGAGGAGTGAAATCCACTCAGGCTGAGTTAAATTAGGAGTGTTTGTTTTAAGAGTGTACCTACAAAAATAAGTGAAATCCAAACAAAAACCTCTCAGTAAAAGAAGGCCAAGTTCTTTAAAAAAAAATATGGCCTGGCCTTAAAAAGAAGTGAAATCCTGAAAAAGGTACCAAGTTCATTAAAAGTTACTGATAGGGTATTGACCACCAAAACATTTTAGTCTTTGATCATTCTTATGTTTACCACATTAAAGCAAACTCGCACTTGTGTTTGTGTAACTTGGCCATTACGCATTTTTGAATAAAATAAACAAGCCATTAAAGGTATTATGATACATGATTATTCATTACTTTACAACTCGATTCCAACGGTCCCACGTTATTGCGACCGCCACTAAAAGTAGTAACTATTTTATCACAAGTTCAATGTAATGGTAGTTTAGAAATTCGTTTACGACATTTATAAAAAAAAAAAAAACGTATAAAATACTGATACTGAAAAGAAGTTATATCAATGTTCAAATATTCATTGACAATTTTTTCGAAGAAAAAAAAGAGAAGGCCAAGATTACTCTGTCTGACCACTAGGCAGAAAACAAAGCTTATAAAAACAAAAAAAAAATTTTGTTGGGCCTCTTTTTTGTGTGGCTTGAAGCACTTAAAACACTTTACCTACAGGAATACTTCCATCTCAATGATCAATAATTTATTGGTTACACCCATCCCTAGTGCAAAAGGTTCAACATCCCATAGTGCAAAAGGTTCAACAAAATTTTCACAATGCGTAATGGCCAAGTTACACAAACACAAGTGCGAGTTTGCTTGAATGTGGTAAACATAAGAATGATCAAAGACTAAAATGTTTTGGTGGTCAATACCCTATCAGTAACTTTTAATGAACTTGGTACCTTTTTCAGGATTTCACTTCTTTTTAAGGCCAGGCCATATTTTTTTTTTAAAGAACTTGGCCTTCTTTTACTGAGAGGTTTTTGTTTGGATATAATTTTCTCTGTAGAAAAGTGTTAACATAAGTACAATGGTAATTCAGAGTAATTGGAGAAAGATAGAAGATACAGATAAGCTTCAACCAATTACTTCCTTGATTGATTTCAATCCCTTAAATGGATTTACTTAGCTATTTTACACTTTATGATAATTTTTTCCTCGTTCAAGAATCACTCGTGGGATTTAAGTCTTAGATATGTGCAAGAATTAAGAATAAAATGTAATAAAGGAAAAAAGATTTTTTTTGTTTTAGGGAAAAAAAATCTTTTTTGTGATTAGGAATAAATTTTATTACATAAAATTGTGATTAAATTTAAAGAATCGTGTTATGATTTTTTAATTACAATTTTGAAAAAATAAATAAAGAAAGTTGTACCAAAAGACGATTCAAAGAAATATTTCACCTTTAAAAAAAGTACTTGAAATATATTTCAGAAGAAGAAAGGACTTTTGAGAAATTTTCGTTATTTTCCATTATTAAATTTGGAAGTAGTTAATTAAAGTTAATATACCAGTAAAGTGTTAGCTGATGGACTAAGAATATTTAAATATAATAGTTTATTTATAAACAATAAGCTCTTTCTAAAAGAACTAAAATAGCTTACTTTCCTGTTACGTAAATCCTCACAGAAAAATAAGTAGTCATCTGAAACCGATTTCAAGCGAAATGAATGCATTTTAAAAAATATTACCAAACAGTCTTTATTGAAATTTATACTTTTAAAAGCCAAAAATGGCAATTTTTATTAATTTTCTTCATCAAATTCAATTAGTATTCTTTATAGATTGCTAAATTTATTCGCATTCTGAAAATTCCTTTGTTAAAATTTTAGTATTCGTTTCGGTTGGCGTTTGGAGGCTTGTTAGGATATTTGGCGTTGTCGAAGCCTTGAATGATGCAAACTTCTTATTCCTAAATAAGTATATCTACATAAAAATTTGTAAAACCGCAATACTTTTAAAAATATTTAGCAATAAAAAAGCATGGGACAACTGCAAAATGTATAAAATACAAATCAATTAAACTTAACCAGCTAAAAAAATATCAATAATTTAAAGTCAATCACCAGCTCTAAAGCGAATATGATCCAACTTTCAACTTTCTAAGTAAAAAAAAAAAAACTTAAATTCAAGCTGAGTTATATGGCAAAAGAAAATTTTCTTTCAGACATTAAATTAAAACAAAGTTTCTGCAATTTTCGATGTGGCAACACAGATGGTTCGTTGACAAACGAGCAGACATGTGTCCTTTTGGACGTACAGACAGAAGGTCAGAAAGTATAACAAGCAAGTCTCTGATGCCTTAACTTTCAAGAAAAAAAAATCATTAGATCCGACGGTAAAATAGTAAGTGTAGACTGAAAATGAAGGGGATGTACCACTAGCATATTTAGGCGGGGGGCATATTTTGCATATTTTTTCATATTTTTTCGGGCATATTTAGCATGTCACAATGTCTACTATCCATTTTATAAATTCCTTCGAAATGACAAAATAAAAATACTAAAAAAAAAAAAAATAGTTCCACTTATTTTTTTAAACTAAATTGAACATTTGAAACAAGAGTTTAAGAAATTTATTTTTTAAGAATAATATTTATATTTATTACGGAAAATTACAAAAAAAAAAACTGTTTTGGTGTCACAAAGAGTTGTTTAAATACAACCACTTTCGAGTTTTCCTTAGATGTTTTCTACACAACCTTAGCTATGCAAATTTTTTAAAGTACACCCCGCACATTCCATACTACCAGACATGAGTAAATTCAATGAATTATCGTAGAACGAACCTCCAATTCCCGAGGGTTTTTTGTGTGTTAGTTTCCAATAAAAGCGCTTCCCGTTATAAGGTACGAAAAATGTTCCGTCGTGTTTAAAACGGATGCATCCGAGAAGTAGAACTTTTCGCAGAAGATCCCGCGACCGAATTCGAATGCATGGCACCCAAACCCATAAATGTGGGAATTTGAAATGTAGAATAGCAGGTGTTAGAATCCCGAATAGGGAAAAGTGGGGATTTGCACTTGCAAAGGGAAAGACTCGCTCAGAAAGTTTTTTCTTGGTTTGACAAAAAGACAACAAGCTCTGTTTAGGGTAAAATAGGTTTAACTTCTGTCATGATGGTTTATGAAATTTTTTACATTTCTAGTAAATATTTTTCGTTGAATACTAATCAAAGTTGTAATATGATTAGTAATAAACTAATGACCATTAGAACAAGAATACACTATTCAACACGTTTACTTAGGCATCACTTCAACAATTACTGTTACAGAAAATCCTGGAATTTGTTGCAAATTGAGACAGCAACGAAGCGAAGTATTATTCTAATGTAGATATTTCATGGGTTGCCGTGTCAAACAAACAAGATCCAAAGCCAGAAATGAAATCCAGGAATGAAAGCAGGAGTTATTTACGTCACTTAAAGCCAATTAATATTGAAAAGAACATTTATTTCTGCCATATAAATAAGTTTGGAATGAATTCATAAAATGCAGCATAGTCTTATTCTTTGATAGTTCGTTATTGTTTGATGGTTCTTTGTATCATCAGCTTTAATTTCGTTGCTTTCAATATTATTTTCTTTACATACAGTTTTTAAGGGTCTCTGAAAAATAAAGTTGAATATTAATAAAAATTATTGATATTACTAATTAATTGTACAGAACAAATCACAATACATATCCTATTTTCCCTATAATTCAATTTTAAAATTGTTATTTTTTTGGGTATAAAACTTTGTTTAATGAAGTATAAAAACTTTTAAAACTTGCCTTAAAAAAGTATAAAGCTGTATAAACTTATTTTAAGGAAAAAAATCAGATACAGCTTTGTCAAAAAGAGACACCAAAGTTCTGGCAGATATATTCTCATGCTAATTCGTTGTGGCGGGAAAGTTTCTATGGTTCCCGAAGCAGTAATTTATCTTCCATACGAAACATTTTGGGTGAGGAATGGTGTGGAAATGTGAATATAAAAATCCGAAAATGAATCATAGTGAAAAAGAAGATTGTCAGGGATTGTAGGTGTGTGGACACATTTTGGGCAAGGGTAAATTGTAATTCATAAGAATTTTAAAAATGTATAAATCATCATGACGTTGGTATGTAAAATGTGAGAATAATAGTTCTTCACATGCGTATATTTGTACAAGCATTTTAAAATAAATTAGAATATTAATATTTTAAAGTTTCATAAATTAGTTTTAGCTTTCTAACGTTCTATATTTATATAGTTTCTAAGTTAAAGCTTTTATAATTGTACCAGTCACCCACTTTCGTAGCCCAAACTACAAATGCTACCGACTAGTGAGATACGTCAAAAAATTAATCACTTCGAAGTCAGAATAATTTTAAAATCTCAGAATTAAATTCGAAGAACTTGAATTTATAAAATAATTTTAAAAATACGTTATTTAAAAATCATTAAACGACAATTTTTAATTTTTTTTTACAAAAGTCATTCAAGTCAAAAACTAAGTTGGGTCATATGTCAGTAGTTCCCCCTACCATTTAAATACGAAAATACATTACCATTATACTATATTAAACAGTGATTTTTTGACATTAATGAGTTCCGATACCTCCCTCAACTTTAATATTTTTTTCATTTGCAGTATTCAATTTTTTTTATGTAAGAATTGTCTAAAAACTTCCTTTTTATGCACAAATATTCCATGTACCTATTTTATTTTCAAAATATGCACATTATTCATCTTAATTTGAATTGATAATTAAAGTTTATGTTTCCAATTTTCTGTACTCTTCATTGGTTTGCAATTTTTCGTAATACGTTTTTTTTATCGGTTTCTTATCATTATTCTGATTGGAAAGAGTGTTTTATTTTTTTTACCAAATTATTTTATGAAAATGATTCCTTAAAAAAAATTAATAAAAAAATACCGAATATTTCATAAAAAAGGATTTTCCATTTAGAATTTTTTTTTAAAGTACAATTGAAAAAATGAAATATAAGTTAAGTCTACTTTCATAAAACCGATAATTTATTATTTTAAAATATAAAGAATTGAGTTTTAAATTTTATAGTGAAAAAGCACTTACATTTTGAAATCAAAAATATGAAAATCCCTTCCTGTATATCAGGTCGAGTTAAATCGAATAGTTAGTATCTCCTTAGGTAAAATGAATTTCTTTATGTTTTCTGTAAAACTTAGAGGAATTTCTATATTATAATTGTGTACAAAAAATAATAGAACAACTTATCCAACATATTTCTAGGAATCATCTATTTCTCATAAATAAAATATAAATAGTAAGTTTTTATACTTATTTTTGAGGAAAACTTACAAAGATAAAATTCACTTAATTAAACCTTTAACTGAGAGTTAAATATGAAAATATATTAGCATAAAAAAACTTGTGTATCCATAGTACCCATATATCACACATGTTTATTCTATTTACTAACACCAAAAATATAAATAATAACACAAAGATGTACAAGTTCTACTTGAACCATAAATTACAGATATTTTTTGGTTTCTCGCTTGAATGTTTTGTATAAATAGTTCAACTATAATGTTTATGAATGAAATATTAACATTCTATGTACGGTCTTGCTCCTTATTTCAACCGAGCAAAAAATTTAAATTTTTGTTTTGTATAAAGAACCCACGCAATGACTTATGAGATTTTTTATCCATTGTAATATATTTGGAAGAACCCCAAGTATGCAAATGTAATATGCCCGACATAAATTTTACATGTATCTGCATGAGGTACTAGTAAATTGTTCAGGCAGGCCAAACGTATAATATAGTTCCTATAATAACATAAATTTCCCTTTTAACCCATTTCTTTAAAACAGCTGTGTTTATTCGTAACAAAAAGGCCTACATGGTATGCCAACTTTTTCTTAATGCTTAAATATATGTATTGCAAAAAAGGTGATAAATGTACCTTTTATGCTAATTTTCACTTGTGTTTTAAAGTGTTAACTATCAAGAAGGTTATGTACATGTACACTTCCTCACTAAAACGTAATTGGCTCATTGAGCTTAATTCATAACTTTGCATGATCATATGAGCTTTGGCCTTTATGAATTGCCAAGTATTATTTTTTTCGACTTGGGAAATAATGCAGCCAACTTTTTTGTTGTCTGAGGCCTTGTGAATAAATGTTAATTGCGTATTTCCAAATTTACGCTATAACTTTAAAACTTTAACAACCTTCTAATAAATACATAATAAGTTCATAATGCTAAACTGGTCAATCTCGATTACTCAAAAAGTTGAAACTAGTTTAATTACTCATCATTAACAAAACTATCATTAGATATTAACCTTTCTATAAAAACCATTATCCAAAACAGGTAGTTATTTGAAAAGTTTTAAAATAAAATACATGTTTTTTACATGATATTTTAAATACAAAATTTTATTCTCAGAGAATAAACAGGTGAACAGTGTAACTTTAATAAGAAAATCTAAAATAATATTTTTAAAAGGTATTGCGTTGATTTGCGAAGACATTTGACTGACTCTTCACTGACTCACTGCCTGGGACAGACTATTTTAGGTACATATTCCAAATTGAAATGAAGGGGTTTGTACTGAAGGGTTCATTTGATAAGGGAGTTTTTGAAATTAAAACCTAAACGTGTCCAGATAAGTAAAACGTGAACTTATTTCTCCATAGGAATTACAATCTACATAGTTTTAACTACACTGTTATTGTAATTACTTTATTGCAATACAACACTCTAAAAAAATGAATGCTCTAAAACGACGACATTTTCCTTAATTTTGACGATTCCGTTACTGGCAAATGCTCCGAGTTTTCGTTTCCTCAAAGTGAGGAAATTTGAATCTTGATTTTTATGAGGATTTGATTGTCGTCTAATCTAAAGAAATATTTTGTCATTTTTGAGCACGTGAGTACAACAATGATACACAGTTTCCTCAAAATCAAGATACAGAATCGTCAAATCACGATCGTAAAAGTGAGGATTCATGAATCGTCAAAAATGAAAGTGTTTTTTTAAATGTGAATGACAAGTAAAACAATAGTCTTTGAAATGGGACTATAAGAACTATCAGGGCATAACGATTTGGCATAAGCAGATGAAGTAATTTCTTTCTGAAAAATTTCCTTTTCCTTTGTAGACTTAAATGCTCGAAATTAAAACCAAAACTCTGTAAAATTGTCTTATCTTGCTGCAATATTTTCCAAATTAGCAAATTACAATTGTAAATTTACCAATTTACAAATTTTACAAGTCATCTTTATTAAGGTAACAACCTGCAAACCCGTTTATTAAGCTAGTATAATATGCAAAAGGATTAGTTTTTTAATTGATTAAATTAGCTAAACCGTTAACATTTAACAGATCATAAAACACTATTTATTTTAAGAAAATCACCTCCTTCGAAATCCAAAAACTCTCATGCATAATACAGTAAAGTACCAAACATAACACATGGTGGTAATAACCAGAAAAAAAAATGTATATAACTCGTATGCCATTAGGGAAATTTACTACACCATCGCGGTAATTTATCTAAATCAAAAACATGTATTTAGAAAAATATCAAACGTGCATCATTAATTATGAAACATTACGTGAACTTATTAATTTAATAACCCTATAAAAGAGCGTAAACTATATCTATTAATAAGGAAAATTGAAAGTAAACGGAGGAACAATCAAAATTTCAACTTCTCGGTAGCATCGACTTCAGTGCATTATTTGCCCTAAATTAACATGATTAATACAGATTGGGTCAATTACCATGCATAATTGGAGTCTCACCTTATTACACATCAATGAGAAAAAATCCGATTTTAACTAATTGATATTCTACAAAGACTCCGAGCTTCGTTAGGGGTTTTGTCAGTGGTGATTAGGTAGGGTAAAAGGAATTCGGATGGTTTTAAATTGGCAGATTCGGTTAGCGTTTCTGCTCCGCTTGGCAAAAAGATTGCGCAAATTGAAATGAAGTTCTGTCCTGGATTCGAATCTTTTCAATTTACATATAATTGGAGTTGAATTGTTCCTAAAACTCGACAGTAGGGTAAATTACAATGGAGTGAACTATGGCATTTGTTTCGTAGGTCGTAAAATTGTGTTGTTTTATTGTAGTAACTGTTAACTCAGTGTGTTTTCTTTTAAATAATAATAAATATTCTTAAATATCTTTTATGAAAATAGACATTCAAAAACAAGAATAAAGAGTACGATCTTCAAAGAATTAAGGTAAAATAATTTGCTCAGAAAGAAGGATTGAGATTTTTACATAATTTTAACGACATAAATTAAGAAATCACAAATTATTTTTAGAAACAAAAATGTATTACAAAAATTTATTATTTAGGTTTTAACGTTTTATGTTCTAAAACTCTTTAAAACAGCAATTTGCGTGTATCAGAAATATTTTTTTTTAAATTTTGTATTTTCTATTGAAAACTCAATACAACATTTTATTCAAAAGTTAAGGAATAATTGCACTAAAAAACAAACTTTATGATAAAAATAATGTTTTTTCCTATTTATACGACCGGGTAAGAAGATACTTTTAGACTTAAAATAGGCTGTTGGTAAGCGATTGAATAAAAGGAAGAAAGTTTTGTATTTCGGAGAGGAATTTTATTTGAAAATTGGTTTGCTACACTTTAAAACTTTGATGGACCGTTACTTAGGAAACATAGTAGCGTTCCAATAAATTTATTCATTGTGCCCAAAAAAACTTATAATAAACTGACATTTATGCAGTTAATGTAGAGCATTTGTGATGTTATTTATCAAAGTTTATGTACGTTTTTACAAAGCCATTTATCTCACAAATTTGAGCATAAAATTATTTTATTTAACATTTTTCGGTTATACATATAATCCTTTTCAATTGCCCTGAGTAAAAAAAAAATATTTACTGGAAACGCCTCTAAAATAATAAACAAATCCGAATTTTAAAACAAATTTAATGCTCCAGCAACTGAAGCCATATAACTTCTGAAAAGTTAATTAAAAGGACGCCCATGCTAATTAAAATAGGTAAAAATCATATCTTAAATGTCTGAAAAATAAATTAGTGCAATCTCACGAGTTAACTTTATACGGTTCTTAATTTCACCGCTATTTGTTTTCATAAGCAGCTTATTAAATCAGAGCAATTTTCGAGTTTTGTTTTTAATTTTTACCTCTAATATTTTTCTCATCAAAATCATTCCAATATTTTCTAAAAATAAGGATTCTTTTACCCATATGGTGCAATGTAATCCTATTTCTTTCGAACATGCTTAATATTCACATAAAAATCTGTCCTGTCAATAATAATATCGTATTATAATATACGATGATCACGATCGTAAAAATAATCGATTTGAGAAATGAATTATTAATGTAGGTATGTTAATCGTAAGATATGGCTTATTTTTTACCCCCATCAACCAATAATTAGCGTCAATTTATTCAAACTTGTTGTAACACAACTATGTCTTGGCTTAATTAGACATTCCTCGTTAATGCAAGAAATAAATGTCTTGATTTGACATAACTTTAACTAGTAATAGGATAATTTTGAGCGAAACAAATATAAAAATTACAATCGACTGGAAAATCGATAGACGGATCGTTTAGTTTTTTGATAGATTTCGACCAATATCGATATAGAAGGGAAATTTAAATGCGAGTTAAGGCGTTTTCAAACAAGTGGATTGAAGTGTTTTAGATATTACTGTGGCCCTCCATCATCAAAACATAAGTTCGGATCAATACCCTACTCTTTGCTTTTCGATTCGTAAGGGTTGATTATAGTTTCTGGCGAGTTTAAGATAAGCAGAAAGTAGTTAAAGTACTTAAAGTAATCGAAAAATGCTTCTTTTTTATATATCTTCCTTAATCTATTCCGTGAAAGCCTTTTGAAATGAAATTATCGAATACCTAGTTAACGGGTTTTTTCGAGCCAAACATCTGATTTCTCGCCAACGCAAAGAAAAAACTGTCATAATAGTTATTTAAGCAACTAGTTCCGAAAATGATACTTTATTAAGCGAGTGGCTTTTTATTTCACGAGCGAGGTACGAGCGAGTGAAATTATGACACGAGCTTAATAAAGTATTATTCGGAACGTGCTTGCTTACAATATTTTTTATAATGACGTGCAAAAAAGTATTTCTACCAATGAGTGATTTTCATGACATCCTTTAGTTTCCATGGAGATATTCGAAAATGCAAAGTAGTGAAAGAAAAGTTGCAAAATACTTTTCTATTTTGAATCAAAATAGTATTTAGATTAATTAGTGCTACCGAACATAGGTGAAAATGAATTTGAAATGATGTTCGACCAACTTCCAGATTAAATTAACAAAGCAGCTAATCAAGTTTGGTCGAATCTTATTCCAGAAAAGTATTGTTTGGAGTGAAATTTGTGTTCTTACTTTTATCTTATTTCATTTTCTTTAATAATTTTTGTAATACTATTAGTTTCCATGGAGATTAGAAAATGCAAAAGTAATGAACCAATAGAATTAACTGAGTTTCGTGACCATTTAGTTTCCATGGAGATATTCATGACATCATTTTGCTTTTCTACCAATCAGATACTCTTATTTACTTTACCACACTGTGCCGAAAATGAAACTTTCGCACACAGTCTGTGACGCAAGCACGTAAAGTGTCATTTTCGCAACGATTTATGAATGAATATGATATAAAAAAAGTGAACTTTTTTGCACGTTGTTATAAAAATATATTAATTTTTTTTTTAATTTTAATATAAATTCGGCTTTTTTCCATAAACCGTCTGAGGTTTAAGCAGATTAGGTGAAGTGGTGACTGGCTTTCACTGCATGAGTTTATAATTTAAATTTTTAACCTATTTTTTTATTTATTTACCAAATTTTATTTCCAGAGAGCAGTTAATAAACGATGACTTCAAAATTAAAATTTTAAGTAAAGTTTAGTTAAAGTTAACAATCTAAAAAAATCATGGATATTGCTGGAAAACTTAACATTTAGGTTACCTGTTTATACTTAGGTATCCCTCAGACTGTTAATTGATATATTATAATTTATTTCTATTGAAATGGTGTCCCCGTACGTTTACACAAACTTTCAAATTCTTAATTTATAATGCTTGGCGATATACCGACTGCTTGGCGAGAATTCCCCCCTAGAACGTGGCATTCCCCCGAATAGTGTTATGGGCGTTTGTTGAAGTGAAGAACACATAAAAAAAATCCAATTTCATAATTACTCATTCTTTGATCATTGGAATTCTATTGGTTTTGTGATAAAAATTTTATTGGAGCGTTTCCGAAGGAATGCTTTCTGATTTTCTCAAGAACAACTCGCAGATAGTTTTAGGAACTACTTCTTTGATAAGTTGGATGTATGTTTTAAAGCCCACTTATAAGTTCGTTAATTGAGGGAAGAATTACTTCGATTTTTTTTTTTTAGCTTTGCAATTAGTTATTGAACTTTATTCTTCTTAAAAGTTGTATCGAACTTAAGAAATTCTAATGTACAGGGTTGTTATAAAATAACGTTCCCTATTCGGAGTGGTCAGTAGCTTGAATGAATAATCCAAATGTATCAAAAATTGAGACACTTGCTATTCAAGAAGGAGGAAAAAGAATGGAATCATAAAAAAGACAGAATCCTAAAGAATAATCATAAAAAGGAAAAATCGTAAAAAACAAACTCGTCTTTTGACCAGAATCTAAATTACGAGGAGTTACAAAACTAAATTACTAGGAGGACAATTAAGGCCAATTACTGCCAACATAGCTAATTACGCCTCGTAATTTAGAACCCTGGCCAAGAGACGAGTTTCTTTATTACGAAAAAGAACAAAATTATAACACATAAACTCGTATCTTGACCAAGGTTATAATTACGAGGAGTAGTCAATTATGGCTAATTACGGCCAACACATCCAATTAGGAGAGAGAAGGGGAATGGCGCCACCTTAAGGGAAATTGAATTTTCATGCAGAATTGTGTTGCAATTAATGTAAATTGTAATGATTATAGCATACTACAGTTCATAACCTATCTTGTAGTGATTTTTAAAATTTAAATTTTTAATAGAAACTGAATAAAATTGTATTTTTCTAAAGCTCGCACAGTGGCGGGATTACCCCGGTATGGGATAATAATGCCGCCACACCACCAGGGTTATGCCGCCACATCAATAAACAAAGCAAATAATCTATAAATAATGGAAAATTACATAATAAAGCAATACATATAGAACTAAAATAGTTTCAATTAACTTTGGAATGGTAAATTGTACAGGGTACAGCTCCTTTTTTAACTTTCTATGTGCAACTAACTATGCAGGTTTTTTTAAAAAAGTTTTGTTGGTCTATTTGACCAGTTCAGTTATTCTTTTTCGGATACGTGGCATCTCTAACGAAAACTAATAGGTTGTAGGGCCAATATATGAAATTTCTATTTTACAGATTATGCCGCCATCCTTTTGCATGTGGCGGCATAACCCCAGAGTGATGTGGCGGCATTACCCCAGTAAGACAAAATGGCATAGACGGTTGTTTAAAGAAAGGTAGTTAGCCTAGCGTCCAAACTAACGACGTGATAAAATAGCCAAATAATTACTCTTTTAAAATGATATATAACTGATTTATCTAACTTAGAGATAGCAGTAACTTATCGCTTAATTTCATAAGGCTCAAGATTAGATGAAAATGACTAAAAACCGTATTTTTTAAATAACTTTAAACCAACTCACCGCACGGCCATTAGCGTCTATACTACAAATTACTTTGCTTCCTGCTACAGGTCAGCGCTCACAGCAACCCTCCCACACACACCGCTGGCGAGATACAAGGGGTGGCGGCATTACCCGAGGTGGCGGGATTCCCCTGCTCTCCCCTACGCCTCATAATTTAGAACCCTGGTCAAGAGACGAGTTTATTTTTTATGATACCATTCTTTTTCCCCCTACTTGATTAATAAGTGTCTCAAAGTTTTTTGCATTTGGATTATTCATTCAAGCTACAGACCACTCCGAACAGGGAGCGTTATTTTATAACCACCCCTGTATACATTTGAGTATAAATTAAATTAATTACTTAGAAATTCTTTAGTATAAGAACTTCCATTCGAACTTATTTTATACTTGATAAATGAAGCTGGATTATATTACCCTATACTTCTACTTTTGGAAATTGGTTTGAATTTTGTGTTGTAAAAATAATTAATTGAAAATTTAAAAAAAAAACGATTTCTTAAAGTGGAATTATAGTTCCCAGTAAGTCAACTACAATTATCACTTAAAAATAATGAAAAAAGTAATGTGTAAAAAAAGTCGCACAAGTGTTCAAATTTATCCGGAGTAATTTGGCTAAGAAAATTATTTATTCCATTTTATTAATACAAAGAGAAGACTTTGGTTTGGAGACCTATCATGTCTTAATGCGGTAGGTAATCGTTTTCGGCTGCCGATTTCAAGCCTCCATTAGGAGCTTTAACACAGACAATAACGCCTAGTAATTTAGAACTTTGGTCAAGTGAGGAGGTTGACACCTGAGTTTGCACTAAACGGTACCTTCGGACAACATCGTACGCTAATGCCGTTGAGACTTTGGACTCCACAGATTTAACGAGCACGTCTGTCCCAGTGTACTCGGGCTCATCCGTAGAAGATTTTTGTACTATATTTCCTGCAGAGACGGTTGACCACATGACCACTCGGCAACTTACGGTGCCAGCCTGTTTTTTTGTGAGGGTATTTTGGAATCTAAGAGACATCTGCTTTTTGAATCATTTTGTACCAAGCCAAAATCTCTATATCTTAGTTATATCTTGGAGGATGTGAGTTTTGCAACTTTATGGTTCAACTATATTGTTCACTTACATTGCATACTTTTCAAATATCACTATTTGTTTCGGGAATAATATCATAGACATCATATAGACAAATTTCTAAATGCTTGAAGTTGCACATACACACCATGCCCCTAAAGCTTCTTCAATATTGACCGCAAGGTAACGTTTAATCGCAATATTGTAACTACTAGCACAGTGCCCCACCAACACGCAATCACGAACAGCGATTCTTGACCATTAAACCGAAGTACGATGAACAACAGTATCTGACCGCTCGCGCCATTGCATCGAACCATCTCGCAACAGCCGCACTTTACACTTGGTTGGGTCAGTTTGACAGAAATGTTACTGGTAAATGAAATGAAATGTTACTGTTACTGGTATTTATTACTGGTCATTTAAGTACTGGTAAATTAATTGATTTAATTTAATTTCTTAAGTTAAATATATTTATTTATGTGTTTTGTATTTTACTATATAGTCGTACTAGAGTTACACAAGGGCTATTAAGGGTGGTCTGGTATTTAATAAGCAGTCAAGTTTTTAATAAACAGTCTCTCCATTTGTTTAAAATAAGAAAAATGTTAGACAGTATTCTATTTTTACTTCTCCTTAATCGTCATTGCTATTGTTTGCTTCACTTCCATGTTACAACCAAACCATTCAAATCTCAGTTAACACCTTTACGAACCGACTCTCTCAACGACTTTGTAAATCCACCCACCGAATATCACGGGCCGTTTGCACAACAGACGATTTGGAAGTGAGGCTGGAGCCAGATTTAAGCGGCAATCTCCCTTTGGGGGGAGGTTGTATGAGGGTTAAGTCGTCTGCCCCAAGTGCTTCGTCCAGAAACTGATATTGGAGTGGTGGATTTTATAGGGTGAGGGAAAAGAGGAGAGTTCTCATCTCAAGATGTGGTTTGAAGCTTGTGAATGGATGTTGGCAGTTTTCTCTTATTTTTGTGGAGATGGTGAATTGAAGAATAATGGGGTTCTAAGTGGTTCATTTGCAGTATACATAAGCCCGTAGCATAATTAAAAAATTCTCGTAAATAGTATTCTTAGTATATTTTCTGAAACCGATTGTTAGGTTTTTTTTTGTAGGGGAAACAATGTTTTTTTTTCAAACCGAAAAATGATTATTTAGAAAGTAAAAGGGATATTCTATTGTTAAAAAGTTGTGTAAAATGTTAAAAAGGGCAATTTAAAAAAAAAGGCCTTAAACAATTTAAATTTCGTTTATATGTAAACCACTATTAGGAGAATGGTGAAATACATTAAAGTTTAGCTTACAATATGCGCACAGAGCTAGAATAAACGAAGATTTCGACAATATGCGCATAACATCTATTATAATTCACCACCAGTCACTCATTAAAAAATAATTTTGTAATATTTATATAAAATATAATTTCTACTTTAATACTGAAGACTATTTTACCGGGCGCTATATACGTTTAAGTGATTCAATTTTCTCGAACATTTTTTGTGAACTTATTCACATCATTTTATTTAAATTCTATCTTTTTGAATCAATGAGCTTACATAGTGTCAGCTCTTCTACCTCATCAACCTACGCAATTGAATATAGAAAACTCAATAACTTCAGAACCACTGTTTTAAAGAACTATTTAAATAACCTTTCAATTTATAAGGTTTATGAATTGCACTGGGAAGCAGCTTAGCAATTCGTACACTAAGCCGATGATAGACTTCATAATAACTTTTATATGTTTAACGGCTTAGCTACTCTGCCATCGGCAGATTAACTGCAATACCCAGACAAATGACTTGGACCATTGTTGCAAGCAATCGCTAACATAAACCTTTAAGAAATTATTATGATGAACTGGTAATTTTAGATTGTAAATGGTCCAGTTCAATTGTACGGTTATTGCAGTTTTATCTGCCCACGACAGTACAGTTAATGGAGTTTAAACGAAAAACGAAATTGTTGACAATATCTATACTACTTTCGTTTCTTTATAATTTTAAATGCTGCAACTTTTTAAAAATATATATATTCTTGTGAGGTTTCGTCCTTGTAAAGGAATAAGTATACATTGACAATATTGTTTTAAACCTAACTTCAAGCCTTAAAATTTTTTAATTCAATGATTACTGAATGCTTTCAGTTCACTGCCCCGCATTTAAAAAAATCCCCTATTAGATAGTGTCAATTGAAAATAAACATTAATACTAATAAATGAACTTTAATAAACATCTATATCATTTACAAAGCACACCCATCCGGATATCATCCAATAACTTTCAAAATTAACACAGGTTACAAATTGCCCCAGGATGCGGCTTAGCTGCAACTCTTACGCTAAGCCGACGCTAGACTTCATAATAACTTATAAGGATTAATTAATTTCTAGTTGTAAGCCTTTTGCGAGAGCATCTATCACTAAGGGGGAGATTTTGCATGTGTCGGCAAAATTATGAGTGATCGCCGGTGGAAAGCCGATGCTACTTGGATGATCAAAGTTCAATGCGGGTCTGCAATTCATATTCTAGTGAAAGGTAAGTTTAGGGAAATATAGTAGTGGATTTAATGTGTTTGTGTAGGGGGTGTTAGGAGAGGATTTAGGGGAAATAGTTGTGCGTGTTTATTGGGTTGTTGTAGTGTTTATCTTTTAGTAGCAATTGATGGTGTGTGTTAAACATTTGTTTGTGGAATATGGGTCTGAATCAGCAGGTCAAAAGACGCATTTTTCAGGCAGACACAAAAATATGCAAACCACTTGCAAAATACGAAACCACTTATTCAGATTACCACAGTTGAAAAAAATATATTTCTCTTTTTATTAAGAAAAAAAAAATAAATATATGCATACACTTTTAAAACAAAAGAGTGAAATCCACTCCAGTAGGAGAATTGCATTTTCGAAACTGGAAAGGAGTGAATATTAACTCAGACTGAGTTAAAATCACTCGTTTGGAGTGATCCTGTATCGCTCGTTTGTTTTAATTGTGAATTACATCCATTTTTGCGATGATGTAGTGGTCAACGCGTATAACTCCTTTACCTTCGACGAGACTTCACATTCAATTCTTGAGATGGTCATTCAGGCCATGAGCTTTTTTTAATCGACTTTTGTGAATGTGTTACTTTAAAAAGTTTTATTTGAATAGATTTAAAAAAAAGTTTTTCGTAATAGTTTTGAATTTATAATTTGACAACGGCGCTTCTGTTTTCTTTACTTTAAGAATATTTCAATTTCCATTTTTAAAAGAATAAAAGAGGGAAAATCTTATTTGAGTTGCAACCACAGTCAGTTTGCGAATTAAAATGACCTTTTTTTTACCCAAAATTAACGCTTTTTAAAAAACACTGACTCAAAATTTATGTTCAGTATAAAGTAAAAACATAAAAGTTAATTACGATAGAAAATTTATTTTCATGCTTAAATTATAATTTTTTTCACAAATATACAAAATGCACTTCCTAGATTCCTAGAAGATCCACCAGATAATTACAATTTTAATTTAGAACTTATCACATTTAAAACAAATATTGAAAAAGCAAAATATGTCAGATCATTTGCAGCTGGATCCAAATTACACTTTCCCTTTTTATTTCATCAAGTTAAGATTTTTATTTACAAGTAACTAAGTAGATTATACTAGTATTTCCCATCTGGTGTAATGATAGCAATTTATTAAACATATATTCCTCGCAAAATTGTTTAATATATTTTGCACCGATTAGAGACCGTAAATGAGTTTCGTTTATTTAGTTTATGATATCATTTGTCAATTCCATTTGGGTCAACAAAATTGCAATATCGCATGTGAACCTAATTTTAGCTAAACAATGATTTAAAATATGAGTATCATTTATTTAAGTAAGTATAATAAACATAATAATGTTAGACACATTGAAGCGTTGTAATTATTCTTAGCTATCAATCACATTAATTGAAAATATATTTTTTTCATTTACAACTAAATATGATTGGACACATATCTTCTAATGGATGTCTTTGTAAACAGGTTGGTTGGTATACATATATTTTCAGGCTTGTGTGCTTGGTCAGAGACCCTCTTATAAACCTTCGTCAAGTATGACTGACTCAATACACACTCGCACGCGAAGACACACATACGTGACAGATGTTACCATCCATCGCGCGCCACCTCCACAATTTAGACATGCCCCTGATGGGGATGGAAATAGTCTCCAGGAACCTGTACCCATGGGAAACTGCGCAATGACCGCCCACAGGACTTTTGGACAAAACAGATTTAACGAGCACGTACTCCGCATACACTCGGTGGGTTTTCAGCGACTAGGACTCGATCGCGGTACCTTCCGATCCCGAGATCGAGACATTGACCACAGGGCGCCCCACAGCCCACTTTGTAAACATTAATTATTGAGCAAGGTTAGGCTTGGTTTGTTGGAATTATCGACTCACTAGAACTACACGAAGAATAATGGAGACGGTAGTTGTAATTTGGAACCACATGAAAGCGTCAAGCCGACATCTGAGTAGGCACCCAACACAACCATTATTGAGCAAGACACTGACGAATCGTTCAACTGAAGTACGTTAAATAGAGATTATATATAATAACCCTCATAGTTTTTATAAACTATTTCTTAACTAAATGTGGAGTTGGAGTTTTTGTTACTTCCTAGTTTATTGAAATAGTAATATTGGAGAAAAATTTATTGATAAACGTTTGACTTTCACACCTTAAGGGCTAAGATGAAAAATAATTAAAATTTTAATACTTATTCTGATTCAGAAGCCTGTGTAACGGTCAAGAAATGTCTTATCTTATAAAATTATCCGCTGACCAGTTTAGATTATGTTTGCTGTTATATTTATCATAGGCAGTCATTTGGAATCCTGATAACAGCAGTTTGGTTTCCACTTTGGACTTCAAAGAAAATTATAAACTTTAAAATTGTTTAACAGAAATCTGCTACTACTAGCTATCACTTAAACAAACTAGTTTATCCATTTTTGGTTAACATTTGCTGAAAATTAAATTTTACTTTTCACTAAATCACATAATAAATTTAATCAATTATGACAGAATCACCCACATATATTTATTTCTCAAATACAAGCATTGTTGAAAATTGACTCTCAAAAATAAATACGAGGATATTCTCATTTAATTGTGAGTACAGTATTGACAAAACAAATATTTTAAAATCGCAAATTCAAAGTACATATACTAATAATTAGAATAACTTCAATAGTCTAAACACCCACTCGATAATGGCGATGATATACTAGGTTCTGTATGACGTTGTTGGATAACACAGACCTAACTTACAGTGCAGAATTAGCGAGCATCCTCATATCTTGGGTTCCATCTCTTAGCGGAGACAGTTTTTTTTCAGTTATTTTCAAAAAAAATATCATACAAGTTATAAGTTTGGAAACAATGCAATCAGAGCTATTATGAACAAATAATGATGTCATCAAATATGAAGACATTAGTTACCAGATATTAGAACATTAGTTTTCAAATGAGAGAACATTATTCTTAATACTGACAGCCCATATTTAATAGTGCACTTACGTTAAATTATCTATCTTAAAACAAAATTTTTCGGTAAAACATTGATTGGGTAATTAAAGTTTTCAAGGAACAATGATTTTTTATACAGCAATATATAAACGATTCTGAATAAAATACTTCAACGTAAAGATCGTAAAAATGGAAAATCTATTTGAGAAACTCTTTATACCATGCATCATGCTTGTTTTTTTATTTCTCGCAGTATGTAAACAACTCAAAATCTACATTTTCATCTCATCATTACTAAAAAATTCAATTTTAACACAAGCGAAAAAAATGCAATTTTTATCACCTATGCATTTAATTATCTAACGATAGCTGTAGAAATGCATTTTCATTTCTCATATTATTTCTTGTTTTAATATGGCAATAAAGGACATATTCCAAACCGTACCGCCCATCTGTTACGGAAGAGTTTTAACAAATGGATTGGTGCGCGAAAAGTTTAATAATACCGGAACGAAATTGCTTCATATGCTTTTGGAGACCGGTTTCAGATTGTCCTTAATTTAGAATCATATTGGAAGTTGAGAGATTATTGAAAGGACAATTTTATACGGGAAGGAATATGAAGTTGTGGCTTTTGAATGTAATAAAATGCAATGTAATCGTTTTTGGCTCAAATTGAATGTTTTGTGAAATGGTTAAAGTAAATTAATGTAAATTTATTAAATTCTACATTAGGAAAATTTAATGGATTTTCGTAAATACGGACACACAAATTTGAATAAATTTATTTAGTGGTGTAAATAGAGTCACCCAAGAGCATAATTTTCCTCGTTTTGAAGAAAGTGTGTAATTGGTTCGCTGGTTGTAATTGATAGGCATATGCTTTTTATATGTTTTTTAAAGTAATAAATGTATAAACTTTTGTTATAATTATCAAAATATTGTTCATGAAATTCAACCACTCTCATATTTTTATTTGGGACTCGAATTTTACAATACTAAAATATAGAATGCTAAAAAAATAGTTAAGAGTCAAAATAATACTAATGTCGTTTTACAATTCGAAAACATACAAAACTTTTTCTGTCTGTTTCGATTACACTTCTTCTTTTAATAAATTTAATAAAAGAAACGGGGTAAAAAAATTACGATGTTTGCAAATACCCTATCATCATGTAACATAATTATTTCAGTGAATTATATTAAACAAGAAGTTCTAAAAGAACTAAAATAGCCTACTTTCCTGTTACTTAAATACTTACTAAAATTCTTATCTTGAAAAAACTAGATTCGTTACAGTAAGTGACATCAACTACCATTTCTGCATTAAATTTATATATGTATTAGAATAAATTTCACTAAACACAGCATCCAGCTATAATTTCAACTTCTAAAGCCAATTATTTTCATTAATTTTCTATCGCCAATTAAATAAATATTACTTATCGTCCGCATTATTTGCAGTTATAAATACATATTTAATTATTCGCAGAACAAAAACCATAAAAATACTTCAAAATTCACTTAAAATAGGAAATGCAAATTAACAATAGGTTTGTAACATAATCTGTCACTTAACCCGCTTCCACACAACGGTTGTGTTTAACTGGTTAAAAGTCGCCAAACACAGCATTAAAATTCCATATTAAATTTTATATTACATTTACCCGCTAAACTCAGCTAGTTTCAATAATTTTATTTCGAAAATTAAATAATTATTACTTAAATCGTTTGTAAAAATTTATATTTCAAATAATAAATATGTAATAGTTCTCACTTTTAAATAGAATGAAACATTGCATACCAACATACAAAGACACTCGAAGTGAAATATATTTGACGTCATTTCAAACTGATCGATGTCGCAAAAACATTTTTTTTTAATAAATTGTCCAATAGAATTAAAGTTTCTCGAGCGATTGTTGCGATGGCAATGGTGATTTAATTCTAATAAAAATGGCTTCCTATGATTTTTTAATGAGCATTAAAATTTGAAGTTTTTTATTTAATTGAAGTACGTAGAATTCGAATTCTTTTCTGAAATTTTCAATGTATTCTCATTTCGATGAATATTTTGACGTATTTCACTTGTCCGTAGCATTTTTAGTTTGCAACAGCGATTAAAAGGACTCGAATTTGAATTTCAATGCTAATTCAATGGGAAATTCGTCGACAAATAGTAGATTTATGTCCACCCGATCGTACAGACAGACGGACAAAAAGTATGAAAGCTGTGTGTCTGAGGTTTTACCTTACTAATAAAAAAATAATTTTTAAGATCGAATTGAGAGAACAGATTTTGGAAGGGGGGTAAGGACAGACTGACAGACAGACCGACAGACGGACGGATGGACATCGACAACATATGAATACCTACTTTTTCATTTTTTTTTAATTCTTCGAATTAAAAAAAAAAGAAAAGTAGACTAAAAATATGTTCATTATATTGAACGACCAAAATGAGTGTAGTTCAGAAGAAGGGATAACTAGTGGACAGTGCATGTTGTACTGAGCAGACAATTGTCTGTGGGGCAATTTTTTAGTTAAGTTTAGCTTTTTCATAGTTTTCAAGGCACTAGAGACCTTAATCAACAAATATCTGTTATTTTATGATTTATTTCATAGTATGACAAATGAAAAATGACAGTGATTGCGCCCTCTAGAAGGGAAGGGCTATATAGCCCATTACCCCGCTCGCCAGAAGAGACAGTCACAAGAGACACACAAAGAAGGACGCCACAAACACATAGACAAATAACAACATTTATTGACAAACACAAACATCCATGCCTTTACCGGGCTTCGAACCCGAGTCCAGCAGCTCCAATGGCTAGTACACTAACCATTGCGCCAGTGGATAGGCTATTTCATAGTAAAGAAGCACAAAAACCTTTTAAAGAATAACTTTCACTTGTGTTGCAAAATAGTTCAATTTAGTTTTGTGAATTGTAGAACTCGGATAATCTGATAATTGTGGAGCTTCTATGAACAATTGTTAATTTTTTCCAAATAATTAACACACTACTAATTATATTCATTTCATTCACTGCTAGGAATATTTCATTTCTTAAAAATGAAACATTAAAATATTCTCGAGTGTTGAAAAAATATTTCTAACTTTACTTTGTTTAATAGCTACCTGATGGTAGAAAACTCAATCTTTCCATTAACAAAAATTTTGTTTATTCATTTAATTGAGTAATATCACCATTTTAGTGAGAAAGAAACTACCAGAATTATGTTGATGGTATTGCATATTGCCTTGTTCGGAAATGTCTGGAGAAATTACAAAAAAAGTTATTAGTAATTACTAATAATCTCTAATAATTCCACTGTTTTAATGATCAGCAATGGGACATTTAAAAAAAATCAATATAATTGTAAATTAAATAAAAAAGATAATAAAATATTGATCCACCAATAGTGATGTTCCATAAAAATAAATTTCAAAATATCCAACCATTTATTGGTTATATATAGGGAAAATATCAATACAGTCAACCTGTTCCCCCAAGTTACTATACATAATGTAAAAAAAAAAAAAAAGGTTTTAACAGTTAAATATGTTTTTTAATCAAATATGACCAGATAAATATATATATTTCAAACATAAGTGTTTATATTTTTGTGAAAAAAATACTAAGATGCTTTTTAATTTAGAATTAATGTTTGCGATAGATTTTTTTTTATTTATTTTGTTTATATTCGAGAATGAAAATATCTACATAACTACACAGATTGAAAGAAAATATATATTCAATCAGTTTGGGATTAAGTGATATTCAAGAGTTCTTGAACAACTTTTAATTTACAATCAGGGAAACTAAAATCTTAATAACAATTTGTGTTTATCATGATCTAAAACTCAATTAAAAATCTAGCAAATTCTGTCAAATTCCAAATAATACTCAACTTTTTGAAGATTAATCCATGGATTGTAAGAATAATGAAGTATCATTATTTTTAGATACAGCAATTCATACAACAAATCTCAATGGTATTTTCTAATAAGGAGCATCGTGCATATTTCAAGAATATTTTATAGAACTTTCTACTTTTTAAGAACAGAGGATGAGCCACTTATTATTACAATGGATTTTTAGATATTATTTCTTGTTTGGAAGATAAAAATATTATTAGTTTTTTTTCTTAGCTGCTACTCTTGTTGAATTAATCCGGATATAATTGGAACAAGGCTTATTCTTTTATTTAATGCTTTTTTAGTGAATGATCTTGGATCAGAATGCATCTTGGTTTTACAAATTTGTGATTGTGTATCTGAAATTTTATCATGAAGGATTTCTTTGAGATTTATTGAAAGTAACTTCTAATTGTATTATTTTGTAAAATGTAATTACAACCCAACTTTATATCCGTTGTTATTCTGAATTCATGTAAACAAATACTTTATCATAAAAATATAATAATGAGATGATAATAAGAACAAAATTTTGAGAATGATAATAAGATTAGATCAGGTTGTTAAAGGTTGTTTATAGATTTAATGGTAAATTATATATGTTTTAAATATAACTCAACAAATAAATAGCATTCAATCGTCTTCTCTAGCATAACCTACAAATTATACTGTAATTTTTGAGATATAGGAATACAATTTGATTGGTTTAAAATTAGACAGAGAGTGCAAATGGTGGAACGCTAAATAATAAAAAATATTAATTTGTAGTTAAAATTCAAACTCTTTGGAAAATATATTTAACGCCTACATTTGAAAATATTATAATTTATATTAACGCCCACAGTAATTACATTATAACAATTGAGATAGCTTGATATGTTTAATGTTTAACGAGGTAAACATTATAAAGGCGCGGTAGACACTTATGATGATTTATTATATAAAGAATGCATTAGGATTTTATTGAAAAGTATAAAATGTAAATAATAATTAATCCACGTATGTCTACAAAGCTATCTTTTGTCATATCATAACGCCATAAAGTACTGCTTCCTTTTAAGTTAAAAATGTTTACTGCAAAATGTAGTTACTTTAAAATTTTCTCAAAGCAAATACGTTTATTTTGTAAAATGATATAATTAATTAAACTTTGGATTATATTGTATGATATAAACTACAACTATTTTTAAAAAAATCTAAATTACATTTATTTGCTTACAATTGCTGAATCAAAGACTTTAATTACAAAATATAAATTATATTCATAGCTAAATATAATATTTTAATACTTAAAGTAATAGTTGTTCAAAAACTTAGAGTTAAAAAAGATAATCCGGATTTAATTAAGTGTATTAAAACTGCATTAATTTTGATAATAAAACAATTTTTGAGTTTCTATTTTTTTCTGTTAAAATTTCACTTTTCTAACTGTAAAAAAATAATGTCTTACACCCCATGCATTTTATATGCCTATTTAAAATTAAAGCATTTTTCGTTCTTTTACTCCAACTTTATATACCTCCAGTCACAGGCAACTGTTTAATGCCTTTGGCATGAACCCCCAATCAATCACTTTCCCTTTTAGAAGCTAAAAAAACGCATGAAATTAAAACGAGTAAAAAATCTGCTCAGTATCAGATAAGTGCAGACCCCAGGGGAAACCTACGCAGAACCGTCTTTAAATCTTCAAATGCCTCGCTTTAAAACTCGACCCCCTTTTTTCAATACTGATTCATCCTATATTCGATCACGGCTACTGGAACTTAAGTATACTCCCACGAGACCAGAGGATGGCTTTTACTGTAGGGCTGTCAGTTTTTTTTAAAGAAAAATGCGAGCCAATGCCGCCAAATGTTGTAAAAAAATTGACTCCATGTTTGTTTGCTTGAGATTAAAGATGCCGTTGGCGACTTTGGAGGAAAAATCAACAGTATTGATTATATTAACATATACGCAAATTTAAATAAGTTAACGAGAAAAATACTATATCAAGTTTAAATTTAAGAAATTATAAAGTTTTTTCAATGAATTAAGAAGTTTGATTGGTGTTTTGTTATCGGCAAACGTGCGAATGTTTTTCTTGGTGACTATTATTACAGATGAGGCATATTTTTGCATTTTTCTTAGACTTTTATTTTTTTCGTTCTAAAGAAATGCAATGTTTAATATGCTAGTCAAAAAATTTTAATGGACCAAATTTAATCGAAACTATTTCAGATCTTAAATAATTTAAATAATTTAAAATAATTTCCTTCAAATAGAAACTCGTTTAGCACTCATAAATTCTTTAATATATAGTTATTCGTTATTCTTTTTTATAATGACAAGATTTTCCTGTGGCATTTATATTTTGTATTTTCTTTTGACTGTCTCGATGATTTATAAGTTAGGCCAAAAGCTCTATTTGTTGTACCTTCCTTAAGTGGTAAACGTACTCGTTGAAAAAATTAAAGGTATTGTGTTCTTGGAAGCAAAAAATAGGGTAAAATTATATAATATATAAAGTTTCTATATTAAATGCCCTTAGCTATGCATTTTTGAATTTTTGTGTGCATAAAAATCGATATTTTAAAGTATTAGTATTTGAAAATATATAGTTCACTTTAACAAAGACAATTTAACCTACTCTTAAAATTATTAACTATTTTCTTTGATTCATTCTACTGCATTATATTATTACGACGTAGAATTTAATACGAGGCCCAATGGCTTAGTGTAGTGCTTCGTTTTTGCCTCGCCGCATGCCCGGGTTTCGAATCCCGGATTGGGCGAGGCTGACTCAGCATTTCATCTCCTAGGTGGGTCGATAAAATAAGTACCAAGCAAGCTTGGCAACTAAACCCGGCGGGTTCCTAGCACCCCTGAGCCTTTGGTCATGTAAGCTGGGATGGGCACGGCAGGCCACTAACGGGCCTTGGAGTTTAGTTTAGTTTATAGTATTTGTTACAACATATCCCTTTCCAACTACACATCTAAATATTTATACACAAACTAAAATTTGTAAAACTATTCACAATCTATTATCGTCCGTTCCATTAAAACAAAAAGAAATCCCCCCAAAAAACACCTAATTTATATTCGCCAAACTGACAATTTCCCCTACAACAATGGCCCCATCTGCACTAAAATCCAGAATGGGGGCACTAAAACAAATCTCTGAGATTTCTATTTCATCCATATTCATCAGGTGATCTCTCTTTCGGATAGGCTAATCGATAGGCGCCTACCTCCCCCCTACTTAAGCTACTTAAGTGAAACAAATTTGGAATCGATGGTATCGGTACCATGGTCATGATACTGAATCGTAATCTATGGGTCGGGGGGGTTCCGACCATGTAAACCGCTAATCCGGTTCATGGTGGGATTAGTCTTATATTGTTGGCTATTTCGAGAGATTATTAGGATTGAAGGAGGAAAAAATGTATGGGTTTGGGAGTTATTTATAGCTTCTATTTTGCATAAACATTAAATTCGAAAAGGTATGTATTGGTCAGAGAATTGTTTGTGTTTGGAGGAATTAATTATATGTTTTTATTTTGTATTTGGCTACACTTTCAAGAAAACATTTGTCTATGTTATGGTTAACATTTATATAGGTTTTATTTATACAAAGTTTATGCTTGAGATTGCAAATAATGGGAATGTTTCCGGTAATTTAACGCTCTTGTTTGCATTTTCAAAATGACCGTTATAGATGAAAAACAAAATTTCTTTCTATGCAAGATTTCTTTTCAAATGCTCTGAGCAACCAACATCACTGCAATAAATTGGTATTTAAAAAATGTCCCAAGTAAAATATCCTTAGAAAGTCATTTTCGAATACCAAAAAAGTAATTACAGGTAAAAAAAAGAGTAAACAAAAGTAATTACAGACAACAAATGAAGAAAAGACCGTTGAAGCTATTGTCATTCACGACGTCAAGCAACTCCATTCTTTAATTTGCAGTTATAACGTGCTTCTTGGGTTTCATCATCACCATGTTATATACAAAGTAAGGCATTTCTATATATTTATTATCGGTATTTGAATAGAATATAGTGTTTTTATTTAAGTTGTCATATAGTTTAAATAAATGGCTAGTGTCAGTTATTTAAGACATAATTTTATATATTGTCCGCTCATTCGACCATAAGAGAATTGAAAAACGAGTTTCTTATTTATCAATTCATAAAACTTATTTTACATAAATGCTAAAATCCTGGTGTAAAGACGAAAAATCAATTTTTTTTGTTATTTTCGATTTTTTTAAATGGATTTAACAAGATTATGAAAATTTATGTTTTCTAATTCTAGATAATAAAATTTTAATGACTGTCTAAATTATCAATAATATCTACTCTCACGTTGTGGCTTATGTGGCATTAAAATCCTGCATTTTCCATAAATTACTTTTATTGTACATTTGGGTATTTCAAATACGTTTTCGTATTTGTGATTTGAACTATATGGCAGTACATGCTATTTTCATTTTATAGGGTCATTAATTTGTTTAAAGCTAATTGTTTTCTAAAAATACTTCTATTCTATTCTCTAATACTTCTATTACAGTTAACACCTCCTAGTTTTTAAGAATTTATTATCGTTCCTTAATTATAATAAATATATAATGTTTTGAAGTTGTTTTCAATATTTATATATTTTTAAAATAATATTTTTTCCACTTTAAACAATAATTATTTACAGCTTTCATTATGTTTATAAATGAAAAATTTTCATCTATTTTTAAGTAATAATATTTTGGAATGTTGAAATAATTACAAGCAGAAATGCAATTGCAATCATATTCCCTTGTATGAAGCTGAAATATATGTTTTAAAATTTAAAAAGATGTTCTAGTTTTTTATTCCCTATTAAAAAATAGTTGTAGAGTTTCAGGATTGTATTAATTTAAATATGCAAACATTGAAGGGCTTTTATTGCTGTATTTTTGTTATTATTATTTTTTTAAATACTATTTTTTTAATCTTAAACATATAAATATTCGTCCGTGGGACTAAATAGGTTTTTTCATCTCTACAGTAGTGTATTGTACATTAAATTTAATTTTTGGTTCTGATCTTACCTTTAGCATAAAATGTTCAAAATATATGTGGATATTCTAAATACCAAACCTTTAGTATAAAATTTTTATTCTAAATACATATTAATATTCTAAGCCTAAGCTCTACTTTTGAGGCAATTCAATATTTTTCATAAAACGAACCGGAGAAATCATTATGTCAAAACTTAACAGAACTCCTGGGTCAAGACCACATGTCTTATTACACTGGCAGACCAGTTATATTTAAAACAATTAGAGTAATAATTAACCTGCGTGATCATTTGAGATAAACGATAAAGATTTATTAAATAAAAATGCAAAACACATTATGAATAATAAGAAACTTTATTTAAGCTAATTATATTGGTCACCAAGAGGCTCAAGCTGGCGTCCAGGCAACTCAAATGACAAACACGTTGAACATACAAAATATAACTAAATGCATAAAAGACAAGCAAAATAATAGTAGTTATTTACTAAATACTAGTTTTCATATTGCTACTTTTATCCTAGGCATATAAATATTTGATCTTGGAACTAACTGGGTTTCTCCAACACTACTTATGTGTATTTCATTCTAGGTATAAATTTAGGAACCGACATTAACTTAAGAATTAAATGTTCAAAACGCATGCGAGTATTCTAAATATATTGATTTTCCTAAAAATGTTCCAAATGCATAAGCATATTCCAAATACCTAACATTTAATATAAAATTTTCAAAAATACATGTGAATATTCTAAATACTTTACTTTTCGTAAAATTTTTTAAAACAATACATGTGAATATTTTGAATATTTTACTTTTCGTAAAAATGTTCAAACATGTGAATATTCGAAATACTTTACTTTTCGTGAATTTTTTTTTCAAAATACATGTGAATATTCAAAATATCTATACTTTAGTATAAAATGTTCAAATACATATACATTAGTATAAAATGTTCAAAACACATGTGAGTATTCTAAATACTTTACGTTTCGCAAAACATGTTCAAAACACAGGTGAATATTCTAAACCCAAGCTCTACTTTTGAGGCAATTCAATATTTTCCGTAAAACGAACCGGGGAAATCATTATGCCGAAACGGAACAAAATATCCCATTCCTGGGTCAAGACCACCTGTCTTATTACATAATGGCAGACCATTTATCATTAAAATCATTAGAGTAATAGTTAACCGTCACGATCATTTGAGATAAACGAACGTTCCGGCAATTGATGGGACGCCATTTGTTTGGGGCAAAATGATTCACGTTTCTCAACAGTAATGCGTTTCTGGAGACTATTTTATTAAATATCCCGCACTCGACGTAAGACTGCAGAGTGAAATTTCAATCTTGTCTGGGGGAATTAAGTGCTTGTGTGATTTGTGTTCGGCAAATTGTTGTGCTGCGAGTGAACTGGGAACTTTGTAGCAGTTTGTAAGTTTTAAGTATGTTAAAAGAGGTACAGTGTATAAACTCTTAAACCAAAAGAGTGAAATCCACCACAGTTGGAGAAGTGCATTTTTGACACTGGAAAGGAGTGAATATTAACTCAGACTGAGTTAAAAATCACTCGTTTGGAGTCCTGTTGGAGGTTTAGCACACAAAGGATCCACTCCTTTCGGAGAAGTGCATTTTCAAGACTGGATGAGTGAAAATTACTCAGATTGAGTTAAATTCGCTCATTTGTTTTAAGAGTGTACATCATTGTGAGGTTTGTTTTAAGAGTGTACAACGTTGTGAGGTTCTAAAAAGGATACAGTGAGAAAAATGATACTTTGAAATCTGCGTAAAATTATGTTTTAATTTTATAATGAAAGATTTTGTTTCCAACTATGACGACTCATAATTCCCCAAGTAACCACTATAGGCGGCCCACAATATGAGCTACAGGAACAACTCTTGCATCTGATTTGATCTTTAATTGTAAATCTTGTCTTGCATCTACTGCGAATTTGCTATTAAGTAACAAAATGAAAGGTATATTGATTTACTGTCATTTAGATTTAAAATAAATCAAGTTCGTTTTCAATTGATTAAAAAACCCAATTCAAATTAAACTTTTAATGTAGATAAATATCTTCAAAACAAAATCTGGGACAGAATCATTATTAAGCGCCAAATTTTATCCAATCACGATACTACAATATATAAGTGCTGGATTTATTTATAGAAGATATACTTTAAGACTTCTCTGATAACTGTAGACAAGTCCGACTTAGAAAGGTTCAAAGAAGGCCATTTCTGTACAAAAGGCCATTCCATATCTACAATTAATCTTCCGTTTCGGAATATTACGCTGTCATCAGGACTGAGATATGACCCAAATTAATTGCTTCGACTGTCCCCAACACAAGCAATTTCTCCGTCTTTCCATCAAAATCAGTTTTGTCGTTCTGGTTTTTTGTGACAACTGCACAGTCTTTGTCTTCCGGCAAGTAAATCGGTAATGATGGTTTTTAAACTCCTCTATTTGAATTGTAAGTGTTGTTTAGCATTTGTTAAAACAAATGAAGATTATTTTAATTGATTGATTGTTAAGTTTTTGTAAGAAAGTAGGTTTATGTATTGAAGTTGTATACACAACGATTTGTTAAAAACTTGTTGCCTGATTAAATCAATAGATACATGTTATTATGTTTATGAATGAATGTATAAACTATTCTTCGTAGACAATACCCATTTGGCTTGGATATATCCTTATTAACATAGTTTCTGAGATATAGGTAGTTTTTTTATTATTTTTATCTGAGTGCATCATTTAGTGAAGAATATTCAGTTTTAATTGGGCACTAAAATGATGGGAATTGTGCAAATTCTATCGAGGGCGTAATTTATTTAAACCTAACTAATCTTTGTACTTACTTTTTCTATTCTTGTTTAAGCTAGTTTAATATAAAGGGTAGTAATCAGAAGGATTTATTTTTATTTTAAGAAACAATCGCACTACTTTGGGCTATTTTCTCTTTTCACTAAACTTCAACAATAAACATCAAAAATCATTTCAATACATTGTTTGTATTCCCTTTATTTTAAAATATTCACCTGTTCAGAACCAAATAACTGCGTACTTTAATAATAGCCTCCACCCAAATATTCCAAAAATATATTATTCCATTCCAAAACCACGCTTCTCAAATCAGACATGCGAAACAATGCGAATTTCCAAACACAACAGGGTCCTTTGTTCGGGCAATTCTTCCATTCCGACCAAATCCCTTTGTTTATTCAAAACCGTCCCGAGGGGAAATAATACCAGGCCGAAAATCACGACCAGCCTAATTACTCCCGGGGAAAACCTTGAAGACAGAAAACAAGTCGCCAGTTTTCCTTGATTAATAATCGATTCGTCACCGACTGCTGATATATCATCGTCCTCTAGCGTTGAATATATCGATATGAAATTCCATATCGATCTTCGAGAGTCTTTCCCCCAACAAACGGACAAATCTCAGTCGGATAATGAAATTGCCCCGATATTTCAAATGTCCCGTGCGTCATAATGTGACATGGGATATGCGGTGTCTTTGGCAAGATGTATGGAAGGGGTCAGATCGGGGGAGTTGTACAGAAGTTCCTTTAAATAAACACTAGACTTTGAATTTGTTTTATTTGACTTACATCTGTTTGATATATTTGAATGAAAGTTTTAAGTTCAATACATTAAGTTATAATTGATTCCGCGATCAACAGTATTTTGTATTTTCATAATCGTTACAAAATAGCTTCTATCTGAAACTAACTCTAACGCTTCAACACTTTATATTTATGTTAGAAATAGGTAATGACATTATGTATGTAATAAAATTTATAAATTATTCAAAAAGTCCTGTAGATAATGACCGCTGTTTTAAAGGCGAATTTTGAAGAACTTGAAAGTTAAACATATAGGGTTCCTAAACCTATCGAGTTGTATGTCGTGTAGTTGTAGTGAGATGACACTTCAACCAAATCTAACGAGTTGTATGAAATATGAATTGGAATATTTGCCACATTTGGGACGAATTGAAATTATATGGTTTTTGTTCAAGAAAGTTTATTGTTTTCAGACGGATAAATAAAAAATGGATTCAAAAATAACTTTACTTTGAGAAAAATACAAACTTAGTTTTTTTAACTCGCGTCTATTTTTGTGAATTAGTAAAAACCCTCATATAACATGTGGTGAAGAACACGATGTTCAGAACTGAAACTTCTCTTTAAGGGGTGAACTAGAGAAACAGGGGGGATACTGGTCCCACTCGATGGATATGAGACATAATAGTAGGATCTGGTTTCGGTGCATGTGACAAATTACTTTTTTATTTATGGGCTATAGTTTCCATATGGGGTCTTCTTGCTGATATTCCTGGCAGGGATTGGAAAGAGTACGTGCTTAGTAATTTGAGTGATCGGCTTATATGCGTAAGGTGACCGTTTAGATGTCCGGTTGTATGATTATGTGACTTTGCATGTGGGGGTTCGCTGAGAGTGATGTATTGCGTTGAGGGTTTGTGAATAACAAAAAAGTCATATGCTCCCTTTGCATTGCTTTTGAAACATAGGAATTGCTCTTAAACAAGTTGTAATACATCATATTAAAAAGTTATTTTATTATTATTTATTTTGTGAGAATAAGTTGTTTATTTAAACATTAATATTTGTTGTCTAATGTAAAGTTTAGCAGTGTAAATGGCATGGATATGAGTAACAGGAAACTCATGAAACATTTAAGAGGACTCTCTATTGAATTTCACATCTTGAAAATCGTAATGTTATTCCTATGGAGAATATTCGCAAGTCATTTACCGCCACAAATTTATTAAAAGGTTACTAGTTTCTTGTATCATTGAAAAGAGCGAAAGGAACTAAAAGGATAAAACTAATTTGTTTTGTAAAAATCGCATATTTAGTATTTTTAATATTTTTTTAATTCGAACTTAATGCTTACTCAATTTTTTACTAACTTCAAAAAATTATTAAAAATACTAAATATGTGATTTTCACAAATCAAATTTGTTTTATCCTTTTAGTTCCTTTCGTTCTTTACAATGATACAAGAAACTAGTAACCTTTTAATAAATTTGTGGCGGTTTTTGACTTTCAAATATTCTCCATAGGAATAACATTACGATTTTCAAGATGTGGAAATCCAAAGAGAGTCCTCTTAAGTTTAATTTGTGAATTACATTTTTACACCGCGTATTTTACCTAAGCATCTCTGTGTTAATTTGCACTTTCTCTAAACCTCGCTCCATTACTTAAACAACCTAGCACCGAAAACCGATTTCCAGCGACCTCCAAATGCCAAAGCCCAACCCGAATGTCCAATTTCGACGAATTTATTGCCCAACATTACTTCAGCCCCAGCCGTAGTTGAAATTCGCTATTTGATTTTGCTTTAAAGTTATGAATAACGTTTGGGAGAAGGTTTAAAATGGGTAGGGACAGGCTGCTTAGTAAGAAAGGGTATTTCAATGATGGTTTGAGATCGTTTTAAACATATGGGTTTTGAAATGTAATACCAAGACTGCTTTTATTTTTAATATGAGACGTCGTGACGGTCTCTTTTGCTATGGATTGTTGCAATGAAGATTGTTTACCAAAACACATTTCAGGTATGTCCTAAATACGCCAACATATATACCAACAAAAAGTAAGAACCCAAGTTTTACATCTTAAAATTGACAAGGTAGGAGTTGCATCACTTTTGCTCTAAGGGTTTTAGGGTTTTATAAACTTCACTGAACGCGTAATAATGACGTAACAAAAAAATATTATCTTCCACAATATATTTCCAAAGTTTGGAGCAGAATATCATACATTAAGACATTGGAGCTCAACTTTCGTAACTTCCGACTTAAGACTTACACAAATAAATCTTTTATAAATCCTAAGTATTTTAGTTATATAAGTTCAAATCTTCATACGTGCCTTTTAAGCCACTTTAACTCATGTAGTGCGACACAGCGGTCTGATCCCTTTGAATTTAGTACTATTAAGGTCGATTGAAAGTCTGGTATGTTCCTTCTCAAGTCAGGAAATTGGAATAGTTGATTTGGTGGAGGACTGAGGGGAGTTTAGATATGACGATTACAAAGGAAGTGTTCGGCAGTTCGGGAATTCTCATTTAGAGATAAGGCTGCATAGATTAACATGGCAGTGGTCTGGATTCGGTGGTAGTATTAGGTTGGATTTTAGTGTTAGATATGCAAATGATGTGAGACTTGCACTAGGATGTACGAACTAAATCTAACACATACAACAACTTAAATTATTAAATGAAAAATCAACTGAAATTAGACATGTTTGATATTTCTTTGGAAAGTCAGATTCAATTTATGAATGAAATAGGTCATGTTAGTTTAAACTGAAATATTTTATGTTTTTACCAGTCTATATTTATTAAAATAGTTGAGCTTTACATGGATGTTTAATCGTGCAATTTGCTGCACATTACATACAATTTTTACTATTCGAAATCTTGAAGATTCTCTTAATTTTTGCCATTTAATATGCATTTCAATATGAATATGAAATAAACATATAAAATTTCAGCCATATAATTAAATTACTATTTATGTCAACTATAGATTAAACAAATTAGATAACATGATTTTACATAAAACAGATATGTCAAAGGATATTCTTTCTGATTTCTTATATAATGAATACATGCAATCTTTTTATTTAGGATAACAACTTATGTAATGGCGGATCCTTGTTATGGTAGATGTAAGGTTTCTTTCTTACAAAGTAGGCGGTTTACGTAACATGATGAAAATAAGCTAATGGTATTTTTTTCTTTCTATACGAAATGTATTATAATATAAATGCACATACAAAATATTTAAACATTACGTAAGACTTTTTCGCTTATAATGAGCTTATAAATATTTGAGTTAAAACAACTTAATAGTAAATAATACTTAGAATGCTTAGTGGTTTCGTATTTAATCGATTTTATTAAACTAAGTTTAATTTGCTATTATCCCGTAACTTATCAAAATATTTACTATAATTATTTTTTGCAATCTAATAATAAACAAATCCTCTTCTATCTATTTTGATATATAACTCTATAAAGTTAATAATACAAATGCAGTATAAAAAATTTTAAGCACTCCATATCAAAGAGCAGCCAGTTAACAAAACTGGTTAACTTCTATCTTAGGCAAATATCTATCTATCTAGACATGTAATTTATAAAATCCAATATTTGATAAATAACATGAACTTTCATTCAATGGTAATTTTTATTATAATTTAACGTGAGACATTTAAAATCTGTAAATACATCTGATGGGTTTTAATTTGCATGAAAGAACAATAAGTTTTGGATCACTTGATTGATCTGCATTCACAATTAGATGATGGGATAACTTTGAATGATAACAGAGATACGTTTGATAAATGGACATGTTAATTGAATTAGCTTAGTACGATACTTTAAGCTTTTGTTTAGTGTCATTGAGTCTGATGTCTATTGGCGTGCGTTCTGTAAAATCGTTAAGTAGTGTTTAGATCATATTGGATAGCATGATGTGAATATTTATGAAACTTTATTTTGCACTGTGGTTAGTGTTCATTTTATAATTAGTAGTTGTGTAGTGGATATATATATTTTTAAATTAAAACTTATTTTAACAAATTATTAAGCTAACTTGTATATAATTTTTAATGTTGTATTGTACTTTATAAATTGAAGAGCTTAGTGGAAGAACGTGCTACGCTAAAAAAAAAAAGTGAAATCGTGAAAATGATCTTTAAAATTATTCGTTTGCACTTAGATACGTTAAAAATGGCACTTACTTAAGGCAAAAAATATACTTACTTAATAATACTGACTTTCTTATGAATACATTAATATACCTAAAGTTTATGAAAAAAGGAAATCTTGTTAAAAATGGACTAACATGTTAACAAAAATATCAACTAAAAAAGGCAACTTATTAGCACGTTCTTCCACGAAGCTCTTTAATTATTCAATGAAGGAATTTTCACTTTTTATAATTGTTATAATTATATAGATGATTAAATCAAATTAAATTATTAAAAAAAAATATATTGAATTTCTGCATAACAGAGTTAAGTTTTCATTGTATGAAACTAAGGTTTCTATAAAATGTACATTCTTTATCTTTGTTATTTGTAGAACTTCGCTGCTTCTAATTAGAGATCCTCCAACTTCAACACATTTCTTAAATACAAATCATTTAAACTACATGCCTTTCAGCATTCTTCCAATACAATTACATGGACATCCTATCTTGAATTGAAAACAGCTTAATTGTTACCATCTCCAGCTAATGGGCACAGCGATTAGGTTGTAATTATTCACTTAAATGATATAAGACACTTAAGGAAATTACGAGTTGTCACTTTAAGGCATTGAATAGGAGTCGGGTTCTGCTTAAGATGCGTTCATTAGGCATACAGGGCATTTTAATTACGTAACTTGAGTGAGTGTCATGCAAATGTGGTTGAAGAAAGATACTTGGCAGGACTGATTATGTTATTATCGACAATATATTTATTAGTTATATAAGTTTCATTTGATTTTATTACTAAACATGGAGCCGTTTCGGGCTGTAGTGGCTGGTGGGACGCGATGACATGGCAAGGTACGATGAGGCTCATTCGTACACTAATGAAAAGCTAAAGAAAAGGTCAAAGCTTTTAGAGTACACCATAAATAAGTCACACCGAAAACAAATTATGTTGTAAAAACTCTAGTGTGTATTTATTCGTCTGAATTCGATTTATGAGTATTTTCTTGGAAAGTATTTCTTTCTGATTGTAAGCCTTTACTGATGCAATACAATAAATATCCGCAACATTATTTATATTCATGACTATTGCTTTTAATCCTTTCAGTGCCAGTGTGATGGTTTGGTATCATCATGTCCCCAATCATAATTAAAAAAAGGTAAAAGGTTAAATAGGTACAACTTATAGTTTTACCTATGAATATGGGTTCTTGTACCTTTGACCAGTTTAAATATCGTTTAAAAATCAGGGAATATTTTAAAAAAGGAAAGATAATTAGGAATATAATAGTATAGGTTAACAAAATTCTAACTATTTAATTTTATTCACGTTATCTGTTCTTATTAAGTTCATTAGAATTATACACTAGATTTAAAATAAAAATATTGTTTAAAATAGAATAGTCAAGAATCTAGGAAGGAGGTATAGATTGGTAGAGAAGGTAGTGAAGAATGGTAGATGGTCCAACACCATGACAATAGAGCTGCTCGAAAAATACTTATATTTGAAAATAAAAAACGGCTATTGGGGAAAAATTGCCTTATTGCAAGGCCATTAATGGGGTAAAATTTTAACAAAATCAAAAAATATCTTCAAGTGCCTAAATGGCCTTGAAATTCAGCAGCAGAAGCAGTGTTGAAAATGGATGAAACATTCAATAAATTCTTAGTTAGAAAGTATGAAAGATAAAAATACAGTATAACAGCTGAAATCACTTATAGAATTCTTAGATAAAAAAATGTATCTATTGATTCAGCTAAACAAATTTTAGTATTTATCGTGGAAGAATATATATCACCCTTAATTCACGTTTAATTCACCCTAAAAACCACGTTGTTCCATAGTTTTATTGCAGTTATACTACATTAAGTTATTTTTCTAAACATTTTGCATTGTTGAATTAGCCACAGATATATTTGCCAATATTTTCTATAATCATAAACAACTTGTTTATTTATTCCATTATTATTTACCCTAGCATTTATTATACAAAACAACATTTCGGGTAAACATTAAAACACTATCTAATTAAAATCTTTACGCGTTTCATCTTAAAAATATAACTATTCACCCTCACTCTGATACTTAGTGTAAGGGTCACGCTCAGATAAATAAATAATTGATAATTAATTAAGCACGTGCAGGCGATTGTGTATTAGTTTGTGTGCGATGGTGGCAGTCTGGTTGTAGTAAAAAATGGAAAATGTTTAGTTTGATGGAATTTATGTCTTTAAAAGGTAAAGTTTGTTGTTCGAAATAAAGTAGTTAAGAAAAGAAATGTGTTGTTTGAAAGTTTGTTGAACCCAGTCATTCGGTCACTACATAATGTGCGGGGAAACCCCAACGGATTTCGAATTATTTTGAAGAACTGTGATGATTGAGAATATACCCAACGGCTTGATTGTGAGTTAATCAATTTGAAATTTATATTCGAACAGTATTTGTAGAAGTTATTTAGTTCAGGAAGTTTAGTTAACGAGGTTATTTTGAATAATTTGGAAGTTGTTTTAAGTTTTTGAGTTTAAAAGAAGTTATTTTGAAGAATTTCGGAACAGAAATGTCGTTTTTAGCAAAAGCAAAGAAGGTCGATTTGAGGTGTTTGGCGGAAGATTTAGGCGAAACTGTGACGAAGGATATGAAAGTGGTTGAATTAAGAAATATTATTTTGAAGAGTGCCGAGTATGAGGAAGGATTTGTGAAGGACGTATTAGAAAGAATAGTTGGTGAGAGAGAGGAAGAAGAGATTAAGCGCCAAGAAGAGATTAAGCGCCAAGAAGAGATTAAGCGCCAAGAAGAGATTAAGCGCCAAGAAGAGATTAAGCACCAAGAAGAAATTAAACGCCAAGAAAACGAGTTTTTATTGGCAAAATTGAGTAAAGAAAATGAGTTTGAATTAGAAAAGTTGAAGATTGAAGCATCGATGTCCAGAAGTGGTGATGGAAGAGAAATGATCTCTCAGAATGGAGGAATGCAAGAACAAGCTCAAGTTGGATTGCAAAAATTAATGTGTAAATTTGATCCTAAAGAAGGTGATATTAGTTTTTTCCTTATATTATTTGAAAGACAAGCAAGAAGAGTGCAGATTAAGGAACAGGATTGGGTGACAAATCTTGTTGGACTATTGCCGTTAGAAATGGCGAATTTGATTGCCAGGGAGCCAGAGGAAAAAGCCAATGATTATGATCATGTGAAGAATATGTTGTTAAAGAGATTTAAATTGAGCCCGGAAGCGTTTAAAATAAAGTTTAAGAGGCACTGTAAGTCATCTGAAAACACTTGGCGAGATTTTGGATTTGAGTTGGCGAATTATTTTAATGAGATTATGGGACTAAAAGTCAATGATTTTGAAAGTCTAAAACAACTTGTCATTACAGAGCAAATGAAGGAACAAGTATCAAGCGATATACAACAACACTTTATTGATGAATGGGGTAAAGTTATTACAGTTGATGCTCTTTCTGAGAAATTAGATGAATATGAAAATGTGAGACAATATAACCAGTGCAATAAAGCTCCTTCATTTCAACCATACATGAATGACTATCAGGGAAAACCTAACGCGTCCAATAACAGAAATAATTCATCTTATGAAGGTAATAGATATGAGCATAACAACCGTGGAGGATTTGATAAGAGAAATCCCTTCCAAAAGCAAGTGACATGTTTCAATTGTGGAAGATCAGGGCACTTAGCAAGGTTTTGCAGAGTTAAGAATAAAGAAGGAAGCGAAAATCCTGAAGCTAAAGTTTCTGAAGTAAAGGTTGCAGAAGTCAATGTCTCGGGAGTCAAAGTAGTTGAAGTAAAGGAGATCGAAGGAAAGGTGGTCATTGCTAAATGCAACAGTGAAGTTGTACTGGAGAATAAGAAAGGGAATGCAGTTGAACCGAAAATGTCTGATCTGAAAATAGTTAAAGTTTCATATGGTGGAGCAGAATATGAGGCAGTTGTAGATTCTGGTGCACAGATTAGTGTGTTTAAAAGCAGCGTAGTAGGGAAAGAAGTTGACTACAAAGGACATATTATGTTACAGCCTGCGTTTGGTGATTGTTTGAAAGCCGAACTAAAAGAAGTTGAAATTGGTTTGGTGACAAGTTCGTATATTACACCGGTAATTAAAACGGTTGTGGCAACTGTGGAAGGGTTGAATGCGGACATCTTGTTGGACATGGAAACTTATGAGGCCTTATTGGAGCAGGAGAGAATCTATAGTCCTAGCGTCACAGCTACTATGAAATTAAGATCGGATACTCAAAAGGAAGAGTTGAATGATAATGTGAATACTGAAACAGAAGAATATAAGCCAGCAATAAGAGAAAATGATGCTAAGGACGACGGGAGCAAACCAGAGAGTTTCAGGAAACAACAACAAACGTGCACTACTCTTCAGGAGGCATGGAAATTGGCCAAGCAAAATAAAGGAGGGTATATTGTAGAAGAAAATATCCTTTACCATGAAGAGAATATGTATGGAAGTAGAATAAGGCAGTTAGTGATTCCTGAAAGCAGAAGAAACAAAATATTGGAGATAGCTCATGAGTCAGTATTCGAAGCACATCTAGGAGCCCATAAAACGATTCAAAGAATCAAGTTTACGTTTTATTGGCCAGGAATGGTCAAGGAGATTAAAGCATATTGTAGTTCTTGTCATGGGTGTCAGTGCAGAAAGGTAATTCGCTCTGTTGACAAGATCCCGATAACACCTGTGTCTCGCCCTGAACTACCATTTCAAGTGGTGAACGTAGATCTAATTGGCCCCATAGATCCGGTATCGTCACAAGGACATAAGTACATTCTGTGTTTGATGGATCAACATTCAAGATGGCCAGAAGCTGTCCCATTGAAATCTCTAACGGCTAAAAGTACATGTGAAGCATTGCTTGAAATATTCAGTAGGACAGGAGTACCAGAAGTAATCGTGATGGACAATGCAACAAATTTTACAGCTAGTTTGACGCAAGAATTTCTGAAGATTTTAGGAGCTTGTCCACGATTTACAACACCGTATCATCCAGAAGGAAATGGTTTAATTGAGAGATGGAACCAAACTTTGAAAAATATGTTGCACCATATTATTAGAGAAGAGGGTAGAGGTTGGTACAGGCACATTCCTTTTTTATTGTGGGCTTATAGAGAAGTTCCAAATGCAACTACAGGTGTACCACCTTTTCTGCTGATGTATGGAAGAGAACCAAAGGGTCCATTGTCTATACTGAAATCAGTTTGGACGGGGAAGTACTATTACCTCTGAATATGAAAGGTTCAGTGGAAAACTATTTGCAAGAACTAAGAGAGAAGTTAGAAGTAGCAACACGAAATGCCAAATTAACAAGTGAAGTACAGCAAAGTAATTACGCCAAGTACTATAATAGTAGAAGGAAACATCGGGAATTTGCACCAGGAGATCAAGTGCTTGTGTTAGTACCCGACTCAACTAATAAATTGTATGCTAGGTGGATAGGTCCAGTTAAAGTGGTAAGAAAGGCGAAACCAAATTCGTATTATCTGCAGATGCCTGAAGGTAATTTAAGGTTACTCCATGTAAACAAGATGAGAGAGTACAGGGCCAGAGTTCAGACTGTTGGAGTTGTTTATGACTGTAATGACACAAAGTAGTTAAGTGTGTGTCGATAGTAATTGTAATGTAAAGTGTGACCCTTTATATATTTTAACATATTAAATCTTCGGATATAATATGATTTTAGGGGGGAGGTGTAAGGGTCACGCTCAGATAAATAAATAATTGATAATTAATTAAGCACGTGCAGGCGATTGTGTATTAGTTTGTGTGCGATGGTGGCAGTCTGGTTGTAGTAAAAAATGGAAAATGTTTAGTTTGATGGAATTTATGTCTTTAAAAGGTAAAGTTTGTTGTTCGAAATAAAGTAGTTAAGAAAAGAAATGTGTTGTTTGAAAGTTTGTTGAACCCAGTCATTCGGTCACTACACTTAGTATTTAAGTTTTATATTTCAGAAACAGATAAGTACCTCATTATCCAGATTAACATCCCATGAGACACTCAAAACTTCTTTTAAAAGTTTTCATCCTGGCCGCAAGTTTTCCTGTACTAACACACCGAACCAGGGAATCTTACACCATAGTTTTACAAGGGTTAGAAAGCAAAAGAAGTCATCAAGGCATGGGAGACAGTTTAACAGCTCGTTGTTTGGAGAAGTAGTTTTTGATAGCTATTACAATAAAACGTTCTAATTGTGTACTATTTTTACTCAGTTTCTGTTCAAATATCTGAGTTTAATTTGTCATTTAAAATTTTTTAGTACGATATTTTCTTTAGTTATACGGAAAGCTGATATAATAAGGGATCTTTTTTGTAACAGTTAGGAAATACGGTAATTTAAATAGCTCCACAGAAAATAATGCTGAATTGAATTAAAACATTAACAGAATCAACGAGTTTATATATTTTTTAATACAATTCTACATTAAGATGTTTTAAAACTTTTCAACCAAGGTTGTGGTTTAAATATCAATTTTTTTTATTCCAAACGCTATTGAAATTGGAAGTAAAAACAAAAAGAAAAAGTGCATACATATATATAAGGACTGCCATCGTACCAAAACAATGTAAGCAAAGTATTTTTTACGAAATCTTTATATTATATTTTTGCACACTGGGAAGCATATCAATATGCTTGTAGCGATTTAGGTATCTTCGTATATTTAAATATTACTCCTAAAAAATCATATTAATTCAGTAACTGTAAGTTAAAATTTCAGATCTTATAAAAAATAATCACACGTGTATAATAATTTGAAAATTCGATTTCTGTCATTTTAGCAGCAAACACTCAGTGCGACGATAAGCTTAATAACTTAATTTTTTGGTGTATATAATACTATAGAAGGGGATTTAGATTTTGAGAAAGTATTTTGTGAAAGTTGCTAAATGAAGAATTGTAGATTTTAATGAAAGAACGTGCTAAGTGGCATTCTGGAAAAAAATCAGAATTTTGTCAATGAACATACCATTACATTCTTAAAAGATAACAAGTATCCCCTTTTCATAAACTGTAAGTTTCGTATATTTTTTGCCGTTTGCAAGTACCGTTTTTAATGGATTTAAGAGGAAACTAAAAACTTTAAAGCTCATTTTCTCGTTTTCACCTTTTTGTCACTTTGCAAGTTCTTCCACTTAGCTCTTTAATTGTGGGTAAAGTATTTTTTGCTTTTGTGGTACTATTTTTACGCAATATTAAATTTAAAAATACTTGTATGTAATAAAATGTTTATATTCGTCATTAAAGCTATAAATATACATGTTGGATACCTAATTGCTCTTTAATAAACTAAATTGAGGTTTTACCGATTCGATTGTTTTGAAACTACCAGGTAAAGGGGGACAACGGTGTATTTTCTTTCAAATCTCTGTTTTTAACTCTTTCACCCCATTGGAAGCCTTTCGAAAACACGATTTTAAATCCTTCTGGGTCTAATTAAGTCCCCGTTCCGTGACTCTTTTCTAGACAAATTAGCCTCGGGAATCGGAAGACTTTTCGCTTCGTCGATGTTGATTACTTCTGGAGGTTATTGGACACTTCTCGTGCTTAGAAGAATGTAGTTAAGAGCTTTAACCAGCTAAAGGAAGCTTTTTGGCCAAAATGTAAACTTGTTTTCACTGCGTAAGTTTCGAATTTGATTTTTTGACACTGAAATTAAAATTTTAAAATCTTTATTCGTGTGGTCATAGATTTCAAAACCTATTTCAGTGTTTCAGATTTGTTAATTTAAATATATTAAAATATATTTTGTATATCATTTATTTAAAAGTTTGTTTCTAAATCTGGAAAGACTGACTGTCAGACGACGAAATTGTGCCCATGTATCACGAAGGAGGTTATTTTCGTACTTTATAGTTCTTAGATGAGATAAATTATGCAGTATGAAAAAAACTGAAAAAAAACCCCACCGATTTAAGGGCGAAAGGGAATGTATCCAAGGTCTTCAAACCGAAGTCTTCAGGTTTTGTGTTTGTACAATTAAAAAAAATTCTAAGTCATATAACTCTAGCTATATGGATGTATTTTAATACGGTAAGTCAAGGGGCTTAAGAGTCTACATAATTTTATTTTGATTTTTTTAAGAATATTTTGTTGTAAAAATATTCTTTGAAAATTGTAAGACAAATAAAATCAATTCCAAAAGTGGAATTATAAGGTTCGGAAAGCCAGCTACATTTATCATATAAAAATATTTGTAAAGACATTCAATGCAGCCCGAGTTATTTGACTTGGAAACTTATACTACTTTTACTGACTATTTTTTTGCATTGAATACACAGAGAGAAGATTTTCGTTAGGAGATTCGTCTGCTGAGTTATCGAAACACGAAATTGGACGAAACTTTAAACTACAACTCCTCATTCTTATTTCTGAAACATGACAAATCTGCACACGATTGTTTATGGCAGTCAGTACTAAAGTAAAGCTTTCTGCCATCAAATACTATAGGTTAATTTAATTCCGAGTGTTTACTTATTTGTACCTCCTTTTCTAAAAAAAATACTAGGGGAATAAATCTATTTGGTAATGCCATGACTAGGTAATGCTTTTAAATTTAAATTTTTTTTTATTTCTACATTGGATTTTTTACAAATAATACGATTGAAAAAATAAGTGTTATTACATTATTTTAAAAAGATTTAAGCCTAAAATAAATAAATATGGTAATTTTTCATACTTTAAACAATTTAAATTCAGAGCTCATCCCTGATATTCTATGTGATTGCCACTAAATGATATAATTTTATTTTATTTACATTATGTACTGTTCATTGAAATCAATTGAGCTGAAATGAACTATCATTATAGAACTAAAAAATATATCAATATTAATAATCTTGTTTAAAAAACAACTTTACTCTTTTTGCACTTTTAAACTTGTTTTGGCCATTCGCCATTGTCAACTGTTTATTCCCCAAAATATTCCTAAGTTTACGATAATCGAACAGACTTTATAAGAGTTCACAACATTCAGACTTAAAATCTTCTCCAACTTCACATGACCTTGCCCCATTATAAAATAATGCCCACCGTTAAACCGTCAATATTTAAACATATAAACTTATTTTGGCCGTTCACCATTTTTGAAGATTCCTCTAAAAAAATAGACAGAATAATACAATAATCCAACATACTTTATAGTATTTCTCAACATTCGGACTTAAAATCTTCTCCAACTTTACACGACCTTGCCCCATTACAAAATAATGCCCACCGTTATGATAATGCAGACCTCGGTGATTAATTTTCCGTCACTAATTACACCCAATTCATCCTCCTCCATAATCACCCGCTGATTATAGCCCCCGAAATGACTTCCTCCAGAACAATTTTCCAGGATACAACGTTTCCGACTCATGTCCGTTTACGAACACTTTCCCTAATGGGCGCGGGTTGGAAGGGTAAAAAAAAATAACCATGTCATCTCGGTAATCGGTTGGACACGTATGGATATCGGTACTACAATCGGAAAGTTGCGGTTAGATGAGTGATAAAAGTAAAAAGCTTTCAGGGCAATTATGTTTTTTTTCTTTAGACAGTATGAAAAAGTGATGTTCATTTGAAAATTAAGTGTTGGGTTTTGTGTGAGAGATATAACTTTAATGTGATAGGCTAAGTGGCTTTTTATTAATGCGTAATTTTGAATACGTTAGAACAAAACAATAAAAGAAAATACGATTTCAATATAAATTTAAATAATTTGAATATGGGATTATAGAGGGTTTTCCTTTAAGAACTTATGTTTGAAAACTAGAATATAGAGGGTTGAAATATTTTTATTGCTTTTTTATCATAAATTACTGATCGCCCAATTAATGTGGCGTATCCGACTCATGTCCGTTTACGAACACTTTCCCTAATGGGCGCGGGTTGGAAGGGTAAAAAAAATAACCATGTCATCTCGGCAATCGGTTGGACACGTATGGATATCGGTACTACAATCGGAAAGTTGCGGTTAGATGAATGATAAAAGTAAAAAGCTTTCAGGGCAATTATTTTTTTTCTTTAAAAGGTATGAAAAACTGATGGGTATTTCAAAATTAAGTGTTAGGTTTTGTGTGAGCGATATAACATTGGTGTGATAGGCTAAGTGGCTTTTTATTTAAGCGTGTTTTTGCCTACGTTAGCACAAAACCATAAAAAATACGGCTTTACTAAAATATATTTAATAATTTGAATTCGGGATTATCAGGGTTTTTTTTAGAATTTATATTTGAAAATATTGACTTGAAATTGAATTGACTGAATATTTAACTTGAAATATTATTGTTTTATTTTGTTTAGCTCAAATTATTGATCGTCTAATTAATGTGACGTTTCAAATGTCCGTTTACGACATTTGAAACGTCACATTAATTAGACGATCAATAATTTGAGCTAATGGGCGCGGGTTGGAAGTTTAAAAAAAATAACCATGTCATCTCGGTAATCGGTTGGACACGTATGGATATCGGTACTACAATCGGAAAGTTGCGGTTAGATGAGTGATAAAAGTAAAAAGCTTTCAGGGCAATTATGGTTTTTTTCTTTAAAAAGTATGAAAAACTGATAGGTATTTCAAAATTAAGTGTTAGGTTTTGTGTGAGCGATATAATTTTGATGTGATAAGCTAAGTGGCTTTTTATTAAAGCGTGTTTTTGCGTACGTTAGCACAAAACCATAAAAGTGGCTTTTTATTAATGAGTAATTTTGAATACGTTAGAACAAAATAAAAAAATAAGATTTTAATAAAAATATAAATAATTTGAATTCGGGATTATAGAGGGTTTTCCTTTAAGAACTTATATTTGAAAAACTGAAAGATAAAGATTTGGAATTTTTTATTTTGCTTTCATCTTAAATTACTGATCGTCCAATTCATGTGCCATTTCCGACTCTTATTCGTCTAAGAGCACTTTCCCTTTCGTCTAAGAGCACTTTCCCTAACGGGCGCGGGTTGGCAGGGTAAAAAAAAAACCACGCGGGGCGGCGGTTGGCAGGTAAAAAAAAAACCATGTCATCTCGGTAATCGGTTGGACACGTATCAATATCGTTACTGCAATCGGAAAGTTGCGGTTGGATGAGTGATAAAAATAAAAAAGCTTTCAAGGCAACTATGGTTTTTTTCTTTGAAAAGTATGAAAAAGTTATGTTTATTTAAAAATTAAGTGTTGGGTTTTGTGTGAGAGATATAATTTTGATGTGATAAGCAAAGTTGTTTTTTATTAGCGCATGAATTTGAATACATTTGAGCAAAACAATAAAAAATAAGATTTTAATAAAAAATTAAATAATTTGAATTTGGATTATTGGGGCTTTCCTTTAAGAACTTATGTTTGAAAACTGGAATATAGCGGGTTGAAATATTTTTTATTGTTTTTTATCATAAATTATTGATCGTCCAATTAATGTGACGTTTCCGACTCATGTCCGTTTACGAACACTTTCCCTAACGGACACGGTTGGAAGGATAAAAAACATAACCATGCCATCTCGGTAATCGGTTGGACACGTATGGATATCGGTACTACAATCGGAAAATTCCAGTTAGATGAGTGATAAAAGTAAAAAGCTTTCAGAGCAATTATATATTTTTATTTCTTTAAAAAGTATGAAAAAGTGATTGGTATTTCAAAATCAAGTGTTTGGTTTTGTGTAAGATACATATTTTGAGAGGTGATAGGTTAAGTGACTTTTTATTAAGGTGTTTTTTTTGCAATTTATCTAGAATAGGAATAACAACTATTCCTTATATATATAAATAAAATTTAAAGTAATACACTCTTAAAACAAAAGAGTGAAATCCACTCCAGTTGGAGAAGTGCATTTTCGACACTGGAAAGGAATGAATATTAACTCAGACTGAGTTAAAAAGCACTCGTTTGGAGTGATCTTGTCGGAGATGTAACACACAAAGGATCCACTCCAAAAGGAGAAGTGCATTTTCCAGAATGGAGGAGTGAAAATTAATAAGACTGAGTTAAAATCACTCGTTCGTTTTACGAGTGTATATAGTTTGTTCATAATCGTCTTTTTTTGACATTTCAATATAAATTCATTTTGGTACATTCAAATAATACTTATTTTTAAATGTCTACAATATTCTTCTGTATTTCATTTTTAATTTGACTTAAACATGCCATTCGTGTTTTAAAACACAATAGAAAGGTTGTAGTTAGATGACTGATAAAAGTAAAACGCGTTCAGGACAATTAGAGTAAAGTTCGAAAAGTTTTGAGTGTTTAAAATTAAGGGGATGTGCTTTAAGTGATATACATAATTTTTATGTGATAGGCTAAGTGGCTTTTTATTAACTTTTGATTTTGAATACATGTGTGAAATTTCAATAAGTATTTAAAGAATTTGAATTGTGTATTATAAACTATTGTATTTTAAGAACTTGTTTTTGACCACTAAAATTCTCACTGATCGTCCATTTATGTTTTCAAGTGCAATTATTATTTTTTGTATCTAAAGTTTACAAATAATACAATTATTTATATTGTTTAAAAAAAAATTTAGTGTTTCATCGGCATGCTTCTTAATGAATAATATAATGATAATGTAAGACCTTATTTTGTTCTATTTAATCATTTTCGATTTTATAAATCTGAAAAAAATACATGAAATTTTTGCCACGAAACTTAATAATTAAAATTAATTATTCAGATTTCAGCAACTTATTGGCAGCATGGTGACTACTTAACTTAGTTAATAGCAGCATAGAACCTACTTAAAATTTGCACTTAATTCTTCGAAATTGTTTCTATGTGTAGTTATTTGTTTTATATTATAATGAAGATAGAAACTTTAACTATCAATCAGGACACTAGGTGTAGCTTCACCAACACCGTCCTCTAACTTCCCAAACAATTTTTAAATGTCCATCTGAGGGTCACGTATTATATAACGAATATAATTTTTGAATCAAATTGAAAATAAAACGCAAGATAATATGTTATAAATGTTTAAGAATAAGTATTAATGTAAAGTACTAAAATGCATTCAAAAGAAAATATCAAAATACACTTTTAAGTCCTTAATGTGAATAATTTAAACTTTACTTATATGTAAAATATAGTAGCAATCACTTATCAATTAAATTTTTGAAAATATTTTTTTTTAACTAATTGCTTTTTTTGCATGCAAATTTTACTACGAAAATTAACCATTAAAAATATAACCCTTTTTTTTTATGTACATTATTATGCACTGAAATAAAAAAAATATATGTTTACTTTGTGAGATTTGTATTTTTATTATGAAAACACAACGAATCTATGATCTTTTCTCGTCATATTTCATCTTATATATTGAAGGATACTATTTAATTTAAATAAATGAATCACTCCCGATAAATTTTAAAGTGGTTTTCTCTAAAATACATTTACTGCAATTTGGCTTTCACGATATCTTTTTTATAAAATATTTATAAATAAATCCAGAGTAGAATCATTTATCACTGTCCCTCAATGTTTTTTATCACTTCGGAATTAATCACTTTATCTAAAAAAATAAAATAAATAAAAATCTGAACCGAACAAATTATTCTTCCAACAACAAACTTTACCCAACCAAACCTTTTTCTATGTTGCCATTACCGTGCACATAAATAAATAATCATTATGCGGCTTACCTTCATTCTACCACCACCATAGTTTTTATAAGTTAATTTTTTTTGTTCTTACAAAATTGAACTTTTTTTTTGTCTTTGCATCAAAAAGCCAAACTTTTTGCTTTACTAAGCGTCAAAAAGTTTTTTTTCCGTTGCTTTTATTAGAAATCCTCGACAAAAATGCGGAAACTTGATTCTTTTCTTGTGCTCGGAAAAGCGGCAATTCCGCTAATGAGGCGGTTGCTTAAGTACTGCCGGTTCAATCGATCGATACTGTTTGAGAGACACTGGGGACTTTTTAATGGTGAGGAAATGCTTTTAAAACGAAGCAGAGTACACCTTGGCTTATTAGGCGTGGGCGTTGCAGTGCAGGAACTGATACAAATTATTTTAGGACATTTTAATATTAACGTTATAAAATGAGATATTTTGAAAATGAAGCAAATTACACGTAGGCTTATTAGGCATGGGCATCACAGTAAGGGAACTGGTATAAATTGTTTTTTAATACATTGATATAGGCGACAAGAACTGGTAACAATTATTCTTTGTTTTTTAATATGGGTTTATAACAATGCAATGTTTTGTTTTGATGGAGCTCACCTTTGATTGTAAATCATGATAGTCGTAGTGCAGAAACTGATATGAATTGCTTTAGGGTATTTTAATATGCACGTTATAATAACAAAATTTGATTTGTGAATGAAATAAATATAAACTTCGCCTTTTTATACACCATGGGCGTTGCAGTTAAGCAACAAATCTCAATTTTTTGGACATTTTAATATGAGCATTTTTAGAGGGAAACGTTTTTAAAATGATACACAGTACACCTTGGTTTTATAAGGCACGGGCGTCGCTGCACAGAACGGATACTATTTTATGACATTTTACTTTGGACGTTAGTGAACTATGGACGTTGACAAAAATGACAAATCACAGTGATTACGCCCTCTCTCTCGCCAAAAGAGACAGTCACAAGATACACACAAAGAAAGACGACGCAAACGCATAGACAAATAACAACATTTATTGGCGGTCACAAACAGCCATGCCTGACCGGGATTCGAACCCGAACCCAGCAGTTCTAAAGGCCAACATCCTAACGATTGAGCCATCGGGGCGGCTGAACTATGGACGTTAGAGAAATTTTACCTAAATGAAGCAAAGTACGCCTTGGTTTACAAACCATAAGCATCGCAGTACAGAAACTGATATGAATTATTTAAAAAAATATATTTCAATATGGGTGTTATAACAATGAACTGTTGAAACAAAGTACACTTCGGTCTATAATCCATTTGCGTCGCAGAACAGGAACTGATATGAATTATTTTAGGTTATTTCAATATTGGTGTTATAGCAATGAACTGTTGAAACAAAGTACACTTTAGCCTATAAACCATTTTCGTCGCAGAACAGGAACTGATATGGATTATTTTAGGTTATTTCAATATCGGTGTTATAACAATCAACTGTTGAAACAAAGTACACTTTAGCCTATAAGCCATTTTCATCGCAGAACAGGAACTGATATGAATTATTTTAGGCTATTTCAATATCGGTGTTATGGCAATGAACTGTTGAAACAAAGTACACTTCGGCCTATAATCCATTTGCGTCGCAAAACAGGAACTGATATGAATTATTTTAGGTTATTTCAATATCGGTGTTATAGCAATGAACTGTTGAAACAAAGTACACTTCGGTCTATAATCCATTTGCGTCGCAAAACAGGAACTGATATGAATTATTTTAGGCTATTTCAATATCGGTGTTATAGCAATGAACTGTTGAAACAAAGTACACTTCGGTCTATAATCCATTTGCGTCACAAAACACGAACTGATATGAATTATTTTAGGCTATTTCAATATCGGTGTTATAGCAATGAACTGTTGAAAGAAAGTACACTTCGGTCTATAATCCATTTGCGTCGCAAAACAGGAACTGATATGAATTATTTTAGGTTATTTCAATATCGGTGTTATAGCAATGAACTGTTGAAACAAAGTACACTTTAGCCTATAAACCATTTTCGTCGCAGAACAGGAACTGATATGGATTATTTTAGGTTATTTCAATATCGGTGTTATAACTATCAACTGTTGAAACAAAGTACACTTGAGCCTATAAACCATTTTCGTCGCAGAACAGGAACTGATATGAATTATTTTAGGATATTTCAATATCGGTGTTATAGCAATGAACTGTTGAAACAAAGTACACTTTAGCCTATAAACCATTTTCGTCGCAGAACAGGAACTGATATGGATTATTTTAGGTTATTTCAATATCGGTGTTATAACAATCAACTGTTGAAACAAAGTACACTTTAGCCTATAAGCCATTTTCATCGCAGAACAGGAACTGATATGAATTATTTTAGGCTATTTCAATATCGGTGTTATGGCAATGAACTGTTGAAACAAAGTACACTTCGGCCTATAATCCATTTGCGTCGCAAAACACAGATATGAATTATTTTAGGTTATTTCAATATCGGTGTTATAGCAATAAACTGTTGAAACAAAGTACACTTCGGTCTATAATCCATTTGCGTCGCAAAACAGGAACTGATATGAATTATTTTAGGCTATTTCAATATCGGTGTTATAGCAATGAACTGTTGACACAAAGTACACTTCGGTCTATAATCCATTTGCGTCGCAAAACAGGAACTGATATGAATTATTTTAGGCTATTTCAATATCGGTGTTATAGCAATGAACTGTTGAAACAAAGTACACTTCGGTCTATGATCCATTTGCGTCACAAAACACGAACTGATATGAATTATTTTAGGCTATTTCAATATCGGTGTTATAGCAATGAACTGTTGAAAGAAAGTACACTTCGGTCTATAATCCATTTGCGTCGCAAAACAGGAACTGATATGAATTATTTTAGGTTATTTCAATATCGGTGTTATAGCAATGAACTGTTGAAACAAAGTACACTTTAGCTTATAAACCATTTTCGTCGCAGAACAGGAACTGATATGGATTATTTTAGGTTATTTCAATATCGGTGTTATAACTATCAACTGTTGAAACAAAGTACACTTGAGTATATAAACCATTTTCGTCGCAGAACAGGAACTGATATGAATTATTTTAGGATATTTCAATATCGGTGTTATAGCAATGAACTGTTGAAGCAAAGTACACTTCGGCCTATAATCCATTTGCGTCGCAAAACAGGAACTGATATGGATTATTTTTGGTTATTTCAATATGGTTGATATAACAATACGATTCTTTTTTTAAATGAGCCAAAATACATCTTGGATTAATAGGTGACAGCGTTACTGTCATTATAAAGTTGGAAACAAAAAAAAAACACAATCAGTTAAAGCTCGATTTAATAAATAAAAGAGGGAAAGCGAGTTACCCAGTTTTTCGATAGATAACGTAGAAATACCCTGACAATAAATTACTGTGACAATAAATTACTGTGTAACCATATAATGTTGTTGGAATATTATACTGCAAGTGTTGTGCGTTGTTTCTCGTCCATCTTACTGTCTTATGACCATTCCATCAAATTTTTTGCTTTTAAATGTTGTTTTAATCATATATGGCGTCCCATTGTTTCCAAACAGCCTATGACTTTTGCCCGATGCGTTTCGGCGGCATGTCAAACAGATATCCATAGAATTATGTTATGATACATAAGTACCCGAGATGCATAGATTAGAACAATGTAGATGCTTCGGCAAGGCTCTCAACTACACCTGTCCAAGTTACCCAAACGGGATTTGACGACTTAGATTAATTTGTTAAAAATATATTCTGAATTCACTGATTGGTTACGGTTTTCAAAAATATTTGTCGACCGTCATTAGCCTAAATATTATTTAGGGTTAAGATTATCTAAATAATTAAATTGCGTGTAAGACAATAAATAAAAGCCATTAAAAATAAAAACTTATGTTGGAAAAGTTAAGTTATATAAAAAAAAATTGGCATCGAAATCAAGTTTCAGGAAGATGTTAGGGATTCGTTAATGGGTTAAAAATAAACATGATATACGTTTTTTATATTTTCTTCTTTAAATGTTTTTTTTAAATCTTAGATTCATTTACATTCTCATAATAATCGTTATAAAACAAAAACAAATTAATATTACAAACATAATTGAAACCATTACGTAAGGCGATTTAAACCACCATCACTCTAACCCCAAATTAAAAATCTGCGCAACTGTATTATACCCCAATTCACTCAGCAATAAAGGACCATATAAAATCCCATGGGCAAAGAAAGCCGTATAATTCGTTTTTCAGGGCCTAGAAAATGATTTAATTCTATTAGACCATAACATGGAAGCAAGTACTGCTCCGTAACGATTCAATTTGAGGATATTTTTTTTGTCTTTATACGTCCCATTACACTTCTCTTTATATTGTTGTTTGTTTCATAAAAAGAACAAATACCCCACCGTACTAAAAACGATAATGAACGATAATTGCATCGATGTCAAAAAGAAAACAGAAATAATAATAAAAAACCTTTTTTTTTTATTCCGATGCTCTTTGAGTTAGATTTATATTGACCATTCGCCTTTAATAAAAGACAGCATTTTCTACTTGTAATTCTTCGATTGTTTGAAGTGTGTTTGGTTTGTAATTTCTTTTGTAAGAAATGCATTTCGGAGATTTTTCAATACATAGGGAATATGGAGATGTCTTAATAAAAATGATTGCGACTCGTATTTTTATTGGTGTAGTTTTTGATTAAAAAAAATAACGTTGCAGAAAATGTATAATTTGATTGTCACTTTTTTGCTTCGTTTGTTTAGTGAATCAAATTGAATGAGACATCTTAATTTCGCAAATTGGTACCAAAATTAAATCAGAGCTTTAAAAAGCGTTCTGAAATTAAGTTAAGGGACAGTTATTTTACTGTTTGGTTCATTTTATAAAAGATTACCTTTATATATTTCTTATATTAAACAAGTCCCCGCTTTTACTTGCTGATTAGATTTTTATCTTAAGATTAAAAAAATAGTTTCACTGAAATAACAAGAAAATTATTCAACTAATGAAATACTTTTTGTTTGGAACATAATTAGTTTTTAAGTATTCCTTTATTTTTCTGGATTTTGAAGGGTGTATAGTTAGCGGGTAGCGCTTACCTTATGTAAATAATGTGTTTTATAAAAAAAGGAAATTTTTGTATGGTTTTCCAAAAAAAAAAAAAAAGATATTTTAATTAAAGTTACATATCTTTTGGATTTTCAATTTTATTTGGTACAGGATACTGACAAAATAATAACCTTATAAATTTGTTATCTTTGCTACTATTATGATTTCCAAACATACAAAATTTTATAAAGACCTATTTTCTCGGAAGTTTTTTGATCAACCACACTTTTCTCCAGAGGTTAAAAGTTCATATATACGTATATTTTTAAGTAAGAATGGAAAAGTTGTAATTATCATTTCTTCAAAAAGTATATATAAAATATTTAGATTGGAATGACTTATGGTTACGATAATTTATCACCATACTTCTTTTTTTTTTAAAATCATAGTTCCATTGCAAATTAAAGCGTTTATTTGAACGTATATCCAGCTATTTTTTTCCTTACCACCAAGACCAAAAAAAAACACAGCCCTACAAGCCATTAAATTTTCAACGATGGCAAACTGTAAAAATACGAAAACCTGTACGAATACCAAACGGAACTTCCAGCGACGCTTTGCTTACTCTAATTGAACTTAGGTCTTCAAATTGTATGATCCACACTCTTAAAACAAGAGAGTGGATTTGAACTCAGTCTGAGTTAATTTCACGCCTCCAGAGTGTAAAATGCACTTACCCGGAAGGAGTGGATTTTTTGTGTGCTAAACCGCCGACAGGATCACTCCAAACGAGTGATTTTAACTCAGCCTGAGGTAATATTCAATCCTTTCCAGTGTCGAAAATGCACTTCTCCAACTGGAGTGGATTTCACTCTTTTGTTTTAAGAGTGCAAGTGAATTTAGCTTCCCCAACAGTCGAGCACTTACCCATTAGAATAGATCCAGAACTTCCAGGTGTTTTTGGAAGTACGTTACTGGTCCTGGACTTCCTCTAATTGTTTCGCGTCATGGTCCTAGTCTACACTCTTAAAACAAAAGAGTGAAATCCACTCCAGTAGGGAAAGTGAATTTTCGACACTGGAAAGGAGTGAATATAAACTCAGACTGAGTTAAAATCACTCGTTTGGTGTGATCCTGTCGGAGGTATAACAAATAAAATATGCACTCCTATAGGGGAAGTGCATTTTCGACACTGGAGGAGTGAAAATCAATCAGACTGAGTTAAAATCGCTCGTTCGTTTTAAGAGTGTACGTTTCATTTGGGACGCATTACCTAAAATTTAGGGCTGCCCAGAAAATGATTAAACATGCTAGAACTCTGTGATATAAATATATTTTGCAAAAAAAGAAGGTATCATTTATAATGATAGAGGTTTATTGAAAAAAATATGGTGGTTTTGCAAAAAAAATGGAAATTTTCTGTTGATTTTTTAAATATTATTTTTTTTAGCTTACAAATGGTTGAAAGCCTAAGGCTTTTAAGTAGAGCTAATAAATGTAGAGCTAGTAAATGTAGAGCTTCAATTTTTTTTCCTGTATTAAGGCGTATACCATAAACAAAAATTGGTCGATAAAAATACTGGATTTAAGTTTTTAGGTAATGTTAATAAGTTGAGTCCCAACATAGATAGCATATGGCGATGCTCTAAGTGATGGGACCCCCAAGTGCCACCTCCTATATTAAATCACATTTTTAAACTGAGGCGAACGTATATGCTTTAAAGCTAACAGTGCTAGAAACCGACGACTGGAAACATTCAAACCAAATCAAATCGGAATATTTAGTAAGGACTTTGTCTAACTAACATAAGTATTCTGCCACCCAAACCCAGCAAAGCCAAGTGGGAAGGTCTGAGAAGGCAACTTACTCGCCAAACCCGTGGGGAGAAGGTCCGCGGAGGCAATTTATTAACGGTATCGTCCATAATTTAGGCGTAATTAAAATTTAAACGACCTAAACCCGGGCTTGTTTGCCCCCCGGTAGGCGTTATACAGAGTCCCTCTAGCCTTGGGATGGTAATAAATTGAGTTATGGGTTTTCTCTCTAGTGGCGCAGGATAATGTACGGCGCGATGCTCGTTTTGTTTTAATTAGAGCCCAGGTAGGGAATTGGGTTTTAAAGTGTGTGGGCTCGTGATGCATTATGTATTGTTTGCTGAGAAAGTAATCAATGCGGGTATTTGTTTGGGATTTTTGTTTAATTCTAAGATTTCGAAGCTAATCGTTATAATTTTAGGTTGTTGGAATTGACCTGTTATGATGCAGTGTTATGCGAATATTGGAAGAGGGTGAATGCTTGACTTTTAGAGAGTTCTAATATCATTTAAAAATATTAGAAATACACTCTTAAAACAAAATAGTGAAATCCACTCTAGTAGGAAAAGTGCATTTTCGACGCTGGAAAGGAGTGAATATTAACTCAGACTGAGTTAAAGGCATTCGTTTGGAGTGATCCTGTCGGAGGTTTAACACACAAAGGATCCACTCCTATAGAGAAGTGCATTTTCAATACTGGATAAGTGAAAATTAACTCTGACTGAGTTAAAATAGCTCGTTTGTTTTAAGGGTGTAGATTTAGGTTCTTTTCTTACTAAGCCAATTGACAACTGGAACGACCAACCCTTCTGTGTCGGCACAGTACTGTCTTATATACATAAATACCCCAAACAGACCACTCGGCAGCTAATTGTGAATTGAAGTATGTATGTATATATGCGCAGCTTGTGAGACTTTATGCAAATTGAAAATAGGATTTTGAATCTTTTTGGTTTTATTTTAAACTGCTCAAATTCTTTGTGTTTCAATCATTATATTTTGACGAAGAACGCTTGAAATTGTGGAATGTTTAAGGGTTAAAAGTCATATACTGATGTAACAGCTTGTAAATTCTTAGAAGTTGTTAAGAATAAAAACAAAAATACAACAGTTTATGATTTTTATCGTTAAAAGCTACACTTGAAATAAATATTTGACTTCGACTCATAAAAAGAAAAATACAATAAAGATACAGTAGTACTCTATCGTGAAAAAGTTTATGAAGTAAGAAATTCTATTTCCAAATACCATAAAATAAATAAGACAAATGATATCAAGACTAAAACAGTGAGACACGTTAATTATCCTTTTGAAATGAAATTGTGACAAATCGCATAATAGAATATTTTACTGCTGCTACATTAAATGAAACAAAAAAAACTTGTTGTTTCTTTACAATATCTTTCACCAAGAAGAGCTTTCACAAATTAATTAGAATACAGATTAGATAAAATTGTCAAATATAGAATTTTTTTCTAATATAAACTTCTAGTACTTAAAACTTCTCATATTCATTATTTTTTCTCAAACTCAAATAATGTTCTTTTCGTTTTCAAAATTATTTTCATTTTGGAAAATTATACATTAATGAACTCTGAAATGTAAATAAAAAATCGAACAAAAAATAAATTAGAGATCTGTCATACGCACGCATATAATTAACCGTCAGCATAACTTTATTGTAATATGCTCATGACTTCATTTTAAACGAATTTATGTAACCAAATTAATATTTCTATTAAATATTTTTTCATTTTAAATAAATAATGTTTTTCGTACGATTGACGAAGCGGCGACAGTGAAACTAAATCAGATTGGATTTCTCTTGATATTGTCATGATTTTTTTTCAGGTTTTTAAAATTCTGAAAAAAATTTCATTAAATTTTTTTTAAAAAAAATTAGAATATGTCCTAAAATTAGTTCTTGGTTTAATTTGGCGTATCGCTCTTGTCTGAATCATTCATATATTGGTCTGTGAAAATATTTGACAGACGGGAAGACTGATGGATTGAGCGACTTTAATTCTTTCTAAAGATTATGTTAAAAATGAAGTGTTTAAGCTAAAAGCATATCCTCACCACTATTGCCAAAGATTAAATAAATTCTATTTCGAGGCCGATTCCTTTGATGTAATAAAATAAGTAATAAAAAAAGTATTTATATTATTTATAAAAAAAATATAATTAATTTAGATTGTACTCATTCATCTGCAAGATATTTTTATTTGCCTATTTTTTTCACTTAATTTTATTTTAATGAAATTCTAAGAGGTTAAATCGCGAATCAATTGGATTTTTTTTTTATTTTTTCAAACGAGGTAATTTCTTTCATAAATATTCCATATTTTATTTTAATCAAAACGGCATTCAAAAGAGCAATATGAAGTGATTTTTAATCCTAAAAATATTTATGAAATTTTAGTTGAAATTGCATTTTTTTAACTTCGGCAATTAATTTCCCAAAAACGTTAAATACTTTAACAAAGATTTTTTGTAAATATTAGTATTTATAAGCGTTTTTTTCGTAATATTCTTAAAAATATTCTCAGATTACCATACAAAAATAATCATATTATTTGTTACAGTCAAGTAAATATATTTTTTATATTTTACATGTCTTATGCTTTTAGAAAAAAATATTGTTTTAAACTTTTTGTAATATTTAGCTTTTTGCGTGAATATTTTGCAATATTTTTATTCTTTTGCAATTTCATAACAATATTTTGTTTTTTTTTATTCACAAGTTGTTTTTAATGTAGTATTAATGCGGTAATATCTTACGAGTATGTCCAATTAATAACGTCCCTTGAGAACTTTTTTTGTTTGTGATGATAAAAGCTTCGTAGCTCGTATCTATGAACTAAACTTTTCTGATTTTTCCAAAAGTTAATTTTAAAATTTGATTTCTTTTTTCCTTAATTTCAGATCGCTGTTTATGCTCTTTAATTTTTTAAGCTTTATTTTTTAAGCTAGATTCGTCACTTGGGGAAAATAATATAATTTTAGCTTACTTTATGTTGATATAGGCACCATCACCGAATTTTCGATTTTTTTTAAAAAAAAGGTTACGTTTTGGGTTTTAGAAGTAATTTGCAAAAAAAAAAAAAAAAAAAAAAAAAAAACTTTTAATTTTATTTTCCATCTTTGTAGTTGGAATTAATATGCTTTTGTACAAGAATGCTTTTGAGAATTCATTTATAAATACAAAAGTTCAGAAAATAAAGTAATGCTGATAGAGGTAATAAGCATATGTTTTAATGCTAAACTTACTTTCACAAAGATGAGAAACCTACTGCATTGAAATATATATACATATATTTTTAAATATCCAAAAATTATTTTAATAAAGTAAATAATTCTGTAAAAAGAAAGTAGCTGAATATTGCATTAAAGCAGAAAAACAACTTGCTTAGGTAATACCTAAATGATTTGGTTTAACCTATATAGTGAAGAAACTTGTATGCGGTTCTGAAAGTATATTCATCCATTGCCTGTTGCATTAACATATCCATTAAAGTAAAAATAAGGAAATTTAAAGAATTTAAATACCAGAATATCACAACTTGGGAGAAAAATATCATTTATACATCTTTTATTGAGTCCAGTACCTTTAAATTTTCAAAATTGCACATTTTTGTTTTACTGTATGGAAACATAATGTAGCCTATACTCTACAATTATCAGCAAGCCAGATAACAAAATTCTTATTACCGAAAGTGTTATGACTAATTTGAGCATTTGTGAACATTTTTTTCGCAAACGTCACAACCCTTACTATCCTAATCGTTATAGACACATACTTGTTTATTATTAAAAAGTGAAAATATTTTCAGGCATAGGGGAGAGAAGGGGAATGGCGCCACCTTAAGGGAAATTGAATTTTCATGCAGAATTGTGTTGCAATTAATGTAAATTGTAATGAGCATAGTATACTACAGTTCATAACCTATCTTGTAGTGATTTTTTAAAATTTAAATCTTTAGCAGAAACTGAATAAAATTGTATTTTTCTAAAGCTCGCACAGTGCCGGGATTACCTCGGTATCTGGGGTAATGCCGCCACACCACTGGGGTTATGCCGCCACATCAATAAACAAAGCAAATAATCTATAAATAATGGAAAATTAAATATTAAAGCAATACATATAGAACTAAAATAGGTAATTAACTTTGGAATGGTAAATTGTACAGGATACAGCTTTTTTATTAACTTTCTATGTTCAACTAACTATGCATTTTTTTTTAAAGTTTCGTTGGTCTATTTGACCAGTTCAGTTATTCTTTTTCGGATACGTGGCATCTCTAACGAGAACTATTAGGTTATAGGGCCAATATATGAATTTTCTATTTTACGGATTATGCCGCCATCCTTTTGCATGTGGCGGCATAACCCCAGAGTGATGTGGCGGCATTACCCCAGTAATACAAAATGGCATAGATGGCTTGTTTAAAGAAAGGCAGTTAGCCTAGCGTCCAAACTAACGACGTGATAAAATAGCCAAATAATTACTCTTTTAAATGATATATAACTGATTTATCTAACTTAGAGATAGCAGTCAATAATTAGTCGCTTAATTTAAGAAGACTCAAGATTAGATGAAAATCACTAAAATTTTATTTTTTTAAATAAATTTACACCAACTCACCGCACAACCATTAGAGTCTATACTACAAATTACTTTGTTTCCTGCTACAGGTCAGCGCTCACAGTCCCCCTAACACACACACCGCTGGCGAGATACAAGGGGTGGCGGCATTACCCGAGGTGGCGGGAATCCCCTTCTCTCCCCTATGCTAAAAATATATTTTCAGCAAAAGAGTATTAATGTCTTATCATCAGTTGCACCATTAAAATTGAAATGCTTTGAATGAACAAGAACCTGCATTCAGAAAAAAAAACCAGACTAAACAGAAAATAAATTTTAACTCTTAACTTTTCAAATGAATGTTTTTAACGAAAAAATAATTAATATAAGTAGTATATATGCATTTTTTTATTATAATCGTATAACATTGAGATTTTCACTCAAATTCAGGTAAAGTTCTTTAGTAGTTATACTTTATAAATACATAGTTTAATTTTATCTTAAAAACTTCATGTTTAAGATTGATAACATGCTTTAAACTTTAATTTAATGAAAATACATACAAAAACTAGCCTTAAATCAATTTTAAAATATTATATTCTTAGCCTAAGCATCATGCGTAAGCCGAAATAGTGATTGATGTCTTATTTTGTGTGCAACATTATGAACTATTTTCTTTGCTGCAATCTCATTTTCTTAAGTAAATTTAAGTATCCGAGGTATCACCATCAATCGCCTTCTATCATAAATATTCATTAACAAAAACATTAAGTAAGTGCAAAAGGATTAAGCAGGGTTAATTAATCTCAACACCGCTTCATTTCGGTGCACGTAATCAGAATTTGTGTGTACCTTACGTCACAAAAATTACTATTCGCGGCAGGTTTCGGGTTTAAATTTATTGCATTGCCGCACGGTATTCAAAATAAGGTGTGGTAAACAGAGATTTTTATGCCTGGATTAAAAAGTTAGATTCTCTTGGTAATAACCGTTAACTATAAGTTAAGTCCAGTTTCTAAAGAGAATATGATTTTGTCGTTTCTTAAGTAAATATTATTTCAGTAAATATTTGAATTCCATTTCTGAAAGTATTTGTAGTGCAAATAGATATTTTGAATCTACACTATATAATTAGAAATGCTTCAATATCAAGTTTCAGCTGATTTCACAGCTGCTACAAAATAATAACGAATTTTCCAAAAAAATTTACCATAACACTTAATTTTTTTAGTTAAAACATGTTTGCAAGCTTGTGTATATTTACAAACTGATAAATTTTTCGAAATTATCTTAATGGTTCGTTTTAATGTTAATAAATAAACGACTAATTTACAATTATCATTAATTTCAAAAGTATTCTTTTATATATTAGCTCCCTTTTCTGTGGTGCTTATTTCTGTTCATTGGATTTTTTGTACATTTACAATGCATTTATTTATAAACGTACATGCTTTTAAGCACAAAATTTACAAGTCTTCAGGGACTTTTAACGTTAATTTAAATTTATAAAGAATATTAAATACTCACTCAAATAATAATATGTATTGTTTTTGTAATATTTTTTAACAAAATCATACGAATAATTTATTTATAAAAGAACGTGTTTGGAGCAAAAATGTTACAGTTCTGTAGAAATCTTGAACGTTAATTATCAATTTATAAAAAAAAAAATCTAAAAAACAAAAACAAAACAACGCTAAAGCTTCATGATTTTTTTTCAGGCATAGCGTGACAAAATTTGAATTTTTTTTAAACATTTTTATTTATAAAAAAGTCTCCTTAATGTATTCTTAAAAATAATATAAAAATGCATTTCATTTTTGACACTAAGAATGTAATAAATGACTTTAACCATAATGAAAGAAAGCACACAGTTTCATTCAAACTTTTTTCTCCAACCTTATTTTATTAAACAGAAATCCACCTTTTGTTACATGAATGGTGCTGAATATTATTTTTTATACTCCACCATTTCTCATTTATATTTTTTTACAAAAAATGCTTCTCAGGTTTCTCCTTTAAGCAGAGCGTTTATCATTGTGTTGTTATTATTTTTCATTTCACTGTCTTTTTTTGTCGTTTCTGATTAAGTATCTCTGCAGTTCAAGTGTCCTTTTGCGATGTTAAGGGGGAATGGGCGTGCAGGACCGGGGGTCTCCAAACTCAAGTGCCTCAATGTTAATCCAATGGGAAAAATTATTTTCTTTGCCACATTTCTCCGGCTGTATTGAATATTTTTACAAGCGGATTTTTTTATGTGATAAATGTAGCTGACTTACAGGTCCCGACAATCCCACTTTTTGAAATTAGTACGAATATTTTTTTTTATATTCATTAAATTATTTTACACAAAATATTCGAAGCAATTTCAAAAAGTGGGAAGATAGAGACCTGTAAGTCACCTACATTTATCACATAAAAAAATCCGCTTGTAAAAATATTCAATACAGCCGGAGAAATGTGGCAAAGAAAATAGTTTTTTCCCCATTGGATTAACATTGAGGCACTTGAGTTTGGAGACCCCTTGTCCTGCGCGCCCATTCCCCCTTAACTGAGGCTTGGTCCCGCGCCAAACGTTTTCAGCTGATATGAAAAGTATTTCTCGCAGTAGGTGAGACAGGCTCCATTCAGAGTTAGTACTTTATCACGTTCCTATGTCTCATGTCCTGACCGTGATGTTAAAAGACTTTATTTGAATAAGAAAAATAAGTTGAGACTATTTGTCATATAAAAAAAACATTAAAAATACAAGTTTTTTTTAAATATATTACGGTTGCATGCAATGTATTCATATACAACCGTTAAGTTAAAAACTATTTTATTTTTCTGTTTTATATAAAGTTAAAAGGAAAAATTGTGTTTCACTGTTTTTCATCTAAAGAACAATAAAATTACAAAAGCTTATTTTTATATATCCTTAGTCAATAAACTACTATTTGACAAAATATGTTTAGCATTATTTAATATTTATGAATATCAATAAAATTTCTGTGCGTGCATTAATTTATTACACAGATGAATTATTTCAATTAAGAAGTGTCAATTAAGACAATTAAATTTTAAATGTTAAGTCAATGGTAATGGCATGATAAAATTATTATGGTTACAAAATGGTATGTTACTACTTGAATGCAGTTTGTTTATATTTTTAAAGTCCGCTCGAAAACCGGTATTCAGTTGCTCGTGTTCAAGGAAATTATACAATCTTAAAACAAAAGAGTGAAATCCACTCCAGTTGGAGAAGTGCATTTTCGACACCGTAAAGGCATGCATATTTACTCAGACTGAGTTAAAATCACTCGTTTGAAGTGATCATGTCCGGGGTTTAACACACAAAGGATCCACTCCAAAAGGAGAAGTGCATTTTCCAGTCTGGAGGAGTGAAATCCACTCAGACTGAGTTAAATTAGGAGTGCTTGTTTTAAGAGTGTATGATAACTAAGCGTTGGGGCCCGGATAGGCGAGTGACTTGGACCATTACGCGAGCAGTATCTGCGAGATGTTACGTGGGTTCTATTGCCGCCTTCGCCCTGGGTGTACTTCCTTTCTCTATGACAGTAAAAATTCTTTCTGTGACTGTCTTACTTGACGAAGGCCTATAAAGCGAGTTTCTGATCAAGCAACGCAATCTTGAATATATATGTAATTACCCCTATCCCCCCCCCCCCCCAAACTTTGCATAAATCCTTTACAAGGTTTTTACGAATAAGACATTGAGAACTCAATTGAGAATTAACAGAGATGATTTTAAATATTCCTCAAAATTTAAAAGTAGTTTGCATATTTTTTGAAATTTATGCTATACACAAAAATAAAGTGTTGGTTATTTATTTTTCATACGTAATACTATCATTAGGTAGATCAATTGTCATAAAATTTAATTAGGTATTTATTTGGATTCTTTGCTAAAAATATACTTAAATGATTTTATTAGTAAATATAAAACAATCATATTAAATACTACTTTATTATCATTATTTAAAAGATTAAAATAAGCAATATAAATGAATATGACACGTGAAACAAGTGTTTTAAGCAATAAAACATTTCATACGATGGGCAGAATTAGACAGAAGTTGTAAGTAAAACTAAAATTTATTTTTATATATTATGAAATTTATTCATGTTTCTAAAAAAATAAATTTAAATAACATTTTACTTAAAATTTGGAAAATATTTACTGATTGTAATTAGCTGAAACACAATTAAAAACTATTTAACAAAAAAATTTAATTTTGCTTAATTTAACTGTAAAAATTTGGCTAAAATGTCCAGCAACTACAATCATCGTTCCACTGGTTCAGTTACAACCAGATTCCATATTTACAGGTCAGCAAATCCCATCCCCTTAATAAATGCATCACATCTAACCATTGTATGCTCTCATCGGATTAACGTGAACTGTTTAAATTCACTGTAAAACATTTTTGGTAAAACATAAACTGTAACTGATTGCTGTGATACCTAGGCATACAACTTTTTAAATATTTACTGTATTAAAAAATAATTATGCTAAATTTAACTGTAAAACTATGGCTAAAATGTAAAGCAACTGCAATCACCGTGTCACTGGTTCAGTTACAACCAGATTACATATTTACAGGTCAGCAAATCCCATACCCTTAATAAATGCATCACATCTAACCATTGTATGCACTCATCGGATTAACGTGGGCTGTTTGAATTCACTGTGAGCTGAGTAACGTCGCAGTTTCTCCAATAGAAATTAATGCGATTGGTCTCAGCCTTGTTAAATCTACTTGCCACTGCTCCAGTTTTAGTAGTTAGATATGCGGTTGAATGAATGTATGATCCCACAGTAAAATTCAATGGTTTGATCAGTTTTTGGTGTATTATAGACTGATATGTTTAGTTTGGTATAAATATTGTTGTTATGACTTTTATTGTTCTAACAATTTCGAGAATGGAATGTTTTGTTTGTTGTTGATGAGTAACATAAATCGCATTAGAGTATCGCGCTGACAAGTCACTCCATCACACAACTACGTACTAATACTTCAAACTTTGATTGACGAAACTTAAGTTTTTAAAATTGAGTAAGGGTTTACTGAAAAACTAAACTTATAGTTTAGTTGTTTATTAATGCAAAAAGTTACAATTACTACAACTAAAGGTTTGAAGAAATCGAGTACAAAAGTTAACTATCAAACTGAAACATTCAATAATAAGATTGTTTATGCTGAACCGTAGTCTTAAGATCCAAATGCTCTTTTAGGAAAATATTTTTTTACAGTTTTGATAATATAACAGAAAAATATCTTCGAAACACTCGAAATAGAGGACTACACTCTTAAAACAAACTAGCGAATTTAACTCAATCTGAGTAGTTTTCACTCCTCCAGTCTTGAAAATGCACTTCTCCGAAATTAGTGGATCTTTTGTGTGTTAAACCTCCAACAGGATCACTCCAAACGAGTGATTTTAACTCATTCTGAGTTAATATTCACTCCCTTCCAGTGTCGAAAATGCACTTCTCCAACTTTAGTGGATTTCACTCCTTTGATTTAAGAGTGTATGAAACATTAATTTATAAATAAGTTGGATCTCATAAGATTATTGGGTCTATTAGTAGGATTGGCTTTTAGTTATTTAGTTTGTACCTCAAGAGAGAATTGGTCTCATTGTCAAATGAAACATTGGCTCTTACAATCGGGTTATAATGTTTACGGCCACTTTGATAAAATTGAAATCTTAAGAGCCTAGCAGTCATCTGTATTCATCGTAAATTGAAGGCACGGGCTAGTAATTTGTGCATTATTTATTTACGACTATGATAGTTTCTGTATTAGAATTTTTTTTTTTGCCTTTTTGGGTATTTTTAATTAAAGAATTTACTTCTTTTTTTACAATAATTTTATATATTCTACTACAGATGAAAAACAATTATTTAAAAAAATTAAATTTAATTAAATAAAAAAAATAAGTAAATTGGAATAGATAAAGTAAAGATTTAATCATATTTTTTTAATATAACTTGTTTAAATTTTTAATATAACCTGTTTAATTTTTTAATATAAGTTGTTTACTTTTTACTTTTTTATTTATTTATTTAATTTTTTTTTTGCAAAATTATATAAGTAATGAAACTGTCATACTATTGCCTTTTCCCAACATTACACAAAGATCGATATTTTAAAAACTATAATAGGAACAAGTAGAAAGCTCAAAGAATATAATATTTTGTGACAAAAAGAACACATAAAACAAAACATAAAATCATTAATTACTTGTCCTTTAAAAGCAATAACCAAATTTTAAACATGGAAATTATAAAATATTTCATAAATAAGTTTTATCCATGTGCTAACTAGACGCTACTTTTCCTTATTTAAAATTTTTCTAAGCCAAACTTTATATTTAACGGAAATAATGATTACAGTTTAGTTATACGTTTTAAAAAAATCAATATCCTCATCTTGTTAAAATTTATTCCCAGAACAACATGGAACGTTTTTTTTTAGCGTTCCAACTTCCTGAAGTATTTTAATTCTCTTAAGGAGTTAGTTTTAAAAGAAGTTTACGGTTGAGCAATTTTGATAGCGATGGTACTAATTATCATTAATAAAAATGGAGTAAGTAATGTTTAGAAAGGCGATGCATAACAGCTTTTTAAATACATGCACGTGTAACTTGTTTTATAAATGTAATTTTTAAAAGTTTGTAACGTTTTTAAGTAGCTTTCTTTCTCACCATTATACTGTTTATATCACATCAAAACATTATTCGTGTTTAATCCGTATGTAAACCTTTTGTAATTAAAAATTAGAATTTATTTTAAGAATTTTTTTTATATTTACTTTGTAACAAGCAGCTTTCGAAAACAATTTTTAAGATAATATTTCTTAAGCATTTAATGATTTAAAAAAAAAAAAGCTTCTTAAAGTGGTTTTTATCCTATCAACATTTTTCAAGGAGAAAGTTCCTACGCATCTTCGAAAATATAAAAATCTTTCATTAAACGAAAGATTCACATGTAAGAAAAATCTTCCAGTGAAACCTTGGATCAAATTATTTTCAAAAATATTTTAAGTTTAAAACCATTTAACGTCAATTAACACAGAGGTTTAAAGCAATTGGTTGGAAAAATAGTTAATATCCATAACTAGTATGAAATTAAAAAATGGGAAACCAACAAAACTATTCTACATTGGTAATTATATATCAATAGCTGAATATTACATTTATCTGAGGTGTATTCAAATTAATGTTTTGTTTATTTTTGTGAGTCTATGCAGATATATGTATTTCAAATTCTAAGTAGCTCATAGTAAATGCCTATGTATCAAGTTGAGATGTAATGTGTTGTATACAAGACTTTTTAATTTTATTGAGGGGCCCAGATTGGGGGGGCCGAGTGAGTTGGACCATTAGTCTGCGCTTCCTTTCTCTGTGACATTAAAAATTCTTCGTATATCTGTCTTACTTGACGGAAGCTTTATTAAGTGGTTCGCAGATCAAGGACACAAGCCGGAATATATATGTACCTACCCCTATCCCTAATTTTATTGCAATCGACTTTAGGTAACGTACTTTCTATCAGGATTCATCACTGTTTTCCTTTGATCGGTTCAATGTTACACTGTAAAAATATATTCCCTAATCATAACACGCAGACAATATAGGTTGGAAAGTAGGGCCCGAAGGCCGATTGGTTTGGATCGCAGGCCATAACGCTAGCAGTCCGTGCGATGTAACGGGTGCGGGCTCAATTCGCGCCATTGTCCTGGGTGTACTTCCTTTCTCAGTATCAAAATTATAAATTAACTAGCTCTTTTACCTCTCCATTCGGGCTAAGTAGTGAGCCATGGCTGCCGATCACCAATAACCTACTATATAACTCTTTGTAATCGTGGTCCCAGAATAAATTTACTTTCATTCAGCATTTTTGTTGCCCATTACCTATTAGCACAAATACAATAACTAAATCCGTAGTTACATTTGTTATTGTAGTACTTACTCAACGAAATAATCTTTGTTTAATCTTTTAGTGGTCACGCTGAAAGCATTATCAATCAAACACTTTCGGACTATTAATTTGATTTGCGTCCAACAATGTGGTGCCCGCCCTCGGAAGTGTCGTTTCGCAGGTGTTGGATAATTCACGATGTGAGAAATCTCCTGCAAGGTGCTTTGATTGAGATTTATGGCATAAAAGTTGCGCTTCCTAGGCAGAAATAGGTGTTATGGAAGGCCTGGTTTGTGTCTGTAAACTAGCAAAGAACACAGTGTCCTAAAAATGACTTGACAGTTTGAAAATTGAATAGTTATGAAACTGTGATGGAGAGAGACAATATAATAAAATGTGTTAGAATTTCATACAAAAAGTTCAGACTGTTTTGCATTAAGTCTTTATATCAGTTTCTGCGTTTATATCGAAGTTATTTGTAGAATTAAACTTTTATAAATTTAAAATCCCAATATTTTTTCGATAGAATACGAATATTTGTTGATTTTCAAGTATGCCGTTTCATTATGCTATTCGCTAAATAACCTTGCGATAATATGTTTACTTCTTGATTGTTACTTCACAATTAAAACGAAAAGAATAAACTTTCTGATTATCCACTAAATATATTTTCATACATTTGCTACAATTATTTTGGTTCTTAATTTTTTATATTTGAATTCTTTCTAATCTTAATTTCTAAATAAACTGACTTAGTCCCTTTTATCAATGGTCTGATTTTTAACGTTTAATTAGTGCAGAATTAAAAAAAATAATTAATGCTGTTTTTAAAAATAAATAAATAGATCAATTTAACAAAAAACTCTTTTAAACGTTAATGAAATAAATAGATTCAAACAATCTAACGACACAAAGAAGGATTTTTTTGTGCTTCAACTGGTTTTTGTTAGTTTGAAAGGAAATAAGAGATTTTTTTAATACAAATAAAGCTTGATTATTTAAACAAATATTTGCTTCAGTGCTTATTTTTTCGTTACCTGGCCAAGAGTTACAAAAATAAAAAAAAAATAAGGTGAATAATACAGAATAATTGAAAATATATAAATTAATTAAATGATTTTTATAAAATAAATTCTAAACATGAACTGAAATATGTAGTATACATTTCTTAGATATTTTTAGATTATAATAATTAAGAAATAAAATTACTTGTTTCAAAGCATTTTTATTTACAAGAAATTTGCACAAGACATGGTTATGGAGTAAATTTGTACATGAAAGAAGAGGAGTTTAACGTTCCCGTAAGCTTGTATTTTCATGAGTTGTCGTTACTGTTCACTTGCTTGAAATATTGCCACTAATTCAACTATTTTCATGAAAGCAACTATTTTAATTATTTTACTAATTTAGCACTAAATGTCGTCTCCTAAAATTTTATCACATGCACTTTTATGAATTATTTTTTTAGCTTAGTTTTTTAATAATAATAAAACACAAATAGAAACTTCATTTAAAACACGGACGTCTGAAGATTCGAAACTCTCAAAGAACCAAACACCCTATCCAATATATCGTAATTTTCTCTCAAGACCATCCTTGCATGTCGGCCTCGTTATTTCACTCCTTTATTATTTTCCTTTGAAGCCATGGTTTAAAAGACTGAAGACTGGAGACCATTTCTGTACTAGTAGTATTACGGTTTTATTCTACAAGTGAAGTGAGTCAGTAAACGACAGTTAAATTAGGAGAAATATGTTTTTTTTATTATTAATTAGAAACAGTTTTGAGACATGCTTTAAAATTGGAGACGTTTTAAAATAGTGATGAGAAATGCCATTAAAATACTTTATACGTTACCATTTACATAATCTTTGATCGACCTTTGAATTTTTCGAAACCAATTTATGTATTTGCTGATAAATTACCTTCAATTGACAAATTCGGCAGAAAACTTAGTCGAAATACGTAATCTGAATGTCATACATACATATATTTTCACAATCGAGTTTTGAACATCACTAAGAACGGTTTTTATGCATTTTATCAAGTAGTGGTGGTTTTAATATAGCTTTATTTGTAGTTTTTCTGTTTTATTTGTTTAATACTAAATATAAAAAAAATAATTTATAAAATGTCATTTAAAAATTAAGTACCGATAAGTATTTTTGACATACTGTTGCTACTTTTTTTTTAGATAAAACTTGTGTTGGATAAATTTATTGTTTAACAAATAATAAAACTTAAAATTAAAAAAAAATAGTTAAGCGGACATTCATTCTACAAACTTAAAGTGCTTTAATCCTTTCGACAAAAATATTTAAGTTAGATAATATCTATGCAAAAAAAATGATAATTTATGTGCACAAAATAATGCTTAATTTTCTATTTTCGTTATTAATATTCGTAACTATAATTTTTATTAAAAAAACTAGTTAATTTTATTAAAAAAAACTAATCATTTAATTTTCTTAAAAAATAAGTATTTGATTTTTTTCCCTTAGAAAACGCTTAAGTTTTGTTTTATCATCTGTTCAAATACATAAATTTATTGCATCTAAACCTAAACATTTACTAAATTCGATGAAATGAAATTCATTTCTTACCAGATATACGAAAAATTGAAGGTTTTGTTTCATAAACTTAATTGTGAGAAGTATTATATTTTAAAATTATATATATAAACACGATTACTTTTATATATGTATGCTGTTACTATAAACCAAAACTTCATATCAACATATGATTGGGGCAGTTGATTTGTGTAATTAAGTACATTTGACACATCATGATATTATTTCAAATATTATTCCTTACTTTTTAAGGCTTATTAACCACCAACAAACTAAAAATAATAGTACATTTTCGCTAACATAGAGAAACTTTTAACTTCGTAAGAAATTAAATTCATTTCTTACCAGATATAGGAAAAATTGAAGGTTTTGTTTCATATAAACTTAATTGTGAGAAGTATTATATTTTAAAAATATATATAAAAACACGATTACTTTTATATCTGTATGCTGTTAATATAAACCAAAACTTCATATCAACATATGATTGGGGCAGTTGATTTGTGTAATGAAGTACATTTGACACATCATGATATTATTTCAAATATTATTCCTTACTTTTTAAGGCTTATTTACCACCAACAAACTGAAAATAATAGTACATTTTCGCTAACATAATACGATAATGGAATCATTTTGATCTTAGTTCACTTCTCTGCTACGCTATCCGTGTTTGTTTCGATATTTATCCCCCTCTCAAAAAGCTTCAAAATCAATGAAGAGCAGGAAGTCATACTTTTAGTTCTCACCAAACAGTTATTGGAGAAATTTTCCTCCCTAAAAACAACAACAGAACTGAACTCGAATTTTCAGATACCGGGGAAGTAACGTAGACTTCCTTCCTTTTTCTAAATTTCATTATTTTTTTTAAAAGTATAACGGTTCATTTATTCGAGTAATATGTACTTCGAAGGTCTTCAGTGCGAATATTCGGAACCTCTTGAAATAATGTTTATCTTTTTTTACAATCAATTTTATCCATCAACTCAAGTTTAGTGATGCGGAACTTTGGATAATTTATTTGAAGGGGTTTGTTTTCGTATCGTTAGATAAACTGCTCTTATAAATTGATAAAATTAAACTTGTAATTGAAATGTCTTTTTTTATCATAAGGTAGCGTTTTAAAATGCAGAGATAATATTTTCATTTGTAAATTATGGTACTTTAAATGATTTCTGATACTATTTATTTAATTAAAATGATTTTTTTTGAACTTTTATTTAAAGGACAGGGTACATAGTTAATTATTAATAAGGACGTATTGTTAGTAAGTATATTTTACTTACACAAGTTGTATACCATTTTATTTTGTGTTAAATAAAGCTTAATTTCTAGCCTCGAAAAATTCTTTGGAAAAGATAATGTCAAACAATATAGTTTAATGTTTACTGTTGATACTTTCTTGCCCATGACGTAGATTCTCACAGTATTTCATACATTTAATGCAAATACATTAACCAACTCATACTTGTTGACATTTTTATTATTTTACACTGGAATATTTGTATTTAAAAGGAAAGGAATATGATATTTTGATTTGATTTAGTTATGCCTTTTTAGAAATTCTCAAAGTAATTACTCTGTTTTGCTTTTATAATACATTTAAATTTGGAAATAACTCACGGAAGAAATAAATGATAATTGATTTCTGAATAATAAAAAAAAATATATATTATACAAATATTTAAGCTGAGTTTTACTATGAAAAGTCCTTATTTAGTAGTGAATGTTTTTTAGATTTTCTTGCCTTAAATAAAACTTATTTTCTTGTCAAATGGTTGCTCTGTAATTGACATATCGATACATTGATCATATAATTGACTAGCTCTATTTATTTAGCGTGTATAAACTTGTAAAATTGCACAATGATATACTTTTTTTCATACTTTTGCCAGTACTGTTTTGTACAATGCCGTGTTTCAACTTCACAGAAAAAATATTATTAATTATAATTTTAATTAGTTTTTAAGGTTTCTCTAAGCAACGCAATGAAAAGTGAGAAATAGATAGTTTTAACAATACGTTTATTCATTTGTTTATTATGAGTTTTTTAGACAATTTTAGTTACACATATTTTTAGGGCAACTAAAGTACTAAAAAGCAGAATAAACATAAACTTTAATTTAGTTTATGCATAAACGGAACTGCATTATCAATACATACAAAAATTCTTCTCCCAATAAAATAAAATTTTCAATCCTACAATATACATCTACGCTGTAAATTATTATTCCACGATAAACCAATTTAAACAAGATTAAAAATACAATATGTGGTTCAATATCCACTGCATTATTCACGTTCTTTTCGTAATTTAAACAGAACTCTCCACATTCCCCCATTAACTAAAATCAATATATTATGAAGTTTCTAACTCAATTTCCCGGCATATGTTTCAGGGCAAAACTTTTCGTTGGCTTTTTTCCCCGCATTCTGCTTCCACACCTAATTCTTAAACGAGGAATTAATTGAAAACGGTGGAAACTATGTTCCAAACTATTTTGCAATTCCGTAAAGTTAATTTCTTTTCATCTTCTGTAACATTGTTTTTTTTCTTTCACGAAAATCTAGACTTCTCTCTTCGACAAAGGTATTATTAACTTAGTAAATTTCTGTGCTCGGTTGCCAGGTAACTGTTAAAATGTGCATGTAATCATTTAACAGAAACGGAATACTTTAAGGTTTATTTTGACTAAGTTGTTTTGGATAAAGTGTGTGTCTATCAACTAGTCTTGCATGAAAAACTTCTTTGAATCTGGGTTTAGATTAACTGTTCCAGTTGATTTTTCTTACATGAAACTTTTTAAATTCAATCCTATCAAAATCAGATATGTTAAAAAGAAGGGAACCGTTATGACCAATTGTGCTTCAAAAATAACTATGTTTATATGCACATGTATGTTATCAATGTATACCAATAAAAATATAATTGATTCAAAATATGACACATTAGCAGTGTCTATCTGGAGTTGCTGCAAAAAAATGCTATGAAACTAAATTGCTAAACTGCAAAAAATACTGAAAAACTTGAGTTTCTGAGCTAAGTAGTGCTGAGCCAAAAAAAAAAAAAAAAAAAAAAAAAAACTGTGAAAAATGCGCAAACTTTCGAAAGTAAGTAAAGTAAATATCCTGTTAAGTATGGGGTTTCTTGCAAATATTACGTTATGCGCTATTCGAACCCGTCATTTATTAGTTACTGCAAAGCGTCATACCAACTTAGACACCAAATTTCACGACGGAGGAAACTAAAAGACGTAATACTGTTTTCGATTAACAAGCCCCAGAAATTGCGGGATTGCTAATTTTTTTAGACAAAATTGTGTAGTTAAGTGGAATTCTCATAAAAGTAGTATTTTTCCTAATGACTGACTTTCATAATTGAATTTTAGTGAATTGAGACTGTTTAAAATAGTTTAAGATAGATATATATAACCTAGATCTTACAGAATTATACCGTTTTGACTTGTACATTTGGGTTGTCTTAAATAAAAAAATGCCTCGCCCTTAGAGCAGTTCTTCAAACACAAAGTGGTACAATACGTTAAGATTGCAACTTTTTTTTACAAAATGGTTAAATACCTTAAATTAATCTAAAGGAGTTTAAACCAGGAGAAAAATGCGAATTTCACGTAAAAGTTGCAGGTATCTTTAGCAGTGTATTGGTTGGATTGTTATTGCATTCACTGAGAAATTTGTTTTAAAATGTATAGAAATTTTCATTACACTCTAAATTACTTGAAATAATTAAATGTTGTACACTGTAACTTTTTTTTTAATCTATAAAACATACTTAAAAATATAGTAGGATAAGCTGTATATTTTATTTAAAACAGATTTTAACGGAGCTAATGAGAAAGTTGTCGCTGAAATGTCGGCCTCTGTAAGTATAAAATGCCCCCTATAATAAAAAAAGAGTATATGTGCCACTATATGCCTTTAAATTTTTTTTTTCTACTACGGGTTGTACAGAGTGGTGTCTGTTGCATTCGCTCCATCGATCTCAAGTTCCACTCTCTGTTCCCCTTCCTTCTCAACATTGCAAGAGCATTGTTGCGATAGAGTTGTGCAAGAAGACATGAAGATGGTTGATATTGAATTTATGAAAAGGATGTTCGCTAAGTAATTTATACAGTACTTCTGAGAAAAACTTAAAAATCCCAGGAACAAGAAGCGATGGAAACTTGAAAAAGACTGACAAGTATCTGGTATACATAAAAAAATTATGGTGATTTTTTTCTAGTTGAAACTTAAATATAATATTTCAACAATAATCCCGTTTCAATTAGCTATATTTTTTTCTAAAAAAAATTTAGTGAATTTTTTTTAACAATGTTCTTACAAGATCAAACTTATTGGACCATAAAAGCATTTCTAAGCATTCAAATCATGCACGAAATGGTCTTTAACTATCCTAAAATAATAGTTAATCATTACATTTAAACTAAAATACTTTATAGAAATTAGCCGAATTAAAGTACATATGTTAAGAAAATTACCCAATACTTACATTCCTATCTTCATTCGCCCAACGTTATTCATTGAAGAAACTCCGTTTCAAGACGAACGATTATTGCCGAGCCTAAATGGCTTGAACAAACCCACACGGGCGATACCAGAAACCAGCTAACATAAATATTTGATAATGGCTCTCTTTTTTTCGGCCTGGGACTCTTGGGCCCATCAGACCCTCCCACGAACGGAGGTTGAATGACGGGGAAGTGCTGCTTGGCAAAAAGCAATGTATATACTGGTTCGCCAATTGAAGCTATGTTCACGTCATTTATACACCCCAACATGATTGTTAAGTTACATTGTACGTTTTCCAGCCATCTACTTCTAGCCTCCATAGAGCTTTAATATAGACAATTGTTCATCGTTATTTAGAATCCTGATTAAATGACGGGGTCAACGCCTGAGCTGGGATCCCGATAAAAACAGTGGCGCCATTGTGCGCTTATTCTGTTTGTCGAACGATTTTGGAAGAATTGAAGGGAAGATTGGCAATCTTGGGATTCAAGGGAAGAATAGTTGATGCCACAACTATAAACAATTTGTAAAATATATTTATTTTAAAGGAAACTTTTAAAGAAAAAATTAAGAAAGTTTTTAAATCTGCCTGCTAAGAGTCAGTATTTGTGGTTAAATAATCGACTGTTAAAAGATAAATATAAACAATAAATGTCAGTTGATAGGTCATAAGCGTATGCTTTTATCAGCCCCAAATAGCATTGATTTTATTTGGTCATCTGATGTAAATAAAAAAAGAAGCCGACCCCTAACGTAGTGACATGTTATAAAAAAAAAAGCCGACCCAAACTAACATAGTGACATGTAGTTATAAAAAAAATGAAGTCTTAGATGGCCAAGCTGAGAAGAGCCAGGAATGCTTCGAAACCACTTGGAAGCCTGAAAATATGGTCATCCACGACTGAGAAGTCCCTGACAAGTTTCGAGATCGGAAAATTTCATCAGGACAACAACAATTGGAACAGTGACGTCAAACTTTCCGTTCATGATCGGATTTAAGAGAACTTTTCCGGCCTTGAGTAATTCGTATTTGGCGGCATTCAGGTAGCCTCCCTTGTTTTTCCCGCCAAACAATCGCCATCTTATTTTACCCCACGGATGTCTTGGGACACCAGTCCATCTGAGTAACGCTCCTAAAACTCATTTAAAAGAAACGCGTGGTCTATGAAACCTTAATGCTGTGGCTGATGAGCTTGTTTTGTTTGAGGTCTTTTTGTGTTTTCTGGTTAAGGATTAAACCCGGTTTTTGTTTTAAAAGAGGGAGAGTTTTGTGGGTTTTAATGTTGGTTAGTTTGGGAAAGCATAATAAATGTAATTAAATTTAATGGTTATTTGTAATTGAGTTTAGTGATTGTCGTGTTTTCTAATGTGTAATCTAGGATTATTGTTATTAATAGGTTGTTAAGTTTTGGGAAACTAATAAGTATAATAGCTTTTTTTCGATGATTGTTTTTCAGATAAGCCTTTATTAAAAGTAATTTGAGATTAGAAAAGAACAAATTTTGTTTTCTGCATGAATTGAGAAGAGTAACAACTTTATAGGTTGAAGAGAATATCCGTAAAAATAATTTGTCTGTCTATTAATAAACAATGTAGTAACAAAAAGTAATTTTTGTGAAAATGAGTTTTTCAAATATTTAATTATATTTTTATCAGTGCAGTGAAACAACCAATAAAAATATATCCCTGTGCAATGACTGAAAATAGTTTGTAACTGGAATATTTTTTTGAAAACACTAAACTTAGGTACGCTGTTCATGCAAATCAAAGTGACTTTTACGTGGTATCTATGACTAGATTTTTTGTACAAAAATTTTTACAAATAATTTGTACAAATTTTTTGCACAAAAGCGAATTTTGTATACTCAATTAATATTTTTATGGTTTAAATAATTACATACACCTCATTCCACATGCCTTTTCTAGCATTAAGGAAACAAAATTAAAGAAAAATTCTCCAAAATATACTATAAATGCCTGCATCACATAAAAAAAAATACGTAAACTCTCTTATAAACAAGTTAGAATTTTAGTAAACACAGAATTTAAGTTATATTTTTATAATAACCAATCAAAATATATTTTGCTTAAACAGTTAATTACAAATACTTTATTCATAAATGTAATTCACACTTTGAGTTAATTATATTCTTAATTCTCCTATGCGATGTAATTTCGGAAAAATTTGAATTAATTATCCTTCTAATGAGAAAGAAGGGATTGTCACTTGAATTTCTCAATTGACAAAGTTTACCTTGAAAATTAAAAACATACACTGTAACTCAATATATCTCTATTAATAATCTAAACCGTAAACATGTTAGCAAATCTGACACCTGTCCAGAAAATTGTTTTCGTACGACAGCTTAAGGTTTTGTTCAACGTCTCCTGATATTTTAAGACTAAGCAAAGAAGATTTGTGGTCAAGTTTAATCAGATTTTGATATATTTTAATTAAAGAAAGTTTAGTTAATACATTTTATACTGTTTTTTTGCCGTCTTTTTTAAGTTGGATTCCAAAAAAAATGAGTTGTGTGAATAAATTTCTGGATAAATAAAATAAATTTCTTTTCGTAAAAAAATAAATTTCTGGAAAACGTATTACATTTACGTTCAGTTTTTAAGTATAGAAATAATATTTAACGTAGGAAATTATTATGTGGAAATAGTATTTGAAAAGAAATATTATCCTCTCGGAGATTCAAGATTTTTTAAAAATTATTTTATCATTTATGAAGATATTTATGTTTATTCAGTGTTTGAGTATGGTTAAATCCAAAGCGTATTCTTAAAAATTGATATTTGTCTTAAAAAGTACAAAATAAATTAATTATGGGGACAGATAAAACTCGCTGAGGAACGTTCGCTGAGGCTTTTTCTGTAATACAGAAGGCTAAATGTCCATGCAGACGTTCTAAAAACATATAACGTTCTATAAACGTAATGTTTTCGTTCACATCATCGTATGATTTTTAAAATCGTTAGTGCTAGATCTTACAGAATTCTACCGTTTTGACTTGTGTTTGACTTCTACCGTTTTGTGTTGTGTGTCTTAAATAAAAAAAAAATGCCTCGCCCTTAGAGCACTTCTTCAAACACATAGTAGTACAATGGGTTTATTTTTTAAAAAATTTTACGAAATGGTTAAAGACCTTAAATTGAGCTTAAACATTTTAAAACGTAGGAACAATACGAAATTTCCTTAAAAGTTGCAGGTATCTTTAGCAGTGTATTGGTTGAATTGTTATTGCATTCATTGAGAAATTTGTTAAATTGTCTAGAATTTTTCATTATACCGTAAATTACTTAATTATTTACTATAATTATTACTTACTATAAACGTATATTTTCGTTCATGTCATCGTATGCCATACGTTTTATCTAGTAAGATAGAGCGTATGTTTTGGTTCACATCTTCGTATGTCATACGTTCTATCCAGTATGTTAGAACGTATGTTTCCCCTAGTATTTAGGATAATCTGTAAAACGTTCTTTATGGCAAGGGTGGTCACTTTGCACGGAAACTTCATAACAGGAAAATGTCGGAATGGGCACCAAAGAACATTTGAAGCTATCCTGGCCTATGACTATATATTCGTCTGCCTTTAGAATTTGTTAAGGTAATGTGGAATATTACACATTAGATTCAAGATAGGTGTATTGCATCTTTTATTGTAGAATTACGTTTAAAATAACTTGTTTTAAAAACAATGGAATTATATAATTTAATGAGAAAGAATCTTTGTATACGAAAAATCCTGTTTTTTATCAGAACATCTCAAAATGCGTACAAATGGCCCTTATAGTGAATCAAACGATTTAACTAAAAATCTTTGGTATTTTACAACGCGGCGACCCATAGAAAACTGGTTAAATAAGTACGAATTTTAATTTAAAACAAAATATTTGCAAAAAATATCTTTAAACTGTATTTATTTACTCATAATTAACTATTTTACATCAAATACAGCCAACAAAATTTTTATAAACCATCCCAGTGAATTAATGCCAAAAAATATTCAACTTAGTTGTAAATTGAATCAATTAATTAATTTAATTTTTTATATACTTATCTTTAATTAAGCGCTCTAATTAGTAGATCAATTCAAACTCAAATTTGAACATTAACAATATCTTACAATAATGTTGACATTATAATAGCTTTTCTGACTAATACAGTCATATGTTTTTTTTAGCAATTAATAACCTAACAAATTTAAAACATTATAAACATTGTTTACTGTTTAAAACATTATTTAATCATATTAAACTATTATATTATCATATTAAACTGTTTAAAAAGTAATATTCTTTAAAAAGAAATTGACTATTAGAGAATTGAGTTCGCAATATATCTTTAATAAAGGTACTTTTTAAGGCGTTGAATATAATAGAACCCATTGCCTTAATTGCTTCTTTATTTAGTCAAATCTTGACAACAATATGATCGACTTCCCTTTCATCTACTATTCTCTATTCATGTAAGTAAAAGCAAATCTGAGCATTCTTTAAATCTACTTAGATAGATTTTATTAGAAAAGTGGTATGAATCATCCATAGTTGTATTGGAAATGTATTTGAATGATTACATGGCTTACATTAGATGTTACGTTGCCAGTATTATCAACATACGCATAAAAGACTATATATATTACGTATTCGCTATCGAAGCATTGGAATATTTACATTAAAATATTTAAAAATAGGCAGGGCTTGATCTAGGGAAACTTATATTATAGACACAATAGATTTTGAAGGACCTTTTTGAAATATTTTGCTTATAACAGCCTTTAAAGGTAGTGCTAGCTATTTGATCTTTCATATATTTTTTTCTATCATTTATCATCTTCCATTTTTTATTGTTCAAACCAATCACTTTAAGTCAATGTCAAGCAAGAATTGAAATGAAGCCTAAAAAAATATAAATTTTATCGAAATTTTAGGGTTCCACAATATTTAGCAAAGAAGAAGCTGCAATTTAGGAGCCCATAAAACTTGGGGACCCTATGTCAGGGCCTAACGAGCCTTATCGGAGATCAGGCCCAGGTTGGGTAATGTAATCTATTCCGGTTGCCTATTTCTAGCCTCATTTAGGAGCTTTAAGACAGCCAAAAACGTCTCGTAATTTAGAATCCTGGTCAAGTGACGAGGTTGACCCCAGAGGGGGCACCCAATGGAACTTCGAGCGACATCGTACGCTGACGCCGTCCCAGGTTATACACTCTTAAAACAAAAGAGTGAAATCCACTCCAGTTGGAGAAGTGCATTTTCGACAATCTAAAGGCATGCATATTTTCTCAGACTGAGTTAAAATCACTCGTTTGGAGTGATCCTGTCGGAGGTTTGACACACAAAGGATCCACTCCAAAAGGAGAAGTGCATTTTCCAGTCTGGAGGAGTGAAATCCACTCAGACTGAGGTAAATTCGGAGTGTTTGTTTTAAGAGTGTAGGGTTATACTACGATTTCTAAAACAGAACTGCACCACTATTAAAATCAGGCCTTATTATTGAGGGATATTCCTCCAAAAAAACTTCTTTACACTTTCGTCTTTCGCCTAAGCTCTAACAAAGGAGGCCTCTGAGCCTTAAGATCCACTTTACTAAACCAATTTTCGCGTCGCCTGTCGAGCAATCAGATATTTCCGTCTTTCCCTCTTCTCAGTGTGTTTCGCGACAAATCCATTCCGGAATCCCGACGTAATAAATTGGCTGTGTCTATTTTTCGTGTGTAAGATTTTTTTGTGTGTGTCTACAAAAAAAAATCTATTTCCAAAGGTGGAAGGAAGTTTCTGTTTAGAAGCTACCATCCGAACGTGGGTGGATGCTTGCGGCATAGATCTTTGAATCGCGTTCGTTTAGAATTGCGAGGGTTGGTCTTTTTAAACCTTTTCTATGGGTATACATTTTTTTCTTCTGCTTGCGAATGTTTGGTGAGTTTGGATGCTTTTAGATAGGGAGGGTAGAGTATGGATTGAAAATTGTCAAGGGTCAAAAATGCAGGGCCAAGTAAAGTAAACATCTAATTCAAAGGTATAGTATGAGTTGGAATTTCGGGACATTTATTTTATTTCAAATTAGGTGTAATAAAATAAATTTTAGGTTTTTTTTGTTCCCTAAACTTCTTTAATAATTCTTATTAAAGAGCGGGTAGGAAATGTCTAAAATTTTTCTTGCTTATTTTCCGATTAACATAGTTTATTTCGTAAAAAATCGATGGCAAAGTAAGAAACTGAAATCACTATAATTCTTATCCTAGTTTAAATATGCAATTCTTTCAGTATCTATTTATGCTAATACGTATTCCTTTAAACAAAATGGTACGCAAACAAAGTCGACCAACGGCCTTTTATTGACACTTCCACCTCTGCAAACATGAAATCGAACTTTAACAAAATAAAATTCACTATATATGACGACTTAATTCCGCTCTAAAGACTTCAACGTCAACATTTCCGGAACTAAAATCTTGAAGTAAGTCTCCGTTTTGCTGCATTTCAGTACTGTATTTTGTTAGAATTCTAACAAAATTGGAACTCTTTTTCTGGGAATTATGATTGAATATAACATTTATAAACGATGTTATAATGGAAAAGCAATTGACTTTGAACTCTTTTAAACTTATTCATATATAAAGTGCTTAGCAGCAAACCTCACATTCTCAAAGGTGTAACTAAGATATGACCCGCCCTTTTTTAGCGATTCCGTCACGAATTTATCATTAAGAAAAGTAACCAATGAATTAACTCTACCCGTTACTTTAGTTACACCTTATAGAGTTTGTTTATTAAAATCCTTTAATATCCTCGTTGCTTAGGATTTTATTACAATTGTGTCATAAGACATTCATTTTCAGAGATATGTTTCTAGGTAAAGGTAAATAATACTTTGATTGTTAAATTCGGTAATAAACTGTGCACAGTTTCGAATTTTTGACTACGGAACCTTAAGGCTGTAGACTTAATTGCCTGGAAAAACTTAGTCACACCCTAATTGAAAAACCAATATTTATCAAAATAAAAGAACACCCAACTTATTTTTGGGTTTAAAATATGATAAATTTCTAGTACTAGTTTCTTCATATTATAACCTTACCTAACTAATTGTTACACTTTTTATGGCATTTTTACACTTTATATATCGTTTTATGTTTAATCAATGTTATTTCTGCTGAATGAATCATAAGAAGTAACATAACTAGAGCGGTTTCACCCTCTATTGGAGACATAATAAAATACCGGTTTTACATTACTTTTTGCAGTTTCAAATAAGTCACAGTTTTGTCATATTTTATGGTAACACTTCTGACAAACCAATGCTTCAATTTACTTTGGACAAAACAAGGACCAAAAGTAGAAATACTCCTTGTTGCTTTGTTTGCCTTACCGAATTTTGTCTAGTGTCAACTTACAGTGGATTTTTGAAATGTCAACAGAACTGGGGCACTGTTATAAAAGTTAATGTTTATTCGTAGACAAGAAGGTTTTAATGAAAATATTTCTTTAAAATTTAGGTCCTTTTAAAACTTAAACTCATATGCAGTTTTTAATTTGCTTTATTTCTATGGTAAACTGACTCAATTGAATCTATCTACTTCCTTTTATGTAAACAAATTAATTTTTTAATTGAAAAATTCTTCCGTCAAGAATATTGTTGTCATTTATGCATTTGTTTAGAATCAAATTAAGTCTGCTTTTATGCCTGTTTCTGACTGTTTCTATGTAGAAGTGTTGGTTCGGCGATGATGTTTTACTTTTTAGAAAAGTTTAAATGAAGTAATTGCATTTTACATTATTATTAAAATTAAGAGTGTGAAATTTTGTATATTTTGAGATTTTATAAGTAACAAGCAGGGGGAAAATGTTCAAATAATGAATGTTTTAAAAGACCAATAGCCGTAATTAAAAAATACCTGTTTAGTCTTAACTTAGAAAATTTTAGCTAACATATTATTTGACTATAAAAGGCAAAAAAATATATCATGCATCAAGTTTCATATAATAAAAGGCTTAGAGAGATTCACAAAATACATAAAATGTTATGCACTTCCAAGCCTTTCACATACAAGTAAAAGTTTCGCAAAGGTAAAACCTATTTTTAAAATGTCTGAAATGCCTGAGTCGTTTTTTAACGTAGTATTATGAAAATACAACCAAAACAGAAAAGTTTTCATTGAAAACTCCGCACAAAGTCCCAAAGTTTCAGTTACCGTCCATTGATACGTATGCCAAACGCCTAAGGCGTCCCGCAGGTATCTCTATGAAAAGGAAGAAAAACTGCCGCATAGCTTCAGGATACGGGGACTATGAAAGGGGATTTTAGAAGGTTTTTGGATTATTTCTGTTTGGATAAGTAAGGGGAGCTATTCAATGGGAAATAGAGAAAAGGCTAAATGTTTGCCAAGATCTGAAAAGGCGTGCATCCATGTTAAAATATTCTCGAAGTCATATTTTGTTCTGGTTATCGTCATTCAATTATATGAAATATTTTTAGTGTTTTCAAATGTCTCTTTGCTCAGCAATTTAAATTAAGGACGCAAGGCATTTTGCAATTTGTAAATGTCGATTTTAAAGTTTTATTGGTTCTTTTAGTTGCCAAAATATTAAAATGTGGGAAAATGAAAAGATTTATGAAAAAATAAGTATCAGGAAATGGATAGACTATATTAATACGCATATTTTACCTTATTGCCGATTAATATATTTTTGCAATAGTATACCAAACATTACCTTGATCGTAGTTTGAATTTATTTTGTTTAAATCTATATTTAATGAAACGTTATTCTTGGGGCAGCATCGTTAAACCTTAAACATGTATCTTTAGAATTAAGAGGGACTGCCAGGCTCATAGAGCTAATGCATTAGGTTTGAAATCACAACTTTTGCAAAAGATTTGCTTTGCCATGTTTTCCCATTTTCATAGAGTATTGTAATAGTCATAACATTAATTCAAAACAAAATTGAAAAGAAAATAACATAGGGTTATTAAATTATTAATTGATAAAGTTTTAAAATTGTGTCACCAGCTGCTGTATATGTTTGGCATTATAAAATTTAAAATTTATAAAATTAAATAACTAGATAGAATTTTCGTTTCAAATTTGCTTCATTTCGATGTTGTGTTGATTCCCATACCTGGGGAAAAATGGCTAGCATGATAAAGTAATACTTCTGTGAAAAATTGTGATTCTAAAACTAAGGCATTAGTTCTCTGGAACTGACATTCCCTAAGTTAAAAGTTTAAAAAGAAGTTAAGTGTAAAGAAGAAGGAAGCAAAACGAGATCGTTATACATGGCATACAAAAAAAGGCTATGGAATAACCAAAAACAAGAACTCGACTAACCAAAGAACGTACTTGTCTCTGTTTTTTACATCAGATGATAAATTTCAAACTTCAGTTGTAAGCAAATCCCATGGAAAGATGAATAAAAATACACATAAAAAACATATTTTTACACAATAACATATTTTATAACAACATTTACAATAATAACATATATGTATAATAAATAACATTTTTTATATATTATAAATAACATATTTTTACACAATAAGTACAATTGCGATTGAGTAGTTGAAAATTCTAAAAAATTGAACACGGAAATATGCGAAAGGTAAGTTGAATAAAAGTCAGATCGGAAAATATCACACAAGTTTGAGTCCCTGAGAAACTATTACAGAACTTTGAGTTTTTTAAAAAAAATCTTAACTGTTGTTAAACTGTTTTCCCTTCTGTATTTAGACAAAATTTGTTATAAATATGTAAATCCCCTTTACAAAACACTAGTAGCTTGTGGTCGAAAACTGATAAAATATTCATTTTCGTATTTTACACTGATGAAAAATTCATGGATTAGGGGAGACCGGGGCACAATGGACCACTTTTTCATTTTTTGCGCTATAAGTACAAAAATATTCATCCCAGTTGTTTAGAAAAAGGTATATACATTACATATATATCCTTGCTTAAATATAAATTACCAAAAATATATAATTTCAATTACTTTTTTCTAAATTCACTTTTTTATTACAAGTGAGAAAGTGGTCCATTGTACCCCAGGTTCGGGGTACAATGGACCACATCACGGGGTACAATGAACCATGGTATTTTTTGCAGAAAAAAAATTATCTGCACTTTTTAAAGATTAACATACCTATTAAATAAAGATTTATTTGAATTTTAAGTATCCAATTGCATTAAAACTTCTTTTAGTGAGAGAACTATCAGATATTACTGTTTGTTTTTTTCCCACCCCTTTGAATTTTTTTGTTTATCCTCTTTATGTGCAAGGATCAGTTAGGCTCAAATCTAGCAGGTGTATGGGAGGTTTTGTACTTTTTTACGTAGCTCAAAAGGGCTGTTTTTGAAATGCCTTTCTCTTTGCTAACTAAACAGATAGAACGACAATAACATGTTTTACAGCCTGTTCCATCACATCTTTTGGCACTGTTCCTTCACTAGTCTTTCTAATTGTGTTATGTGGCACATCAGAAAAAAAATTAGTAAAAGCACTATATTTTATCTTTAAAATTATAAGATCACCTTAAAGTAAAATCACTTTTTTATTACTATGCAAAACAACACCAAAAGTGTAGGGAAAAACTGTGGATCAAAGAATCTTCGTTTTTATGCGAGATTGTTTTAACCTTTTAAGTTTTCCCTTAATCAATGTGGTTGAAAATTTTACTAACAAAATTTCAATTTTGTTCATTTTACCAATTCTGAGAAAATTTGTTTGTTACTTAATTATTTATAACTACAACATCTTTGTTAGTAAAAAAAATCAACAGTAATCAAATATTAATTTTTAAAAATTTGATGTTATACTTGTACTTCTGTTTTAAATATAATTTAACACTCTAGTATCACATTCAATTTAAAAAAAAACTTTTCTCGTTCAAAACACTTATTGTTTGAAGTCATAATGTATAAATTCAAACATCAGTTGACTAATAATTTGTTACTTCTTGTTTTAAAAAAAAAAAAGACAAGCACTATCAGTAGACGAGGAGAAAATCTATTACATTCAGAAGTAAATATTAAAATACATATTAAAAAATTTTACTATTATAGCAAATTTAACTTTTAATAATTAGGAAGGACTTGCATCAATATTTTTTATTTTATTTTGAAACTAAAAGTATTTCTAAAGTTGCATGGGGTACAATGGACCATGGTCCACTGTACCCCAGATTTTGTGGTCCATAGTGCCCCATATTGTAGTTGAACAAAAAACAATATTAAAATATGCTGTATTATGATTTCAGAAATTAATTTGTTGATTATATAGAAAGACAAATATCTTGCCTTTCAACTATGCTAAGCCACTTTGTCCAACTAATGTTACTTTAATGATGAGAAGATAATTTCTATCAGAGAGCTTTTTTACTTTCACCTGGTTAATACGCATCAAGAATAAAAAATGGCAAAAGTGTGAGCTAACAACATGGTTTTTCATAATAACTAGATCAAGAATGTTATGTCATTTATTACTTATAATACGAACTAATTTGGAAAATATAGAAAATAAATAATAGGGGGTGGTCCATTGTGCCTCTAGTTCCATTGTGCCCCGGTCTCCCCTATTCTTACTTTGCAGAATAACAATGAGAAAATAAACAAATGCTGTACTAAACTATATGTATGCATATAATAAAAAAGATATATTTCATTATACGTTCAATTTTTATTCCATATCATTTTCTAAAACTAAATTTTGTATTTTTAGTTTTCCTCTACAAAAACAAATTTATTACTATCTCTTAAAACAACTTTGCCTTTAATTTAGCTCTTTGTACTTATGTGCAAATTTTTATGTATGTTTTTTTTCTGTAAAATGAATGAATTAATTATTTTGAGGAAAAAAATATAAATATAGAATATCAAGTAAGGAAATAATTGTAATTTCCCTCTATTTGTTTCTCTTAGTAGCAAATGACATCATGCTGTTTTTTTTTAAAAAATGTTTACTAGCTATAAGTACATTTAAATACTATAGTAAAATATTTCGAAATGATTTATTTCTATATTAAATGCATTTTTTTCACTTTCATCAACGATGCATGAATCCTTCATTATATCATTGTATACATTTTGAGAGTTGTGTTTTTAAATCATCATATTGTGAAGTGAGAGCTGAAGAAAATAAAACCTTAAGTTTCAATTTTAAGTAATCGATGTACCTACTTTAAAAAATTGTTGTAATGAAAAAAATTACATCAGGGTATAAACCTACTCATAAAATTTAAGCCATAATATGTTTTACTTATCTATCATTATATATTCCGATGCCCAAACTCTAATTTAAAATTTATTAGCATTGGGAAAAATTGTTTTACATATTTGTGTTAAAAAGAGTAAGATCTTTCCCAAAAAATTATTCAATTTTATTTAATAAGGTTTACTCTTTACCATATAAAATACTGCAATAAAGAAAGTGTCTTGACTGTTTACATTCCATACGCTTAATGCCACAGCGAAATTGTCAAGAATTAGTTTTTCCGGATGAAAATATATATTAAATTAGGCGGCATATAGGGAAAGTAAATTGAAAATGAGGTAAAACATACTATATTTCACAGTTTTTTACGTTTTTTTACAGAAATATTCGTATAGTATTTGGATTAATAAACATATTTTTTCGAGTATATAGCATTTGTGCTTTATTGCCAAATACTAAAATATTCCTAAATACAATTATTTTGTAGAATTTGATTGGTACAAATATACACTACAATTTTAAAATAGCAATCTCATTATCTGCCATACGGTTTTCTTAATTGTCTGTTATTTAAACCTCATATTAAAATTTGCCAGTATTATTTAACCTCCCTTCTACTACGTATTTACCTAAATATCCTCCGCCCACATTCCCAAAACCGCATTAGCAGCTACCTAAGCCACACACCCGCCAATCAATATCAAGGAATATCACATAATAAATTTGGCCAAGAAGCTGCACTCTAAATCAGATGTTAGCGCCCGCAATTAGAGGAATAATCTTAAACGTGTTTCTTAGTGAATTTGAATAATATAAAATGTTCAATAATATTCTCCTTAACAGTTACAATAGAGCATCATATTTTTGTTGTAATGGTTTCTACAATTGTTTGTTATCTAAACCAAGTAGGGGTACATATATATTGCGGCTTGTGTGCTTGATCAGATACCCGCTTATAAACCTTCATCAAGTAAGACAGATAGAGAAAGAATTTTTACTGTTACGGAGAAAGAAAGTACACCCAGGGCAAATGCGGGAATCGAACGTACACCCGTTACAGCGCGAAGACTGCTAGCGTAATGCTCCAAACCACTCGGCCATCCGGCCCCTTATCTAAACCTTATATGGAATATATTATTCGAACCCGCCATACCTAATCATCCTTTGCTTATATCCCCGAAACAGCATTGCTCTCTCCCGATGCCACATTCCCGCCAATTCCTGTGTTGGGGATATCACATTATCAATTAAGTCAAGAAGCTGTATGCTGGTTCGGATTTTAGCATCAGTTATTAGCGGTATATTTTGGTGAACGTGCACTCTTAAAACGAACGAGAGATTTTAAACTCAGTCTGATTAATTTTCACTCCTCCAGTCTGGAAAATGCACTTCTCCTTTTGGAGTGGATCCTTTGTGTGTTAAACCTCCGACAGGATTACTCCAAACGAGTGATTTTAACTCAGTCCGAGTTAATATTCATTCCTTTCCAGTGTCGAAAATGCACTTCTCCCTCTTGAGTGGAATTCACTCTTTTGTTTTAAGAGTGTAAAAACGTATTTTTTGTGAAATTGAATAATAAAAAATGTACAGAACAATTTTCCTTAACAATAATAAAAGAATAATTGTATTATTTGTCATGATGGTTTTCACGATTGTCTTTTATTGAAAATTTATGCAATATAATATTCAAATCCACCAGTACCTTCACTACCCTTCTATTACATATTCACCTAAACATCCCTCTGCTCATATTCCCTAAACAGCATTGCCGCTCCCAATACCACATTCCCGCCAATCCCTATCATGGGGATATCACATAATAAATTAAGTCAAGAAGCTGTAAGCCAGTTCGGATTGTAGCACCAGTCATTAGTGATATATTTTGTTAAACGTAATAACGTATTTTTTTGTGAAATTAAGTAATAAAAAATGTACAAAACTATTTTCCTAAACAATAACAAAAGAGTAATATTATTATTTGTCACAATGGTTTCCACAATTGTCTTTAATTTAAACCCTATGCAATAAAATATTCAAATCCACCAGTAACTTCACTATCTTTATACTAAATATTCACCTAAACATCCCTCTGCTCATATTCCCTAAACAGCATTGCCCGCTCCCAATACCACATTCCCGCCAATCCCTATCATGGGGATATCACATAATAAATTAAGTCAAGAAGCTGTAAGCCAGTTCGGATGTTAGCACCAGCCATTAGTGGTATGAGAGTACGCGGCTTTTATTATGGGCAAAAAGGGACAAGATAGCATTGCGTATAAGTGCATATACATGGGCGACTTAATTTATACGCCGGCTTGCATTCCCCTTTCGCTTGAACCGCGGTAATGAGGATTTTAAAATTACAACTTTGGACGAGTAATTTTGTAAAACATGGAAAGGGTGAGTCATTGATCTTGTTGGTAAGGATTGTGGAATGGTAGTTTATTTCAAAGAACTGCTATCCTCTTCTTGAGTTCTTTCTAAAAAAAAAAAAAAACTCTTATGGAAGTCTTTAAACTACTATTTTGACAACTGTTTTTATGTTGAAGTGTTGCTTAAGAATTGTAATATTGAGTATTAAAGATTCGTTTTAGCTGAGTTTTGTGTATTAAGGATAGCGTTTTTTAAAATCGTGTATGTTCCTTACTCCTTCGGAAGATTGTTCTATATAAGGATATCTTTTAAACTTAAGATATTTTTTGTTCAAATTTTTATTATATTGACATGGAAAATCTTATTAAAAGTATGAGTTTTTGATACACCATTATGTAACTATAATACTTAGTTTTGCCTTAAGTGGGGCAATGGGAATATCTACACGAATGAAGTAAACATCATTTCTATTTTAAAATTTCAATGATGCATTGCAACTAATACCAAACGTAATAAGAAATGGTTGTCTAAGGAAAGGAATCGTCGGATTACGTTGTGTCATTAAAATAGAATTTTTAATGGCAGCGTAGGTTTTAATCAGTAGAATTTTTCTTATAAAAAATAGCAAGATGCAAAATTGTAACATATAGTTCGAACCAATGTGAATTTTTTTTTAAATGCTGGAACTCTTTATGTTATTTTTATACTTAACTAAAATTAACTAATTCAAATTAAAGATAAACCTAGTAACAAGAAACTCAAAACCGTTTAAATTATAATGTAATGTGATTGATTCGTAAAGACAACTCAATTCACCAAGAAAATTCTAGCTCCTAAATACTTATAGTTTTTTTGTTATTGAAATATTTCTCAGAGACAACAATTTCTCAAAACTAGACACATTTTGATCATTAATATTGCTAGACACACAAATCTATTATGTGTTTCCTCTCTTTTAAAATATTGCCGGATGGCGAAATTGCTTCTTTTATGAAGGTCTTGAAAAATGTTGTTCTAATAAAACAAATGTTTCTATAAAGTTTACTTAGTAGATGGATGCATTCGCTGAATTAAAATTCAACTTGTATTGTAATTTATACGGTATCTTTTTTATAGAAAAAAATAGCCTAAGGTACACTACTACTGTGCAATAAAAGGATTCCTAATACCATGCCTAGAACGTTATACGTGTATAATGAAAATTTCAAACCCATCAGGATGTCGTCTAGGTTATTTAGGATGTAAGTTCAAATAACTATGAGTAGCATATGCGTAGATATTCTTCAAAAAATCCCGTCAAATTTATGGATCTAAACTGCCAGATTAGTTGCCAGAAAAATATAAAAAATGGATATTTTTTGTTCTCAATCTGGTATAGTCCATTTAAATTAAAGTTTTTGCTTTATTAAATATTCGTACAATTTTGAATTGATGTTTTTCTTCATCACACACAAGTAAGTTACAAGTTCAAATTGCAACGAACCATTTAAAGAAATGGTTGGAAACTGTTTACTATTTTAATAAAATAACTAGTGAACTAATATTATACTATTAGTTTAATAATTGAAAGGATTTTAGACCGTCGAAATTATGAGACATTTTCTCAACAATGATTATGTTATTTCCATGGGAATTTTTTTTATGTAAGTGAAAGAACGGGTTTAATGTAATAGAATGATAATTCCTTATCATCCGCTCTTATTGGGTGTATAGTGTTTTGTTAAAGGGAACTTTTAATTTGGAGGGATGGTTTTCCAGTTAATTTTATCGACCACGGGGATGTAAATGTGAACGGTACTAGTGGTTATCGAATTAAACTTTATTTAAGTTTTATCTCTGTTTCATTCATCGGATATTCAATAAATGGTGCTTTAAAGATTATTTTTGCTTCGTGGTGACGTAAGGTAATTTAAAGATAATTCCTTTAAATAAATCGTAAAAATGAAAAAATAATTAAAATTTGTTTTAGTTGAGGATTTAAGAAATTATTCGGTTTATTATCTTTCAAAAACTGGATTGTAATTGTTGATTGACGAAATAAAAAATTATATAATCACTAGTATCCGAGAATTAAAAATGGACACAAAAAATGGGAGAAATTAAAAAAAAAAACTTATCAATTTTAATTGGATATATATCTATATTTTCTCTATAAAAATAACAAAACTTATAATTCTCTTTTTACTAATAATTGTGTAATTTGTTTCTGCATGAAATAATCAATCTAATAAATAATACAAGTAACCGACTAATAAGTTTTATGTCATTCTTAGTTTACAAGTGCAATATATTAAAACAAAGTCCAATTTGTCTTGTATACGCAATTACTTCTTTACGTAGTTAGTTTCGTAATTACGTTTCAATAACACAAAATTCAGTTTTATTGGAATACAATTTTAATTTATACTTTTTAGAACTGTGATGAATTTAAATGATGAGTTGCATTCAGTTTTACGAACATTTAACAACAAATTATTCAACTATCTACACCCTCAAACAATTACTAATGAATTTAAGATGGCGTCTAATCAGAAATCTTCTTGGGAAACTAGGCATCGCCATTTTGCAAGTGAAGAATAGCTTCCCTCTTCATAATCGATATTCGGCATTTCTAAGAGGGAATGCTTGCTACTAACTCATTCAGTTCCCATTGATTTTCAATAGTTACCTCTCTATCTAGAATAAATCATGAAAATAGAAAACGAACATGAATGTTACGTTCCGTAGTCGTAATGATTTGTTGTGTAAAAGTTGTTGGAAGGATGTGCAGCATTTGTTTCAGATCCCAAGTTTTGAGGTCTGGATTGTAGATCTTATGGTTTAACTTTCTTTTTATGCGAAATAGTTTTCTTTGTTACATTTTTTTAAATATATTGTTGCATTCATAGCATTGATTCGAATGAATTGTTAATACATCTTAATTGTTATTTTTTTTCCTTTATAGGTAAAGTTCCAAAGGGAATATTTTGAACACTGCAACAGAAAGGGAAATTGAAAAAACTGTAGATACCAACTTACTATGTAAAATATATATAAAAAAAAACATAAATATAGATAATATAGGGCAGATATCACAAGGTTATCCGCAAGTTATAGAGTCTGTAATAGGATAATAGCATTGAGTTAGTATGCTAGTGAGTTGTGCTGTTTTGTTTCAAAGTATCTAAACTAACACTTAGATTTCCTTTAAGAATTAATATTAGTTAACAATCGTATATTAAAAGCACATTGCTCAAAAAAGAATTTAACAAAACCAATTACGTTTATCCATAATGCTTAGTCTGGTATCTTTTGTAGCAGAAAATTTAATTGTCGTTTAGTTTTCCTCCTCTTTTACTGCGTTTTAAATGTTACCCAATATAAATTCTTCTGTGAGTAATTTGCATATATTTACAGCGGAAGAAAAGTTGTGGCAGTATTGACAAGAAAATAACGTTTGTTTAGCGTGATAATATGCACAATTTCATTCTTAATTTTGTAATCCCTTGATGCTCACGATGTGCCATTCAAGATAATTTTCCTTAAAAATGTTGTATGTTTCTCATAATTGAGTTACTTTTTTTTTTCTGCAAATTAAAAAGTTTTCAAAACTCATCTCATCATCATATATTCATCTTCATTATGTTTAAAAAATGTAGCTAATTGAGTTAAATTAATGAGAAATTTTCAATTTTTAAACTATAAAACTCAATATCTTTTCTCGTGTTAATTTTACTGAGCCGGCTTCATGTCTTTAGTGGCAACAATTTCCTCATCATAGTATTTTGTTTGGGTCCTGTCGGTATTACTTGTGTTTCTGTAATAAATAACTGTTAAAATAATTATTTCCATTTTGACAATAAACTTTCTTGCATTTGCATAAATTTGAAACATTCGTCCTGTTTAGTGCAATGTGACAATATTTTGCATTAAATATCGCATTTTTTTCATTATATAACAATATTTGCTATCTATCTATAAAATGTAACAACAAGAAATAAATAAATTACCATTTTCATTAACAATTTAATAGATTTGAAACATTACATTGACTATTTGCGAATTAAAGTTTATGTATTTTTAAAGTATAATAAGTTCAAGAATAAAAATAAGTTTAACGTAAAGTACTCTAAAATCTACCCGAAAAGATTTCACATTGAAAGTAAATAAAAAAAAATAGTTTGGTAACAGAATACGTCAATCAGTTCGCTTCCATACAAAATGTGTGTTGAAGAGGAAAAATGTCGCAGAACACAATATTAATTCTATTATAAACTTCTTACAAGCTATATTTGACTAGTTTCATTTATTTTATTTCGAAAATTTAATAATTATTTCTTCAATAATATATTATTGTTTGCAAAAATTAACTTATATTTCAAAAATAAAATATGTCATATTCCTCTCTTTAAGCTAAAATGAAACAATCAATGAAATTGCGGTGGTGGAAGAAAGTAAAAAAAGTCGCGTTATCTGAATATAAGTATGTCAGTACTCCAAATAACCAACTGGTCTAGAAATAATTAAGCAAAGCAAGTTATTATTCACCTAAACGAAATTTTGGACTCTCAGGATGAATAATTGGCATTTATTGATGGTGGGTGAAAAGTAATGACTGTATCGAACTAAACCTTGTAGCTATTGATTAAATGTGGGATTATAAGTAAAGTTAACTTCATAGTTTACTAGTTCTTCCATGTACTTTTTCTCTAATTTTCTGCTTGTAATATACGACTACTATTTTCAAAAATTCTCCTTAACAATGTAGCATTATCCTGAAAAATGTACTACCAATTGAGAAAAAAAACAAAAAAAATATATAACATTTTGTCACTTTAAGTACCTTACAGAAATAATATTTTATTCAGTTACATCATTGTCAATTTTCAAAACTTCCTTTGTTTAAACTTTAGTTTTAATTTGAGCCACTTGTTAATAAAAGAATCAACTCATCCAGAAAGAATTTAACAAAGGAAGTTAATTCTCACGAACGTTATGCTACGGTATTTGTCGCTCTTGTAGCAGTTAATTGGATAATTATTTAACTTTTCCGTCTTCAGTTCTAGGTGATAAATGTCGTCTGAGATGCCTTTTATGGGTGATTAATTGTTTTTGTCTTGTAAATTAGTATTAGAACAGAATTAGTAAGTATATAAGGTTTTTTAATAGTTAATTGTAATTAATCTCTTACGGAATAGTTTTTGACGCTCTTTTGCATGAATATTATTCCCTCATTAACTATTGCCTCTCAACTTTTAAAGTGCCATTCGATTTAATAGTCAAACTTTATTTAAAAAAAATACTTTCAATGAATCACTCGGCAATCCTAGAGCTAACTCGTCTAGAGAGGACGTTAAACTCGTCCAGAATTAGTAACGACATAATGTTTTTTTTTTAAAGAAATAGTTAACATCAATTGAATCAATTGAACAACATCAGAATAGTTTTAGAGACTGATTGTCGTGTAAATGAGCATTAGAACAGAATTAGTACGTATATAATGTTTTTTTTTTAAATTGTTAATTGTAATTGATCTCTTACGGAATAGTTGTAGACGCTCTTATGCATGGATATTATTCCCGGATTAACAATTTGGCATCTTTTAAAGTGCTATTCGATTCAATAGTCAAACCTTATTTAAAAAAATACTTCTTCATATAATCACTTGAAAATCCCGGAGCTAACGTGTCTATAAAGGAAAAATTAGTAAAGGCATGTTTTTTAGAAATAGTTAACATCAATATAACTACAACGGGATAGTTTTAGAGATTTATCTGCTCGAAGTTTGATTCTTTCATTAACGGTTAAGCTTCTTTTTTCAGCGATACACAATTTAATACTTAAACATGATTTAAAAAACAGTTCCAATTAATCACTCGACAATCCCGGAGCCAACTCATCCAGAAAGGAATGTAACTACGACATTTATCGTATGACACAGTCTCTGTGTCTGTTGCAGCAGAAAATCTAATTGTTATTAAGCTTTCCCCTTTAACTGCCTTTTAAATGTTGCCCTACTTGAATTCTCTTGGATGAGTAATTCGCACCTCTTTTCGAAAAGTAATGGCAGCAATTGCGTGCAGGGGGCGAGACATCGACGGAGAGCTTATGTTTGTTGAAAGTTGTTTACACGTAAGTTAAATTTTCTGGTTTAGTTTGGATTTTTTTCACTCGAGTGATTGATAGTATTGTGTTTACGCAAAGTTTACCAGACCTTTGGCGTAGTGTGATGTATTGATTCCGGTTTTGTGAAACTGTTTCTGAAAGATAGTTAAATAGTGTTTGGTATGTAACCTTTAGCTAAATATGAGCTAAAATGATGTCTCATTTTTGCAAAAATCAATCTTTGTCTTTGAACTTATGTTTAAGAATAATTTATTCAATGGAAAAATGGTAATTTAATATTGTTTTATATACTTTGAATATAAGAAAAAATATTTATAGATGCATCAATTTCATTCTTACTCAACAAATTTTTAGAGAAAACAAAAATTGCATTCAACGCTACACAGTATTGCACAGTAAAATACTTTATTAAAACAGGATTGAAAACCATGTTGCAAAAGATTTAATTACGATTGTTTATCTTCAAACATATGCTTTTATTTTTTATTATAAATTTTATTTAATAAACACTTGATTTTTTTTTTCTTATGAGTAAAAATATGTTATGAAAATCAATGATAAAACCGCTGCTTCAACAATTTTTTCAATTATTATTAATATATCAGTGATCAACAAGCGAAATAATAAGCAGATGATGGGTTTCCAAAAAAAATCATTTATTTTTAGGAAACACATCATCTTCTTATTTTAGGATTGTTGCCAAATCATCTGTGCTAACCTCCATCATTTATCATCCACCATTTAAATGCTAAATTCAAAACAAATTATCCCTAATACATAAAAACAAATTATTTATTTTAGTTTACTTACTATTTTATGAATCAACAATTGTGTTTTTTTAATTAATTATTTGCGTAAGGTTTTTCTGCATATAGTTTTTTATATACATATACATATTTTTAAATGCTATTTATCGTTATACGTTGTACAAATAGTATTTACTGTTGCACTGCAATTTCACAAAAACATCGAAAAGTTATATTTAATAAAAACAACACTTAATCTATGCTCAAACTAAAAATTAAAGCAAACATAAAACTCAAGATAATACTACCTTTCAAATTCCAAACTTGTTCATTTACTGAAATCAATACCCACTACCTAAAAGATTTTTTACCCCCATTCCAAATCATGGGTGGCCTAACCGTGTAATTCAGCTAATACATCAATGGCTTGGTAATACGCAAATCCCCTGTAAAAAGTTCTTCTCGTGCACACACTAAGTCTCGACAGCTCTAATTATGTACTTAGATAAATTGATGATTCCACAGAAAGGCAATTTTCTGCTCCTTGCGTGAGGGCTACTTTGGCGATTTTTGTTACACGCTGAAATTCGTATTGTAAACTCTAAACGATGAATAGGATATTTATCACCTGATACAACGTGAAGATGTGTTGTTAGCACGAACGCTGTTTATCGTTAGAGAGTTTTGAGTTTAGAATTTTTAGCAATTATTGCTTTTATTGTTCAGAATTATATGTATGTTTCGGTTTATATGGGTAGATGCTATAATTTGATCAAATAACTGATATTCTATTTCTTGAGTTAATTATCGCTTTAAAAATATGCCGAATTTTTGTTATGAATATATTTGAAAATAAATTTATTGTTCAAAAAGATTGATTTAGTTTTATTATGACTATAATTTTCCTACAATTCGTACATATTGTTTATCTTATATTCCAAATATTTAAAGTTTCCTATTTATTTGAAATTACCTTTTTGCACAGAAACTAATTTGAACGCAAATTTAAGTTATTAAATTATATATATTTTTTTAAAAATTAGTAAAATATTAATGCAATGCTAACTTATGCAAGCAAGCCTTAAACATGGCAGACCTATTTACGCCGTAAGTTTAATTTATTTATGAATATTTATTTGAAAATGAAATTAGTGCTCAAACATATTGATTGATTGGTTATAAATTTAAAAGTTTCTAAAAATTAGTAGATATTTTCTTTTTAAACTTATATTTGAAATATTTTAATTTTTTTTTAATTTTCTCTTTTGTACAGAAATCATATGAAAAATAACTAATGGACATTTTCACTTATTTATTCAATCTTTTTTTTTTATTTTAGTAATAGTATTAATGCAATCGTACTTTGTTCATACAAAAAAATTAACGTGACCTTTTGCGCCATCAGTTCTTCTAAATACCCCAAAAAATGATTAAAAAAATATTACATTAAATAAAATCATCCCCATTAGGATTACTCAAGACTGCTCGTTTATAGATCCCTCAACTTAAGGTTCACGGCTCAGTGTTCTCCAAGGATTAATGTTAAGGAAGCCCGGTGGGTACTGTTTATCCATGTAAGGGAGGGACCAATTTATTTCCCTTTTTAAGCTTTAATTTCCTTTTTAGAACTATTTTCTGAAGTGCCTTAAGAAGAGACTTGAGTTTTGTAACAGTTTGGGTACCTTTGGGAGGCCATGAACTAGTTTCAGGATATATATCATTAAAAAGTACTTTTTAGGTAGTATGTTTTAAGGAGGGATTTGCTGTAATTTATGGCTACATGGGATTAATATACTACACGATGTCTTGGAGGAGTTTAGTTTTAAATAGTTTTTATTATTTTAGAAATTATGTATCGTATCATTGTGGGTAAAAAACGTGTTTTTTATTGCATATAACTGTCTTACAAATAACAAATTAAACTATTTTTTTATGTTTGGTAACTTGTAAAGTTTTTCTCATAGAGTTATGAAAAATGTAAGTTGCAGGTTGTTTACTATAAAAAATACGTACATGCTGTTGTGGTGAATTTTAATTTTATGATTATGAGCATCATGTTATTTGAGTCCAACAATTTTTTGAAAAAATTCGAATTAATTTTCAATGTTTTGTCAAAAAAGCTACACTATTCAAAATAGTAACTTCTACATTTTATTAAGATAGCAGTAATACTTTTCACTTTCAAGCAATCAAAAATAGTAAGAGTATCTTTAAATTATTCTAAATATCACAATTTTTTGTTAAGCTTATAAAAATTAATATAAGGACATAATAATTATCTAAAAAACTAATCTTCTCCTTGAATCAAAACCTTTAGGTTTGTGGAAACTAAATTACTCGCGAGTCTCATAAACTGAATCTAAATTCTTCAATCTTTTTTCTCCATTTAATTCGTCTACTACTGGCAGAAAATTAAAATTCATGCCATGGATGGTGGAAAAAACTTCATTATTTTTCCTAATTCTACTAAATTTTACGCTTCGTATTCTTACACCCACATCCCGAATGTCGTTCATTATGCCTAACCTTTAGCTTCGTAAGTTGGACACCATTGTAAATGGTGCAGGTTTTGCAAAATTTAAATATATGTGTTCGGGTTCTCTCTTACAAAGTTGTACTTTGGTAAGAAAAGAAACTTCATTCGACGTCTATTTAGGGTATTTTTGGTTAATTGAAATACAAAAAAAATGAAACTTAAAAGCCTACAGCTTAGGAGCAAATGAATGGTAGGAAGAGATAAGACCTTTAACTATTTTCTATCCTGATAAAATACAATTTTTCAGATTTACTGTGTAACGATTTTAACTCATAAACTAAAAAAAATCACCTTTAGAACAACTGTCTACTCCCTAACTCAAACAATATCTACTAATTAATCTTTCGTTTAAACGAAACCTGTTTTGGGAACACAGCATTTTATATAAATAAAATATTTTAAATAATTCTACACAAAAATTGTGTTTTAGGATACAAGGAACTCTGCAAATATCACAATATTGGAAGAAGAATCAGCACAAGATGAGAGAGGTGCCAACCGAATGATATAGTTGTGGTTTCAAATGGCTATAGAATCTGAATAATTTATTTAAATTTATGTTAATATTTTGTGGTACTGGAGTCATTGATATTTTTTTTACAATAAATTCTTAAAAGTAAAAAAAAATGTAGTATTTCCTTTTCAACTGCTGAAAACAACGTTTTTTGTAACAGATATTCATAATTATTTCTTGCATCATTGCTCTGTAACTTTAATATGTTATTGTTCAATTAGTAATAGAACACTGTCCCTTTGCATTTGTAGTGTATATGCCAAATATCAATTTTTCTCAGTTATGATTTTTTATATAAAAACGGTACAATTATAAGCACTTAAATTTATGTAAGGTACCAAATCTTTTGACTGTCATCTTTATTTTAAAATTCATTTCCAGCCAAGTACCCTTGCCACCTATGGCAAACCAACACACCCCTCCAGCATTAGTGAGTGTAATGAGTCCTAATGGGAGAGAAGGCAATGCGTAATGAACGAGGTTAATTATAAGTAGACACTTAGCATAAAAACAAATTAGCGCATTTAAACCATCTTAGACCCAGAAATCTTTGGAAGCAACTTCTGGAGAGTCAGCATAATGAGGTAGATTAAGTGGAACCTCCGGGCAATTGAACTTGCTTTGTTGCAAAAGTGAACCAGTATTTTGTTGCAAATGGAGCATTAATCAATAGTTTTGGAGTCAGTATTCTTTACTCTCCATTTGTTTTATTACTGGTTTGCATGAATGTAATTATTAGTGAACTTGGCGAAAAAAGTTAAGTAGTGTGTTTGGTTGTAAGAAGGGATTAGAAAAGTTTGCATTTAATGCAAGGAATTGTTTCAGGAAATGCGTTGTAAAGTTGAATTTGTGTCTGAAGTTTAATAATATACTTATCTGATTCTTTTTTAAATTCTTGACTCTTAATTGAAAACGTGCAGACGATTGTATAAAAGCATATGTGCGGCGGCATCAGTGAGTTTTGTAGAAAGTAGAAAATTATTAGTTTTTGGAATTTGTGTGATTGAAAAGTGAAGTTTGTTCGTTGAAATAAAGTAGTTAAGAAAAGAAATAAATTGTTTCAAAGGCTTATTAAATCACATCACTGGTCACTACAATATTATAACAAAAAATATAGTGGTTTGGTCTCGAAACTAAATTTATAAAATTTTTCATGAAACAATTTATGCATTAATTATTATTATTACAAAATAGCGATAAAACATGAAAAATTATAGGTGTGTGGAATTTCGACAAAAAATATGAAAGGAAACAAAATGATACAAAATAGCTAGCAAAACATTTGGCATTTATTTTTTCGTCGTTTACAAAAATTAATAAAAACTTTATTCCCCAATAAAGTAAATTACTACCCCATTATGGCCTTATAATCAACCATGTACATTCTTTACTGCAAAGCTTTTAATAAAATATTTGAACGAAAAAATAATGAAAGGTTGTAAAAGAGAAAAAAGAATAAACACTTACACCCACGCACTCTCGATAAAAAGTAGTAACGATAAATTCATTAAATGTAGAGAAAAAAGATTTTGATGCTCAGCTATGCATAATTAAAAAAGTAATTTCGCCAACAAGTTTCAATAAAACAAGACAAAGTTTAAAGCCTATCGATGTTTAGAATTTTTTTTTCCAAATTAACGCTAAAAACATTGAAAAAATATATTGAAATAAATATATTATAAAGAGAAATCGCAATAAAGTTTGGATTTTAAATCATTTATTGTTACTTGAATAAATGCTGTCAAATTAAACATGCATAATTAAAACAGGCATAATTATGCATAATTAAAAAAAGTATTTCGCCAAGAAATTTCAATAAACTAGACAAATTTTAAAGCCTATCGATGTTTAGAATTTTATTTTTTTCCAAATTAACGCTAAAAACATTGAAAAATATATTATAAAGGGAAATAGCAATAAAGTATGGAGTTTAAATCATTTATTGTTACTTGAATAAATGTTGTCAAATTAAACATCAATTGAAATTTTTCGAAACTGGATCACTTTGAATGAGATTTATAAAATAAACGGAAAACCATCAATCAACAAAACATGTTAAAAATTAATCTTAACACAAATTTTGAAAGGTGTGAGTATCTTAAATCACCTCCTTAGAACGTCTCTTGAAAACGAATTATTGCCTTCCGGTATGCAAATCGTCAGCGAAACACTTTCTCTTGCCACTTACTACCAGTTCCGGAATTTTTCTATAAAAAAAAGAACCTAAACAACAACACACGTTGCTAACGGAACTTTATCTAGTGGCAAATGCAAATGATACCTCCCCAGGAAATCTCCCGTTTTATTTAAAAACAGATAACCGGAGAAGACGCAGATGTGGCCGGAAAAGGGAGCCTCAAGAAGTAGATAAAAAATGAAAAGAAGCAATAATAATAATGGAAATCATCCCTCAACGTTTCCGCTCCCGTTTCCGTCACGGAATCGATGGTCGAGCGTGATTGGCCCTTAAGAAATATCGTCAATCCACTCTAAATGATAATGCAGACACATTCCGATGTTCGAAAAGGATTTTGTTTTGAGTATGTTCCGGTAATAATAAAATCAATAAAGACGCTTCTTTGAGGAGGAGGAGGAAGTATATTTAAGAGATATAGCCTAGATAAAAGTGGGTTTCCTCCAAATGAAATCGGATTTCTTCATTCTTTGCTTGTTTTGGGGAAGATCCACTCTTCCTTTCATCTTACCTGCGAATCAAGGATGGATTATTCAATTTTTCGATACTTGAGTCGATGTCGTTACACTTATCAAAAGTTGAGACTCAATTGCACAAATGCGAATCTCGCCGATACAAATTGGGAGGGAAGTGTTTTGATTCTACTTTGTTGAGCAGCAGGAAATTTACCAATATTTATTTTCATGATAACTTTTGAAAAAGTTAAAAACCAAATAAATAGAAAATTGCTTAATGAAGTTCCCGTATGGTTTGAATAACAGTTAAAATACTCGCACTCAAATCGAAGTTTTTATTCAATTTATTTTACAATGCGAGAAATACTGATACTTTCATTTATTAAGATTTTAAAATATTTTTTAACATAGACCCGTATAATTTCTATTTCTTGTTATCATAATAATCCTTTAAAAACTACTAAGAAAAGGTAAAACAGGTAATTAACAAATGGTTTTATAAAATTCAAATACGATCTAAACAGGTTCATTATCATAAAGAGTTTGACTTTCATTGATTTATTTTTCTCATTTATCCCAGATATACTTATTAAAGAAGAATTCAAAAGTAAATATTCAAATTAAAATTAATTGCTTGGATAAGTTCTCTTAACGAAATATTTCAAGACTTCTTTCTTCGAAATTGGATTTTTTTTCAAATAAATTAATTTATGTATTTTCTATTATTTCCAGTGCGAAGGATTTTTTTTAACATACGTTATAAGAAGACGAAAAATTTTTTAAAAAAAATCGAAGTACTTGAGTTCCTCAATTTTTTTAATTGAATGTTTAAATTACTACTCAAATATTTGATAAAAATAAAACCGTTCATTTCACTGTACTTTTTTTAAACTTACAACTTACATGTGTTGAAGTCGATAATGTGTAAGTTAAAAATTCCGATATAAGTGTAAAACCATTTTTCAAGTATAAAAAAGTTGTTTTTACGCATTTGCCTATATTTCTTAAAGACACGTACCTTTTAAAATCTACCTTGTAACTTGCAAGAACCAATGATAAAAAAAAACAACTCAACTCTAAAAATAGCAAACGTGACGTTCGTTTAAAAAACGCATCTCAGAAAAAAGGACATTCGCAGAAGATTGAAAAACTAATATGGATCCTTACAATGCATCATTTGAAATGCAGATGACGTCTGAAGAGGATGAATAAAATAAACACTCCCATAAAAACCAAAATAATAAAAATACCCTAGCAAACAAGCTTCCTGGTACAAGCACCCGGGCTTTGTGTTTATAAAACACAAAAGAAACTTTCCTTTTTTTCCAGAAAACTTATTTATTTCATTTTTCCCGTTTATTTCTCATAGATCTAAGTGTGTATATACTTACTACAGTATCTAGAGAGTAGCTGCTGCTTTTTATTTTACTTGCATATCGAAAAGAATTCCCATCCTTTTTTTACGAGACTTTTTTTTTGTTTTTCTGATATATTCATTTCTATAATATTATTTTTTCTTTGGTATTATTTATCTCGTTTCTTTTTCCATGGATTTTTTTCCTTTACTTACTTTAATCGATGGTGAAAAAAACTAAAAGGCAAACGGAATGTTTCCACTGTTTGAGCCCGAAGTTTGAATGCAAATGAATGGTTTTTTTGAAGAAGCAGTTATTATCTATTTGTGTTCTTTTAATCGACATTTATTTTTTTCTACTGTACTGTCGTGATGTATTATGTGATTTTAACAGTTATACATCACCTCGTTTCTTTTATAAGACCTTTCTCACTCCTTAATTGCAAGGCTCGTGGATCAAAAGTTTTTGAAGATTTTAGAATGGTAATAAAAATTTGGTTATTAATATTTACTAACAATATACAATTTCTTAACTTTATTTAATTAATTTTATAAAAATTTCACAAGTTTAAGAAAGACCAATAAAATTTTTGCATTGCAATAATTTATTGCTACAAATCTAAATTCCAACTCCATTTAATTAATTTATTTATTATATTGATTGATTTGATTGAATACTGTAGACCACACAATTGTTAATGATTCTGTTTTGATGTTTTTGGGTACCTCTAATATGGTTATCATGGCCTCCTAAGAGGTTGGACCATAAATCTTTATTAGTGATATTGAATTGTATAGTTTCAAAATGAAGAGCAATGAGAAAACCTTAAAAAATATTTACTACTTAAACTTAAGTGAAAATAATTATTATATAATAGTAATAAAATGTAAATAAATTGTAATACATTTTAAAAGGTTAGAATTTCATTCTCAACTGCTTCTATATCAGTGTTTAAGAATATTTTAACTCAATTGATTCCATAAAGCCAGTATGAAAGAGGCACACTGTGATAACAACGAAATATCAACGTATCAAAACTGAATATACTCTAACGTCAATGAAATAACCTTAGGATTTTAAGTTTAGTAGTTTGAATAAGTAATCATATTTGTTTTGATAATGACACACTAGGCCATGCTGCGATATTAAACCATGCAGAAAATTAAATTCCTTTCGAGCTTTAATAATTTAGTAACTAAACATCTGGGGATTTAATATTTTGGGGAATGAGTAAGACTTATTTAAATGTTTTAGTAATGCAGATTCCTTTCCACGCTCGCAGTTTGTTACTAAGACGTAAATGATAGTATTTTTTGCTTACGACGTTAAGTAAGGATTGAATTACAGAGAATGATTTGCCTGTAACTTATAATAAAAAAATACTCATTATTTGTTTAGAAACTTAGGCTAGTGTTACACCATGTGTGGAAAAGAGTCGATTCCTCTAGTTAACAAGGGATTTCCATCACTTTTCGCGCACCAAGCTATTCTGTGTTGGTGTTGTAGTTGAGATCGTATTTTTATCACCGAAATTCATCTCAAAAAATATATGGCGTGTTAGAATACAACTAAAAATTGTGCAAATAGAACAAATATATTTTAAACAATATGAATCCAAATTATGAATCAATATCAAAGTTTGGGCATAGTTGGTTTAGCAATCACGTAGGAAAAAATTAAGTCAGGTATGAACAAATTCCAAAGCTGATTTTGCCTTTTTATTAGAGAATGTTTTCATAAAACCAAAATCATATGATACATATTCAAGTAAATACAAAATTGTTATTTCATATTTAATACAACTGGTAACAATATTGTGATAATCTTAGGTTTTGCATGCACAGTTCGTACTTCCGTCTTATCGATCTTAAATCCAATAATGGACGTTGTGTGGTCCCTGATTTTTTTCCCAACCAGGCTGGAATCTTTTTCTAACCCCTTTTGATACGTTTTGACAAAACTTCCTTCCCCAACGATATTTTTTTCTTTTCAAGGAAAGATGATCCATTCGAAGAATTCCGGGGAAAGCTTGAAAAATGAAGTGAAGTAATGCGCTCATTTATTCAAATTTAACTGATCGTTTTGCCCACCAAGAGTCATTTTTCTCGAGTGAGTTCATCGAATATCGCTTGAGAAAATGCAAGTTTAGAGTTCTGTTTCGATAAAGTATTTATTATTTAAAGACTTTATATTGTCAGACAAGGTTGTTTCTCAAAAAGGGGAAACCTACCTCAAACTCAATAGAGCAAAACATTTTTTTTTGCATATTTATCGTATTAAAATTGCTGAAATCAGCTTTTTGTAAAAGCTGTTTTTTTAATTATACCAATAGGTTCTGAATTTTATAGTGTTAATATTGTTGTGTCCTTATATAAAATTACAGGTTAAGGAGAATTTAAAAAAAATTGTAGAAAGCCAACAACAATTTATTTCTCTTTGCTGGTATTACTTTCACTATTGTCAGATTCCAAAGATATAAACATTTCAAAGAAATATGCATAAATGCATGACGTCTAATTAATTTTAACCTGGTCATACTAAATAATTTTGTTTTGAATTCCACCTTTTACAGATGCATGATTCTGCGATTGTTTTTCTGTTGAAAAACAGTTAATTTTTTGCAATTTTTTTTTGTTCTTTAAGTTAGCTAACGACTTGATCACAGAAACGTATGAGAAATGCAGTTAACTTATGGCTAAAAATAATTCAAGTTAAATACAAATATATTATTAAACAAATAATGGTTTAAAAGAAAAAAAATATGATTATAAATATATTTGAAAATAATTTACTAATACTTTACAATTCCTGTTTTAATTTATTATTCCATGAGCTTAATTATTGATCGATTGGAGAGAATTGAAACTTCAAAGTGATCAATTGTTTTCAACTCACCTAAGGTTGATAGTTTTTCAAAAAAGTAGTAGTTTTATTAACCTAGCAATAGGTACTTAGACGTAAATACCTATACGAAAATCTAATAGTAATAGATTGATTCTACTTGACTGCAACGTATGCGGTTCTACGAATTAACGCAAGTAATTCAGATCCATATCCTCATTATGATATTTTGAAAATGCTAATCAATATAACTTTAAGGTAGTTCTTAGTTATTAAAACAATTTTGCAACATAGCACTCAAAGTGTTCTGAATATTGAACGAATATGGCACAATATTTAATCACAATTAAGTGTTAAAAAATACACAATTCTGCCCTCAAATTTGTAACATTGTTTTTTAAACACATTACAAAATGTACCATTCGAAACAGATCAATATTAAACGGATATGCCACAATTTTAAATCAAAACTAATATTTAATCAAAATTAAGTGGATAAAAATGCACAATTCTGCTCTAAAATTTGTAACATTGTTTTTCAAACACATTACAAAATGTACCATTCTAAACGGATCAATATTAAACGGATATGTCACAATTTTTAATCAAAACTAAGTGGATAAAAAATACGCAATTCTGCTCTCAAATTTGTAACATTGTTTTTCAAACACATTACAAAATGTACCATTCCATCAAAATTCGCAAAGAGCACTTGACAATTCAGTATTCTTGAACTAGTGTTCCAGTTTGTGAAATATACGCACATTATGAGTTTAAAAGAATATATCAATCAAATACAATGTTCGTGTTTGAAATATAAACATGTTTTCCTTTGAGTATCGTTATAATGTGATTAAAGGAACTGGCTTACCAAATACCCGCGTAATAGAAATCCAATACAAAACCTTTCATCAGTTTCGGGTCATTTACCACACGAAATAACATCATTTGGGTATATCAGTTGATGAAAGCTGGAACGAGACAAATTAATATTTCAGACATGTATTTACATCAAAAGAAACATTTATACTGAATATCGGTCACACGCACTTAGCTGTAAAATCACTATAATATTCTTTATTGATTATCATGGTGTTATCATATTGGTTTGTATATATTTTTATCGTAAAAACAAGAAGTATACAGCACCTAAAAAGAAGTAAAATATTTTTTAAAAATTCAATGCTTCAAAAGTATGATTGACCGGTACGAAGTTCAATTTCTGAATTTGGTGTGGTTTATGCAAGTCTTCCCATAGGTTTCTGATAAAATAAGAGCCCAGGGTCCATGGAAACTAAATATTGGAGATTCTTTTCCGCACCTCTAATTGACATAAGCTTTGCCACCAGATCCATTTGTCGGGGATTTAAAAATGTCACTGACTAGCTCAGTTTAATTAAAAAAAATAGGTGTAAACATCGTATATTTTTAAGTTAGATTATTACAATGAGTTATCACGTTATTGATTAGTACAATAACAGTAAAGACTTTAGTTTTTGTCGAAATATCTCTCTCGTAACACAATATATTAAGAGAACAAAGTGCAAATTTTAAAATAAATTGTATGAGTTTATAATTTTGATAAATTAATATGCATTAAATGAACGTGCATAAATAAATTATTATATTCCTGAGTTGAACAAAAATCCTTATTAAATTAATATATCAATAGAGTTAAATAATTAAATTTAACGTGTCTATATCTTTCAATCATCTTTTATTTGTTCAGCTCCTTATACAAGTAAGAAAAATTAAGTAATTGCTTAAACATTTAAACAATTTTAAATGACTTAAAAAAGAAAATTTTAACGTACCATTCTGTTTTTAATTATACGTTTAGAAAAGCATACAATTCTAGAATACTCATCACATCATTTAAAAAGAGAAGCATACTTGACAATGTAGGCTCATTAAAAAAAAACAGAAATTACGATCCAATTCAATTAAAAAATCCGTTATTAAATTTCGAACGTTTTCCTCTCTAATAACCTTCCCTAACGCTTACAGCCAAGTGACATTAAGGATATAAGGAGGAGAAAAAATAATTACATCTTCTTCTCCTTTATTAATTAAATTTCATCGACAGGCAAAAATTCTTCTCCTCAAAAAATATGAAGTGTCCTATAAGAATAGGCATTTGTCAAACTTAATAAATTGCTCCCTCAAACTAAAAATACCTCCCCACAGCCGAAGCCCGAAATTAATGAAGCCTCGCATATCGGTCACTAATTACTACAGCTCTAGACTCGTGAATAATTAATATGCCCCAATCGATAGCCCGCGAACTTCGGTCATTAGAGGTCCAGGGGGCAGATTGTGATGAAATGTAAAAACCGGATGTTTAGAATTCAACATTTTCCCGCAACCTCGAAATCGAACGTTAAATTTAGGAGGGATAGTAATGAGACGTCATTAACAATCAATGAATGCTAGTAACGATCTCTGCATACAATTAGAACGTGGAGTGGAAAGCGGGAATAGAATTCGGAGCAATTAATCAATTACCCTGTCATGATGGCAGTTTATATTATTTTAAAATTATTTTTATTATTATTAAAAATATTTTTTATTATAGTCAAGGTATAAGACATGTTTTAGGTCTTAGTGACAACAGAAATGTTAATGAAAATAAATTATTTCACAAGCCTTAAATGGTAAAGTCATGTCATTTGGGAACAGAAGACCAATCGAAACACTGATTGCAAGATGAGTATTGGGTAAGACAGAGCCCTTTAAGAAATTCCGTCACCTGAAACAACCCAAATATTTATTCACTTGTAATTTATTTCATAATTAAAAATAACAATTTTGTCATTCCCTTTAATTTTGAAGATGCATAGTTTGATCATATTAGTCCTTATATTTTGCCATGCTATAGCAGATCAACTATCACCACTTCATAAGCCCCGGCTGACAGTCGGAAATAAAGGGCACAACCATTCCAACCCGATTACCATGTCCGTCCACTTGAACCACTCCGAAGAGGTTTCCAACCATAAAACGTGCCAACAAACAAAATATACACCCTAATACAAAACCGGTACAAGTCAATTGGAGTTAGTAGGAAAGTTCATTTAACCACTTTCCGCAAAACCTTCATAGGATGATGAGAGCATGGAAGAGGAAATCCCCCTACTGGAAGCATAGGACATGGACTCTTTTTTATTCAAAAGAACATCGATAAATATTGTTTTTCTTTCACTTTTTCTGTCTTCCACTAACGTCTTGTACGTGAGGTGACAACTAACCCCTGGAGCACTGCAGGATATAACCCAACATAAAGTCGTTAGTGGCGGACGAGAGGCATAAATGGAACATTACCGACCGAGTTATGACTGTCTTTGTTTACGACACAGGGACCATAAACTCTTTGGGGGAGTTCTTTGCATCGGTCAGAGATCTATCCAGACTGTAGCCGTTTTATATAGGGTATGGAAGTACTAGAGGCGACAGTTGGTTAAGTTAGTTAATTTTCTTTACGATCTAATTTAATGCGTTAGCAAGTGCATGCAATCATATTATTATGGATTTGTATGCAGAAAAATCTAAGGCCTGCATTTTATGAAACATAATATATATTTTAGAAGCAAATAAAGCAAGAGTTGCTTGAAAATCAAAGAAAAAAATCAAAATTTGGTGTTGGTACCAAATTTTGGCGTTTTTGGTATGGTATTTTGTATATGCCGCATTTATAATTAGCTACATAATTTTAATGTCGTGATAATATTTTTAATAACAAACTTTTTTTTCTAGCAAATTGTGATGCTCCTTAATAAAAGATTTTAGTCCTTAGCAAATAAAATGTTTCTAAATATTCCTCTTATTACTAATTGATTACTGAAATAAAGTTTGAAGTATTTTCCAGAAAAAAGAATTTAGCAAAGATTTCCGTATAATTTAATTTACTCCACCAAATTTTAAAAATATACTAAACTCTTGGTCTCATAGTCTCATGCCATGAAATGCGTATATTTTGTTGCAAATCCTTAAAAGTATATTTAAATATTTTTTTTTTACTTATCATCGTATTACTAAAAATAGTAAATCATCGAAAGTTTATTTTTATCCAAATGGGAATTAGATACCTGAAAATTAATCCAGTATTATCTGACTTATTTTTAAGAAGTGATACCCTATTATTAGAATATATACGTGATTTCCTGTATCTTGCAACCCCTTCGTTAAAAAGTTATTCCGTGAACTAACTTTTTTCAAGTCTCGTTCTGATTAATTGAAAGCTTACTGAAATGAAAGCAAAGAAGTATAAAACATCCTTTAGATGAAGGAATTAGTGTGGGAGTAAAGTAAACTGTGATTTACGTAGGTGTAATAGTGATTTTGACTACCTACAATAGTAGTTGAAAGAAATTTTAAAGTTAAGGTTTGCAATTTAATTTATAATGCAGTCGGAGGATTAATCTGCTTAAAACGGGGATAGTTATTATGTGTTGTTTGTGATTAGGTTTATATTAAATCATTTAAAAAAATTATAAGATAACTATTCCAGCATCCTGACCTATAATCAAAATCCAAGTGATCGCCACTTCAGGGTTTTTCAAAATTTTAAACTTTCTAGTCATGTCTACATTAATATTAACAAACCCAGCATTTTTTCGGTCTAAATATTCAATGAAAGGCTAAAAATTTTGTATATGTAATTTATTCAAATAGATTGCCAGTGATTGCCATTATACATAGTGCCATTATAAATTTACATAGCTCACATAATCTATATTACCTCGTGAAATGAACTTCTAAAACAGTTAAAATGTATGTTTTTTTTAAATATTATCATTATATTATTTTAAGAATAACATATTAAATTTGAGTTAAAACGTTAAACTTGAACGCCGTGAAATGAATGTTTTTGGATACTCTTTTTTGAGATATTTTTTAAGATATTTTTACAAATACTATTATAATCAAATTGCGTCTATTTTAATATTTATGTATTATATATTTTGGTTAAATTTGAATTCGATGTATTCATTTTGTAAATGCATTAGGCAATCAGATATAAAAAAGTATGTTGATCAAATGATTTAAACCTTGCATTCCTTTTCATGCTTTTTATCTTAACACGTGTTTCTTACTATTTATAATTAATTCGCATATATTTATGCATGATATTTCCGCCAAGAAAAAAAACAACATTACCAGTAGAATTCAAATCTCCCTCGATAAAACTAAAAAATGAACATCAAAAAGTCCTTCATTTTAAAAAGCAATTAAGTCCGTGTTTAGAGATGCATTTTTGAGCAACGCTCCCTGACTTTTCTACAGCTTAGCTGATTTCACCTTCTTACTTCTGGTATGCTGCAGTGTACTTAAGTTAATTAATCTCAGAGGATGAATTAATGCACGCATTCATTAAGCAAAAACTCCTGCTTGGGACGAAAGTAAAAAACGCACACTTTTTTTACGTGTTTTTATTCGCCAATTTCATTCCGTCATTATTTAATGTATCAGCCCGGAATATTTCGCAGAGCCTCCAAAAAGGCGAAAAGTGTGCATTTTATGTGTTATTTTTTAATCTCTTTTTCTCCTTATGAAGGAAAGAAAGGCCAAGCATTTATCATTAAAAAACTTCTTTTTTTTAATCTTGTTCTCTCATGATGAGGCGTTTTTTTCCTTGAATTTTAAAATAACTTTGAGGAGGGCATTAGCTAGATGAATAATTGAGCAGCGCTTTTAAAGTCTGATTTTATTTTAAATGCGTTTTTTTAACTACAAACTATGGATATTTAAAATTAATTCACTTAAAGCTCTGTAACTTTAAAACTAGCTGCCAATGAGTTTTCAAGTCATGTGTACTGTTTTTGGAAGAACAAATAATTTATTTTTCGAGTAGTTATTTGTTCAACGTTATTGTTAAAAAAAAAAAGAATGTTATCCCACAAAAGTGTGGCGAGCTATTATTAAAAACAGTTTTTATAGTTCTGGCATCAATTTATTATTTTTTATTGATTTGCTTTAGGAAAGTTCTATTCACGTTGGAAAAATATTATACATTCTATGTTTGAAAATGAATTAAATCCCTGCAAATTTTTTTTCAATTAATTGTATGGTGTTGCTGCGTAGTATATTAACACATTGGTTCACGTATTAATTCATTAAGATGCAAATTTGACTGTGCTATATTTTTATTATCTGTAATCGTTAATGTATATTTATTTTTGTTGTGAAAACACTTAAAGAAAATTAACCGATTTTTTTAAATCACCCGTCTTTTTGTTATAAATTTCATTTAATATAAAACATTTCGATATTGATATATTTGCTGAAAAAATAATTAAAATTTTTTCAATTAACTAAAATTTTATTTCTTAATTAAAATCCTTTTATTATCCTTAAGCATAAATAATTATTATTTTTAATGTATGAAAATGTAAAAAAAGGATAATACAATTACACAACTTATCAATTTGTATCTAGTAGACTTACCATATAGCAGTAAACAAAGCGATGCGAAATTCAATTCCCTTTTAAAGAAGCAAATCCCCACCAAAAAGTATAATAGACTCAACCAATACGCAAACCCTTGTGTTCATTCAGAAAAAAAAAATATCTCAAAAGATAAGAAACTTACTTAATGCAATTCTTCTGCATCTGTACGTGAACTTTTATGCCCAACAATGACCAAACAAAAGTAAACAAAAAATTCTATAAACAGCAGCACAAAATGGCCAGAAAAAGAACCAGAACTATTTCTTCTTACGGTGGACGAAGTCATTCGCAAACTCATCTGTAAAGCATTGGCTTTCTACGGAACGAAATGATAAGTTTCGAATGCCAATACTCCCGGAAAAGAAAAGAATGCAGTGGATAAGGGGGGAAAAATGGTCGGTCAGTGTAAAAAATGATGGGGTATATATAAATGCGGATGGAAAAAAATTGCCTTCTTTATCGTCAGTGGCAAAAACAATCGATCGTTTTGTTTTTTTGTGTGGACTGTAAATATGAACAAATGTAATGGAATGGAGTTCTAGGAATAAGAATACTTATTTATTCTAACATTCCAAGTAATTGAAAACAATATTGGTTGAGGAATATTTTTCGTATGCACATAAATACAGCAAGTCTTGATTTATAATTTATTAAGGAAAGTTATATCTCCTAAATTGCGTTTTAACAAATTGTATAGTGTTACTTTTCAACTAGTTACTTTTCCCTAGCTTAAGGAAGTCGAATAGTATGTATGGTTCTATTCTTAAATACTAATTAATGGTTTTTCTATTGGTATGTATGGGTAATGTTATTTTTTTTAATTCAAATGTTTTTTTTCTGTTCAGCTACGAAAGGGAAAGATAAACAGAAAAAAATGGTTTGATAGATGGCTGTTTATTTACCAGAGTTTCTGTTTTGTCTGTGCTGTTTTTGTTTTCACTAATTATTTTGCATTTTTATTGCTTCATATCATATGGTACAATAAAATTTCCGTACTGAGTTCAATTCAGAAAACTAACAGAGAATAATGAAACTCATTAAGTAATTTTCTTGAACACTGCTATATTAAAAAAAAAAATTATTTTATATCATTGAAATTAGATGCACACCAAAATGCCGGAAAAGAATATAATAATGTTCCCACATAAGTAGGAAAGTGGGACATCGGTGATGGCAGGTATTTTTAAAGACTCTTCTAAATTCTAACTACTCATTTAATTCACAATCAATTTTGTTGTTGCAAAATTGGCAGATTCTGATACTGTATTCAAGTCATTATATCGATTGTGTTAAAACTTACGGCGATTATCCGATCTTGAAAATTTTGCTATTTTTGAAGCCTAAGTAATGTGCCAGTTATGTGTCGTTAATGTGCCAGTCAGTGAGCTCAGAAACTTTGATTACAAAGATTGGTTAACTGTTAACAAACTGCCTGTTAACTGTTAAGAAATTGAATGTTAATTGTTAAGAAATTAGATATTAACTGTTAAAAATATCGATTAACTTTTAACTTACTATCTTTTATCTGTTACAAAAATCTGTTAACTGTCAAAAAAAAAAGAAGATCTGTTAATTGCTTTACGATTTGATACCAAGTATTTTATGATTTACTTCGATTGCAAGATCCCCAAATTTAGAATATTTTAGTAATTTTATTACATAAATCAAATGTTACCGACACGTCTTTTTTCGGCTTTTGCGCAAATAGAGTCGAAATAACCCAGACCTAAAAGTCTTAACTATTTCTCACCCTTTTATTTGCCATGAACTATCTTTGTGTACTAGTACCTGCCATTTATTGGGGTCAGAAGGCAAACACAGCGGGGAATGAGGACCATCCTTTCCCTTTAACTTTTCCGTCCCTGTAGTAGATTATTGATGGATATTTCTAGATTGTTCAGTTTCCGTCCTTTCTAATGCAGGTTCTTGTTTCGATTAATCTTATATCTACGGAAATACATGTTGTACTGATTTCGGTCCTTTCAATTACTGTTCTTAGTGGGGTAGGTTGATGGAAGATTCAATGAATTGGAAAGAATTGGTTTAAACTTGAGGTATCCGTATTGTTGGATTAAATTGATTTAGTCGGCTATATTATCGACTTATGTCTTCATAATATATTTTTCAATCAGTATTTGATCAAAACTTACTTGCATAGTTTATTGCATAAACACTTAAGTTTATTTCATTTTATATATGTTTTTGTGCCTAACATATTTCATTAAAAAATTATAGAAAATTACCAGCTGAACCAATATATGAGCTAACGCAAAGGAATTACATAACCATCATTGTAAATATAGTTTAATCCTTAAACTATACGTTCCAAACCATACTGATTAATTCATTACACATTCATTCCATCGTTGTACAATATAGTGAAACGGAAATGATGAATTGAATTAAATATATGAATTGAACAATAATTGAATAATATATACCATCAAGAATTGAATTATATATATTTCTCTAATTGATTTTTGTAATGTAATTTAAGAACTTCTTCGTGTAGGAAAAATATATAAAAAATGATGTCCGAATTAAATTAGAAAACTTTATTAAGATTTAGTTTGAATTAATTTGTTGAAATTCAAAAAAAAATCGAGTTATGTTAAGGTTTAAACCTGAACATTTGCCTTGAGTTCGATACCAGTTATTAGAGTTTTTTTAATGGTTATTGTTTAAGACGATAATTTAAGAAATATTTTACTTGGGCTTATAAAAGATCTTTTAACAATATATTATTGGATGTTCTTTATTAATTATGCATAGTACATACAAACAATGTAGTTAATATATAAAGAACAAAGTAAAGCAAAAAAATAAGTTACGGTAACAAGATTCATTGAAAGAAAAGGACACCAAAAGAAAAAGCGGCATACTTACGGTTTTCTTTAATTAAGGAGAGTCGCGACAAAGGAGCAAGAGAAAATGAAAGGACCTTATGAACATGAATTAAGCAGCGCGATAAAAACACTCGTTTTTACTTATTTATATGGAATTATTCATTTTAATGCTGCCCTAGTGTGTGAGTGTGTGGCGTTTTTGTTTATTTGGAATTAATGCACCTTAGACGAAAACGGACTGATGTATAGTGATCTAAAATGGCACTTAGGTCTTTTTAAGAAATATCACATAGATAATGAGATACGGAATTAATGGTTGTTCTTTATTTTTTCTCTTCAAAATATTCTGTTTTTTTCTTGCGAAAGAAAGTTAAAGAAAAGGGGAGTGTAATTTACCATCTTATTACAAACAGAATTTCATTAGAAGGGACGATTGTGTGTTTTCATTACCGAACAGTTGGAATTGTAATCGAAAATGCAACGCCTCAGTGTTCTTAACGGCAGCTGCGATATTCTTAGAAATGATTTGTTTTAATGAAAACCAGATTTTTTCTGAAAGGAATTTGGAGAAATGTAGTTCGATAGAAATCTGATTGCATTCGAAAAATGAATCAATATTATTGTTCGTGCAGTTTATACAAGTAGGTTTTTTTTTAATCTTTGTTATGAAACGGTACATTACTATTGATTTTCTTATACGAAAAAAATGCTCAGACATCCCATTTTTAGTTTTATTAAAAACATGAATTATTAAATAATTGAGATATGAATTAAAATGCAGCAAATGTATTGATCATGTAGTTCGAAAGTTGTTCTAATGTAAAATACTATAAAATGCAATTTTCGCAATAGAGTTGGGGCGAAATTTTTATCACGATGAATAATATTTTTAAATAATCCTCTTATAAAATATTTCAAACTCCATAGTTAAATTTATGATTGTTTCAAATTTGACAAAAAAAATCCAGACATGCTTATCCATAAAATTGTTGGAGAGTCATATTATTTGGAGAGTGAAATACTATTCAAATGCACCAAGTCCTGAACCAAAAAAAAATTTAACACATTGTAATTGAAGAGTACACGGGAAGAAGCGATTGATTTATTAGGCGGACGCCCGCAATTGTCTGCTTGGCGGCAGAAAACCGGTTTCTCTCTTTCTTCTTCGCTTGGTCCAAGCGTCGGGATCGCCAATCGATCGAATCTTGGTAGCTAGGAACCACATAGATAGTAGTTAAAGTACTACGGTGGCATATTACGTGACCCACAACACTGACTTCATTGGGACTCTTCTGGGAGCTCCTTGCGCGTCCCGTCGTTAGCATTGGAGGCACAAGTTTAGGCGATCACTCGCTATCATCGCCAAAGTGGTCTGCTAAGGAAACTTCTCTACAAAATCAATCGGTTTTCCCGTGTACTCTTCAATTGACAAAACCAACAATTTGAGTTTTTTTAGATTTCTGGCTTTTACAAAATTTATGATCGAAACAACAGGATCATTTCCCACTGAGAACAGTCAAGGATCTGGCCAGACAAAGTCCTACACTCTTAAAACAAACGAGTGAAATCCACTCCAGTAGGATAAGTGCATTTTCGACACTGGAAAGGAGTGAATATTAAATCAGACTGAGTTAAAATCACTCGTTTGGAGTGATCCTGTCGGAGGTTTAACGCACAAAGGTTCCACTCCAAGAGGAGAAGTGCATTTCCAGACTGGAGGAGTGAAAATTACTCTGACTGAGTTAAAATCGCTGGTTCGTTTTAAGAGTGCAGGTTTCTATTCCGGCATACAAGCATGGATATGTATGTTTTGTGTTTATCTGTACTAGTCCTGAATACACTGAGACATATATGATCGTTTGACATATATGATCCTATGAAGTCTCGATTAAGCAAACGATTGCATAAATGGTTTGCATTGGGTGCCCCCTCAGGTGTCAACCTCTGTGTCCAACATCTTCTTTGTGTTAAAGCTCCATGTACGCTACAACTTGACAGCCGGAAAACGTATAACTTAGCCTAATCTAAGAGTTTTATGATAAATTATGCTAACATTTAATGTTTATGTTGTGTTAAATGATGTCCTCCTTCTACCCATTTGGCTTGTTTAAGTTGATGTATTTCATTCCTTTGCTTTCTTCAGTGCTCCGATTGGTTCGCGGTTCTCAAATGACATTGATTTTGGCTCTAAAAAATTCTTGATCTAGCTGTTCTTCACTGTTTCGATTTATGGCGAGATGTGAATTTAACTGGATGGGTCGTTACTGTACCGTATGGAAATTGTAACAAAATAGCAAATATATTTGCGTAATTCAGAATTTATTTTTAAAGGTCTGCTCTATGCAATCTACAGTAATTGACTAACACCTGCACCTCAACCACTAATAACCCACAATCATAAGGCAATACATTTTATCGCAAGTCCAGAAATGTAATTTTATCTGTATATTGATCCTCTCCTTTCGACATATGCAAGCCTTGGTTGTGTCAAATCGCGTAAAAACTCGATATTCTCATTGAAAGATTGATGAGGGCAACAGCAACGGGGAATTTGCAAGGAAACAATGATAAATTACCATGGAAACATGTTTTAACTTCAGCTTTCAAGGTCATTATGTTTTGTGCATCAAGAAGATATGAATTTGGTCTAATGATTGTTTAATGTGCTCCAGTGTCTCAGAAAAATGATGTAAGCGATGTTTTCAGAAGTTAAATGTCCTTTTTCGTGTAACACTGTTTTTTTTTAATGGGGCAAATGTTTGCCTTTTAAAAGTTCATTTAACTTGTTCGGGTGTTGCTTGAAATCGGGTGTTGCGTTTTTTAATGGGTGAGTAATTTAGTATCTAAAAGAATAATGCAATCATACGATGGCTAGTTTAGTTGTTTTTTGGTTTTAAGTTTCTTTCAATCTTGTATCGATCGAAAGCAATAATTTAAATTACATTAAAAAATACCGGAAATATAATTAATGATATTAAAAAATCTCGTAAATGTAATTTTAAAATGCAAAACTTAAGAATAATAGATTTATCGTTACAAAGAAAACATTTCATTGTAAGCAGAAAGTAGTAACATTTCAAATTTGAAAAATATAGTCCCAGTGATCGGCTTATTTAAAACATTTCAATAAAATTTCGTGACTTAAGTTCCCACATGTGCTATCTCACTTAAGATATCAATGTGATAGAACATGTGGGAACTTAAGTGACAGCTTGCTATTTAGGAATTTACAACATATTAAAATAATAATATAGGTGGATTATTCAAGCTGCATTATAAAAGAGAACTTAGAAATGTCTACTACTAGCGTTAGCCATAAAAAAAATTGCAAATAAATATAGATACATATCACGAATTATTGTGAATATAAAATACAAAACAAACATATTTTGTTCATTTGTTTAATTCAATAACAACACCTAAACATTGAACCTTTATACTAAAGCATAATTAATAAAGTGCATAGATAAATGTGTGCTACTAGAAAATTATGAGTAAAAAATAATAAATCCACTGGAGAGGAATTTTTTAAACAATTTTTCACTGCTAATTACCCCAATATGCCAAGATAAGCTACGTACCGAATTAATCAAACAACAAATTACAAAATGGCCGTCACGCTATATCCTGATAATAGAATACTACACTAATTCCCCGTGGTAGAAAAAAAGGACGAGAATCCGTCATTTTGAATCAATTCCTTATCAAGTTCAAGTTATGAAAGAAGTGACAAAAAAAAAAGGATTTTTAGTAACCTTCAGTTGTCACATCTGGTTATAGATTGGACGTTTCAGCGTTGGAATTCTTTTTTCCTTAGTCTAAATCTTCCCTTTTCTTACAGGGAAAAAATCCGTCCTCTAAATAGAGGTGAATATTTTTTGTTGGTTATGCATAAGGAATGTCTGTCTTATGTTTCTGTTATTTTATTTAATAACTGTTGAAAAAATAAAATCTCGTCTTTCCAAAAGAAATCTAACTTGAAAAAAAAATATTTGCTTTCCACTTATTTTATCCAAATTAACCTACATTTCTCTCATAAATGGGATTTTAATGAAAACGATTTTGCATGACGGACAAGTTTACGAAGAATTAAAGGACTTTTAAACTTGTCTTAGGATTTTCCTTCATTATTATTGGTACGTAGAACCCCGATTATCCGATTTAATGTGGACCGAGACTAACTCGGATAACTAAAAAACACGGTTAAAGCGGAAAATTGAAATAAAACAATTATGTATGTCTAAGTGCATATTTTAACAAGTACGAATGTCATACAGACTACGTGCAATTCATATGCAGGACATTGAAATAGTTCTTTCACTTAAAGTCTTTAATTGTTTTATGTTATTTTGGCGTTTCTAGGCAGCAATGTAAGAAAATTAAAAGGAGAATTATTGTTGGATTTCTTTTCCTGAAGGTTTGTGAGATCATGTTCTGTTCAGAATATTTTTCGGTAGTCGTCGGAAAAATCCTAGAAATATTTCAAAGCTCGGTTAAAGCGGAAAATCGGATAATCGGGGCTCGGATAATCGGGACTGTACTAAAGATTTAAGAAAGTGATAGTAAGATTCTGGTATTTATTATAAAATAGGGAGTACTATTATATTCATTCTGCTTATATTGTATCGTTGTGAAAGTTGGTTAAAACTATTAACGTAGCAAAAACAAATGAATTGGTTTATTTCCTCTCTTTTTCACAGCGTAACAAAATAGATTTTTTATTATATAAAGAGGAAAAATAACACCTGGTAAAAGACTGAAATCATCAACCAAACCTGAGCCAAAATCCAAAAAAGTCCATTTCAGCAAGGCTGGACAATTCCAACTGGTGTAAGAGAACAAGCTGTTACCTTTTTATATGGACCTTAGCAAAAAATCTCCTTTACTTCTAAAACTGTCTTTGACTCTTCGAATGACAGATGGCCATTTTGTTTTCTTATTTTATTCCCTAAAAAGGTCCTGCGGGTCGGGAAAAACGGGGACGGTTTTCTAAAAGACATTTAGATGTTATCTCTGTGGCATGAATGGGTTAGAGATTTTTCCTACGTGATGGGGAAACGTAATTGAAAATGCCCTTCTAGTGTGTTACATTCTGAAACTGGTATCTTCCCTTAGAATGCGTTATTGTTATCTTGTCTATATGGTATTGCTTTTAAACTGATGTCAAATGCTATCATATTATTATTGAAATATATTGTCGGGATGATGAGTTAAAAGATATAGTAGATATGTGTTATTTGAGGTTGTAAGCGGTCAGTTAGAATATTTGTTTGATCGATTGATCCGATTTGATAAGTATTTCTTCTAGTTTAGTTTGTGATTTCTGTGTGTAATTGTACTGACGTGTATTAATCCAATTCAACAATGCATATTTAAAAGCTTTTTTTTTTACACAGCTGCAACAAAGATAATATGAGTAAATTATATTTAATATCTTCTGGCCTTAAGTATTCTTCACCTAAGCAGGTGAACAGGCACTTCACTTGATTAAATTAATGGTGCTGTCTTATCCTAAAGACCAAATAAAAATAGTAAGAATGCATTTAAAAAATAATATTTCCAAGAAAATTAATAAAACATTTAAATGTATATTTTAAAAAATGTATATATTTTTTAACATACCCTCATTTTCCCAATTTCCCCCCACCCCACCCAATCAAGCTTGAGTTATATTTTACACTATCTCTATTATATTGTACTTAGGTCTTTTTGCTTTTTAAGTTACTTAAAATTTATTAATAGTAACGGTGTCATAAGTAACAATATTTTATATGAATATAAAATTTAGTATTTTTAATTTACAAACGCGAAAACAAATCTTTTTTTTTTTTTTTTTTTTTTTTTTTTGATTTCTGTAAATGCTTACCATCAGTCTTAGTTCTCTAATCTGCTCATTTTCTAATCTTCTTTTTCGTTGATCTTAATAGGAAATAAAATTTTTCAATAACTATTTAGTGTCAGTGAGGAATTTTATTTCTAATCTATGACATATACTTCAAAGTGAACCTAAAATGAAAAAAAAAATGTGTAAATTAAAAATCCGAAATTAAATCGAAATATTAAATTCTCTTAAGTTCTTTACGTGCTTACCAAAATTCGTAGCGTTATATTATGTCCATTTTGAAGATTTAATTCTCTTGGTTCATTGACTATTTAGTACCAGTGAAGAATTTAATTTTCGATATATGACATATTCTTCAAAGTGAAACTAAGATGATAAATGCTTAATTGAAACCGAAAACAAATCAAAATATTAAACTCTTTCGAGTTCTTTATGCTTACCAAAAATCGTATTGTCATAACATGTGTATTTTGAAGACTTACTTCTCGTTGTTCATATTAGGAAATAAAATTTCTCATTGACTATTTCATTCGAGTGAGGGTTTTTATTTCTTATCTATGACATATTCTTCAAACCTAAAATAAGAAAAAAAGGTTTAAGTTATAAATTCGAAAGCAAATTGTGATAATAAATTCTTCAGATTTCTTTAAATGCTTACCAAAAGTCGTAGTGTTTTAATACATAATATGCCCACTATGAAGACTTCCTTCTCTTGGGATCATAATACCTTGTGTTAAATATATAGCTGTATTCTTTCGAGTTCTTTAAATGCTTACCAAAAGTCGCAATGTTATATGACTATGTTAAAGAAATTTCTTATCTTTGTTCTTAATACTAAATATAATTTCTCATTTACTATTTAGTGCCAGTGAGGAATTTTCTTTCTTAGAGATTGCACATTCTTGAAAGTAAAACCTAAAATGAAAGAAATACTTAAGGTAGGCGAATACCCAAAATTCTAAAATTTTTACTATTACTTTAATCTTTTCCAAATTTGGCATAGTGATTTCAAGTATAATGAACAATGCTTTTTGGGCAATTTTTTTTATTTAAATATAATTGATTTATTTAAAACGGTGTTTTTCAACTAAAAAAAGGGGTTTACGCCAACACTTCTAGCGTAAAAAGTTTTACATTAATTTACCTGACATTTTTCACAGATGCTATTTCAATATATATCTGTGCCATGAACCTCTAACATCTGGTGTAAGTATACAAGTTTTTTTTTTAAAAATGTCCAAGTGTAAGTTAATCGAAAAAAATCCTTTTTTTGTGGTTAATTTATAACATTTTTCTTAATAACTTCTTTTCTTGCAATTTGTATGTAACTCTAGAGGGTCATTGCATGTATCAGTTCAAAACGAAGAATTTAGCACATAATAAATGTTCATAGGATGAAAATTCAATGCGGTAGACTTGTTGGCGTAAACCTCTCTTTTTAGTCGAAAAACGCCGTTTAAAATAAATAAATTATATTTAAATAAAAACAAAAGCCTAAATAGTATTATTCATTATATTTGAAATCACTATGCCAAATTTGGAAAAGATTAAAGCAATGGTAAAAATTTTAGAATTTTGGGAAATTTTGGGTATTCGCCTACCTTAAGTTAAGAATCCGATAACAAACATAAATATTGTATTCTTACGACCGACCCGGTGGCTGAATGGTTTTTGTGCCAGCCTTTGTAGCTGCTGGGTTCGGGTTCGAATCCCGGTCAGGCATGGATGTCTGTGTTTGTCAATAAATGTCTTTATTTGTCTATATGTTATTATTTTCTTTGTGACTTTTAATATTCTTTCTGTGTCTGTCTTACTTGACGAAGGTTTACTGTCTACTTGACGAAGACAACTTGACGTCTGTCTACGTCGTCTACTTGAGTCTACTACGTCGTCTACTACGTCGAGACGTCTACTTGACGTCTGTCTACTTGACGAAGCGGGTCTCCGATCAAGCACACAAGCCGAATATATATGTAGTAGTAGTTGTTGTATACTTACGAATTCTTTAAATGCTTACCAAAAGTCGCATTGTTATAATGTGTCCATGTCGAAGACTCCTTTATCTTGTTTCATCTGAAAACAAATCGAAATATTAAATTCTTTAACCCTTTCGCTACGAAGGATTTCTATTTCCACGTAATATGTGGTAGGAATATCATTATCGAAACCTTAGCCGTCGTGGGCCATTTCATTAAGGAAAGGATTAAATCCTTACCAAAAGTCGTAGTATCTTAAGGGGGTACAGGACACAAAATCTTCAAAAAAAAATCAAAAAAATATTATTATCATAAAAAATAACACAAATATTTTAGAATAATTAAAAAAAATATTTATATCTGCAGTAGAAGGTGAGATGTGTAGTTTTTTGTATCATGACATCTGTGTTGGCCAACCACGTTTATAATCTTTGCTTCCTCGTAATATTAGATAGGAATAACGTTATCGAATAATTAGTTGTTCGGTCGGTTTGGAGCGCTTCAGTAAGGAAAGTGATAAACTTCAAAGCTGTTTTTCTCCTTGATCGTGTTTTCGATGATTTTTTGACTTTAAATTGATATAACTCAAAATCTACTGCCCATAGATTGTCAAAATTTTCCACTCATATTTTTCAAACATATATCTTTAATTTGTCTTTAGGGATTAGTTGTAAATAGTTTAATTTTTATTTATTAATTTTTATTTAAAAAGTTAACCTGTGAAATTATTAAAAAAATTTCAATAATTAAAAAAAAAAAACTATGGCAAATAAGGAAAATCGGTAAAGACAGTTTGTTAAATACATTTTTCAGTTTATAAAAATGCTAAATTTTTGTTTGTCAATAAATAAGTTTTTGACTTATATCAAAAATAAGAAACATCACTTTTTGACACATTTTATTTTTTAAAAAAATAAATAATGATAATTTAAAACCTTTTACTAACTAAAAGTGTAAGTATATTTAGTATACATTTATGGAAAAAAAAATATATTGATATCGGCAATATTAAAAAAAAAAGTTAAAAGTGTCCCATACCCCCTTAATATGTCCATTTTGAAGACTTCCATCTCGTTGCTCATAATAGGAAATAAAATTTATCTTGACTATTTAGTGCTAGTGAATATTTTTTTTATCTATGACATATTCTTCAAAGTGGAACTACAATAAAAAGTATTTAGTTTTAAAATCAGAAAAGATATCGAAATATTAAATTTTCTCCGGTTAATTCACAAGCATACTTTAATAAGAATCTATAAATATGATTTTTTTAAATTTCTTGCTATCGAAAATAAAAATATTTTATCAAATTAACCTACCATCATTCTTATTGTTAGCATTAAAGCCTTAAATAGGCCTTATCCTCCACCACAACAGCTTTTCACCTGTTTTGCTTAAAAACCAAAAATTTTCAGTTTTATATATTCGTCTGGGCTGTCTTTTTCTATATGTTGTTACTCCAAGTCTCTCTTTATTTTAATCTTCCTCCTGTCATTAAATAGCAAAGATTACAAGTTATTTGATAACAGTTTTAGATACAAGCTATTTCATAACAGTATAAATACATTCAATTTTTCATCTACCGTGGTTACGTACTTATTTTACTAAGATTTTTACAGGAGCTTTTTGCAACACCTTGGTTTGTTTCGCCATAGGAAACTCCTCACTAACGGTTTTATTCTAGTAAGGATTTGCATTAAAAATATTATTCAATTTACACGTATAACTTTAAGCTTTCATGCACTGTAAATAATTTTGGTGTATCTTCACGCCAAAAATGGTGGCAACAAAGTAGCCACCAAAAGTGGTGTAAGGAAACACCCCCAGTAATCGGTGTTATGAAACACCGATAATTGACTGGTGTGTAGAAACACCACATTTGGTGGCTACTCTGTTGCCACCATTTTTGGTGTGATGAAACGCCACCATTGTTTGGTGTACGTAAACACCTAAAGACCTAACAGGGTGTTCTGGTACTAATTTCAGAATCAAAAGGATAAAATGGTTATGTTTTAAAAACACTTTTTGGTGAAAACTGAATTCTTACAAATCCTGAACAACAGACACATTTGTAATGTTAAAAATAGCTAATTTTGTAACTTGAGTTGATTTGCGACTCGGGTTGAACTCAAAGAGGATACCTTTATCCATGCTACAAAAGATAAAATGAAAATGTACACGTGTTATACAAAAACATAACTCAAACAAAATTAATGTTTAGGACTATTTAACGTAAACTAAAGATATCAATAGGGTGGCCAGATATTGTTTAATTTGCTGCTCAACTATCTATATAGCTATAAAATTGTGCAATTAAACTCTGTTTAACTGTTTTATAGTAAATAGTTTTTATTTTATTTTATAGTATAGTAAAATAGTTTTTTCAAACAAAACATAAATAAAATATCATTTATGAAAGTGTAATGATGATTTCATTAACGAAAAGTTAATCACTGAAATCATTCGAATATCAATAAGCTAAATGACTTATGGGAAAATACTGTAATTATATTTCTCATTTCAATATCTTTTAATCATATATACTGGCGCACAAAGATATAAACATAACCCTAATTTTCGCGTTTTAACCGGAATCGCTAATATTGAAGTTTTAGTTAAATTATTCAGTAGTAATTCAGTTATCTATATAAAGAATAAATATATTTGTTCCGCTTACTTTGCATTTTCGGCAAATACAAACACGATTTACCATCATCAAAATCAAACTCATGCTGTTGTTTAGGGCTAACTGAATGCAAACACACAGACAATCATTTAAAAGTAATAACTGCAAGCTGAAATAAGTTTTCTATCCAGCAATTTTTAAAATAAGACTAAACCATGCACATCACGAATAAATTATCAAAACACAGCTCTAATTTCCCCGTTACAACCAAAGAATTGCTAGATTGGCTCGATCAGTAACACCATTTTTTTCATTAATTTTTCCGACCTCAGAGTTCAAAATTGAATTGGAATTAGTCATTGTAGTTCAGTTAGAACAACTATGATATAATGGCCAGTATCTATTCAGCGATTTGCATTGCCTACCCTACTAAAAATTATCTATATAGATCAATACAAAAATCTATTGACATAAGTGCAGCTTTATTGATGCCTACTTATTTCTACAGATGTCACATATTGTTATCAGTAGAAGCTATTGATATCAGTAACCTACTGATAATATTTCGTATTGATATCAATAGCGCTCTACCGACACCAGTAAAGAAAATATCAGTAGGCTACTGATCACAAATGACATCAATAGGCCTGCACTGATATCTACATAGATCAGTAGAGATTTGTATGGATATCAATAGAGATCAATAGAGATTTGTATTGATATCAATAGAGATTTCTATTGGTACCAGTTGGCCATTTCCACAAACGAATTTTCTATTGATCTCTACCATTTTTAGTAGGGTAGATGTAGTAGACATTCCACTTCACATTTTCGACAACTCGATAGGTAAAGCAAACCTTTAAATTTTCAAGCTCGCTAAAAGCTGCCAATAAGCAGACCAGCCATCGTATCATAGCTATAATATTCATTTCACAGAACCATGTTATACTAGCACTATAATCATTGAAAGTTGAAGACATTTACCTTTTTCTTATTTACAGCTCAATAATTTTGTATTGTACCGTAAAATGTAGCGACGCACCAGATGAAACAAAACTCACATTCTGATAACACCTTATAGTGAAAATGTAACAATTATTTAAATAATAGTTAAAATATCTTACTCTTTATTGTTACCAAATAAAACTTTTTGCAACAAATATGGCTAAAAAATATGCGATTGTTGCTCTTGTAATTGTTATTACTTTTTCAATTCATTTTATTGAATAGTACAACAAAGAAGAATTTGAATTAGAGACGATATATATTTTTTTTTAATCTCACAGTACATTTATCGAACGTTAACTTTAAAAGGTTTTCTTTACCGATCTCATCATTATCGGATTTTTTTTTTTTTTTCGATTTACATAAATGATTTTTTAAACGTTAATTAATTGGAAGCTAAATTTTTGCAACCACTTTTCTGTTATCAGAAACACAGTTATAAAATGCATTTGTTACTTTTTGACTGGTTATTGGATGAAAACTAAAATTTATTTCTTTTTACAAAGAAGTAGTATTGAAATAAAATAACATTACCGCCTGCAGCGCTTTACAATTTTTTAATATGCAAAAAATTAACTGGCATTCACCATTAAAAATCAATTACATTTCATAAGAAACAAATTTATTTTTAAAAAAAAGCCTTTCACGCCTACCAAATTTCATTTTATCAAAGCGTCAAATCAGAACGAGTTGAATTTTTTGTCCCTCTTTACAAAAAAGAATCTTCCTGAACAATCCTTTTGTCTACCCCATGAAATAACGAAAAACGTAAATGGGGAAGAAGGGACAACGAAGCATGAAGGGGGGGGGGGGTGAGTTGAGGTGCACAGATTGAGCATGTAACACGATTACTCAACCACCCCGTGATGTCATAGCAGGGGGGTTATTACGGGGGTGCTGGCCAAAAGGGGCTATCGCCCCCACTTTCAATTTCCCACGCCTGAGAGCGCCTAGGATTTCACCGATTTCGGCATCTGCCGCCCTTCACTGACACCCTAGGCGGGGTGGGGTGGTGGAAAAAATACAATAGGTCAGGGTGTTAGGTAAGAGGTGAGGTCAGTAGTTGGCGGTGAAATATCACGTTTTTTGGCATCGTTTTTTTTTGTCGTTATGTTCCTCGGTTTTTCTTTAAAAAAAAGAATTACTTGGCGGCGCTAATGGTAGTTTAAATAAGTCAAGCCATTATGTATTTAATTGTTGGTCTATTCTTTGTTTTCCTAACTAATCGTACAATTATGTTACACACAATACAAAATACTCAAACTCAATAATACCAGTACTCAAATGGGGATAGATGAGATGAAAATGTAGGTTACAATAAACAAGACGCTATAAACTAAAGGAAAAGTCCCACGTTAGGGTTTTCATGTGGCTATTTATCCCTATGTTTTTTTTTCTATTACATCTCTCTAAGATGTGTCACGAATTTGGGCACATGATTGCTAGATAACGTGACAAAAGATAGAATTGGATTTGTAATTTAAAAAGCTGCTCTTCTCACATAAATTATAAAAAAAATTAAACTTTTTACATATTATAAAATTATTATTTTTAGGAAAAATTTATTACATTTACCATCAACCACAATATACAAATTTGGCGAAGAAATCAGATACATTTGGCGCCATTTCCATTCTTTCACAAGGGTAGTCGGCGGCACAACAAATGAAACACCACAAAGAATGGGATTCATGGTAAGTGGTGTTCGGGGCTATTGTTGGGAGGGTTTTAATAATTTTGGAGTACAAAAGTCGGAGGCACGTGTGCAACTGTTCTTTTTTTTTTCAGACTAGCCCAAGTGATGTCGCCTTTTAGTTCAACTAGATTATTTGAAGTTGTCGCCTTTGAGGCGTTTGAGTGGCATATGCTAATTTATACAAAAAAAGGCTTACTAGTTTTTTGATAAAAGAAAAAAAATGTAAATCTCTTAGGTAAAGAGAGGAGCGTATTTGAGTAAAATTCTTGTGTCATTTAAAGCTGTGGCTTAGTTAAAATAAAAAGTCGTTTTTTTTTTTTTTACCTCTGAAGGGTTTTTAGTATTTTTTCAAACTTATTAAAGGATGAAAATGTGAGTGGGATGTTAACCAGTATTTTTTTTTATTAATATCGTGTTTTGTTAAAATGATAAGAAAGGGGTCTAGTTTCTTAAACACAATATTTTTTACATATAGTAATTGGGGTTGTTTTTTAAAAGATAAGATATTGACACTTTAATGAATCAATGAAAAGAAAAATCTAAAACATTGTGCTTCTATAGATAAGCATTGTATCTTTAAAAATTTTTTCATAAAGAATATTGTTTCGATAGCATTAAAAATAATATTAAATAATTACATGTTAGTTTGACTGAAACAAGTTACTCAATACAATTTCATAGATTAAAGGATTCTTTGATTGTCTATCAGAGCTTTTGAAGGTAAAAAAAGTATTTTAATGAAATTTTTTCACAAAACCATCAAAGTAAAACTTTCTTTTACATTAGTATTTACTGAGGTTACATTATTTTAGAGTAAAATAAAATTTATGAAATCGATTTAAAAAAAAATAAAACAAATTTCAAAGTGAATACTTTAGAAAAATATATATGTAATTGGATTTAGTAAACATTGAACAAAGTTAATAACACCGCACACATTCAAAAAAAGAAAAATAATATTCCATTAAAAATGTTTATTTATCACATTATTTATAGACAGCAATATCCATAAAAATGAGAATATATCGCTATTACGAAACTACAACAATCCGAATTAAGAAACGGTGACTTCGCATCCCGTCAGGGTTAATTATTCACCCAAACCCCATTCAGGCTCCTTTTCTAGAGAATATTCTGGAATATTCGACCACCATCGCACCCCCCCACAACCTCCTGCGTTCGACAGAGCATTATTCCATCATACCGTTCCATCTTGCACAGCTGTCGTTCGCGCACACCCCACGAAAGTTCGCAACAACAAACACCCCACAACGGATGGAAAAAAGCGGGAAAAGAATTAGAAAGTGGGACATGAATAAAGTTCCCACTATTTATTAATAGTTTTAGTTGTGATAGTGAGTGATATATTTTAGTGAGTGATATATTTGAATTGTATTTTAATGGTATTGGGAAAGGTTAGTAAAAAGTGTAATTAAGAGAAATTGGGTATTTGATTGCTTTTTAAGAGAAGTGATATAAACGTTTATTTACAATTTTAGTGGTTTTTGCATAGCTATAGTATTAGTAAAACATGTAAGAGTATTCTTATTATGCTTATGCTTTACTATGAGGGATCTTTTTTTTTAGTTAACTCTGATACGCAATTTTGACTAAAAGTATACTTGTTTTCACTGCATACCTCTCATATATATTTTTGCACTTAATTAAATAGGATTTTTTTTTAAAAATTTCTTTCGCTAATGTTCTTTTTTTAACTTTTCAATTAAAATTAGAATTTTTATTAAACTTAAATGTTTTTTATTATACATATTTTTCAATTATGTGTGTTGCTGGAAAACCTGACAGTTTTTGAAAAAAACTGTGTTTTCCAAATTAATTTTTTTTTATGTAATGCTCCTAAAAGTCTATCGCAGTTATTATAAATTTTCGGTAAAAAAAATTCTAACCGAATGTTTCTATTACTATTAAAATTTGATTTTTTAGCTCATAAATTAAATTCATTAGATATTTTCAGTTAATGTACCTTACCTTATGCTAATTTTAGGCTTAACTATTACTTTAACCCTATAAGAGAAACCTTACAGTCAAGTGACAGTTTAGTTTTTACGTTTGTCAACTAACAATATCCATACGCAATGCAATTTCTTACTGTTCGAACAGATATATTCATCTATAACGTAAAATTTTATTTCATTTGCAGTGGGATTGTAAAATAATCAAAATGAAGGGGTTTTAGAGAGAAAAGAGTTTGTTGGCCGGTTATTTTCCCCTAGCGCTCTCCATAGTTTTTTAATTTATCGCTGCGTAATGTTAGAGATTACCGCCACACGCACCCCTCTGCCAAAACAAAGCGAGCAGCAAACCATTGAGGCGAGAAGCAATGAGATCTATTTGTATTTAATGCTCAGGGGTGGGATAGTGCTCACTCTTAAATGGCTTCTTTTTTTTGTGTTTTCCGATGTGAAATAAAATAACAAGATTCTATTTTTTGAACTTTAAAATATTTATTAAAAATTGTTAGATTTTAACATGTTTCATTTAGTGTTTATTTGCTCCATTATGTTCAATACCACTATTTTGCTGTGGTCAAGTAAACAGCAGTAACCACAGGATTGAATGGGAAATATTTTTTCCTAAAAAATATTTCTTATTCTTTGCAGTATATTCTACTCAAGTCATTATTCTTGATGCTAGTCATTGTGCTTTACTTGCCCACGGTAGTTGAGAGCTAAACTTTTATTCGCTTTTTTGATGAGTAGTTAACCTATTTTAAAAATGCATAAATTTAATAATTTAAGATATGAAAAAAACATATATTTGTCGCCTCTTGTAACTTTATTTGAAATATAATGAGTATCCAGCAATAAGCCATGCTTTTTTACATGTAAAGTAAGCGTTTGACAAGACGTTCTTACTTCATGCATAATTTTCTTCATATAGAAAAATCCTGATTTTGAGTGTCCCTACTTCAGTTTTTAGTTGTCTGCTAGCAAATGGTAATTATATTTAGTTTGCATTATTCAAAATCATTCGACATTTTTTCAAAATTATAAATTGAAAAATAATTTAATGTTTCAATTTAATTTAATTGAAATTGATCAAGCATTTCTAATAAAACATCAACAAAAATAACTGCTCATTCAACAAAACTTTAATCCCTTCCATATAGTTTTTACAATTTCGAGCAATTTTTTCCTCCTCTTTTTTGCATGCGTTGCGAGTGCACTTGCATGGTGTGAGAGGGCATAATTGGGTGATGAAATATGGCCTCTGAATCGCTGTTGCATCTGTTGTTGTTCGAGAGGTTATTCAATTGATGTAATGACCACTATTTATATAAATGTTATATTCATGGAGAATGTACCATTTTTGAGGATTGTATTGAGTTTGGAATATATTCTATTAGATTGAAAATTGTTTTTGTGTGTCCATATATTTGAAATAATGAGAAAATAACGTTAAAATAATTATTTGCAAACAAATTAATATCTTAACTTATTAACTTTAAATATAGTATATTTATGAACTTTGAGAAGTTGCAGCATTATATTTTCACTTTATTAAAAAAAGATATGAAGCCTACTATAACATAGTAAGTTAACTAATTAACAGACAACATATTATTAATGTGGTAACTTTAGATTTTAATAATCAATTGACATTATATTGTATAATTAAAAAAATACTGTACAAATTATTGGTATAAGTTGTCTTAATATAAATAATGAAACGACTGTCAAAAGGGCCAATGCAGTAAACGTTAGGGTGGATGGGATAGTAAATTCGCAAAAAAAAAAAATCATTCTGATAAATGCACCATAGTTTTGTGTTTTTTATGTATTTGTTTTTAGCCCGAATGCAATTTATTAATCATAAACATACGCAATTATGGAATCATAACACAAATTCGAGAAAAAATATTTTAGATTGCTGGTAAATTTGAAAAAAATATTTTTTAAATAATAAGTATTGATATTTTTTGACAACTATAAAAACAAGCTGTAGTCAATAGTGTTGGTACGATTTCAAAACTACATTTTACTGATTTGGAAAAAAATTACACTATACAAGAAATTTAATGGTTTTCCTTAATTAAAAATAAGATGATTATGTCATTTTTGTCACTTACTATTTGTTTAGGCTTATTTTTTGAAAAGAAAGTTATGTATATTGTAACTTACTATCTCAATTTTACTATGTCAAATATAATTAAAAATACCTTCAATAGTTTATACACGAACTAGAATAGCTAATAAATACTTTGAGATTTTTTTTAAATATTATTTAAATTAAGCTTAAGCATTTTAGCCTTTGCATTTTATCACTCCTCCCATCCCTATAGACTTAATTTACTTGCAAAAAAACTATTAATTATATTATAAATACCAGCTTCGTTTTCACAAAAAAATTTCATCTTATTAAATTCATTTCACGTAACTAAATAGAACTAAATTAAATTTTCATGGGGCTAACGAAATCTCTATTTTAGCAGAGATAAAAAAAAATGCCGCATTGTTTGGAGGACAAAGCATAGTTGAGCATCCATCTAAAGACTTCGCGTGATAAAAGAATTTTCACGACAAAAGAATTCCAAAAAGCTCCGACAGAAAAAAAGAAATATCCAAGAAAAAGTAAAACACAGAGCAGATCACTTAAAAAAGTATGTTTAGGCTTAACGTATATCCGTGCTAAAGGGCCACTAATCCTACTTTTGATCAATGATAGGAAGGAAGGATAGTAATTTTGATCTAACTAGTGATCATGTTAGTTGTTTTATCTAGTTTGTTTTGGTCTTGCTTTCTTATATTTTCGAATAAGGGTCTTTCAGTTTATCTTTGCTAGCTAAATGTATTATAACAGTAACAGATTCCAAAACAAAAATTTTATACTTATGAAATGTGTGTGCTTAAGTTAGGTTAATTAAGCTTGTTTGGTGCCTTAATGTTTAAACTTAATTTTTAACTGCCCTTGTGTCTGGAAACCTATAAAAATCTCAAGCAAAAAATTAGTAGACAGGGAAAAACGTCAAAACATGCAAAATGAAACAAGAGAGTTATCCGAATACCTTTAAAGTTAGTGTCTGCTTTCCTTCGAAAAACAAAGTCCATCATTTAGACTTGGATTGGAACCACCATGTTTGGTTAAAATTGCAACTCATTGATACTCATAGTATACTCATAGAGGTTGTTTTTTGTTTATTGATACAAAATTTGAAAAAATGTACTTTTAGTCTTGCGAAATAAATAAATTAAAACTAAGAAGAAGTGCGCAAAGGCAAGAGAGTTTAAATTTTAAGAATTTTAAGAATTCGTAATTCGGAAATTATTATTTTTATTTGATTTAAAGGTTTATTTGGATTTTAACGCTTTATCAAATTTACTCATTTCAATTCAATTTTGTTGCTTATAAATAGAAATAAATAGAAGTATAATTATGAATTATTGCATAGTCTGTTCGTTTTGAAAGTTTCAAATCTTAATATTATGTTTTGTCTGTTCGTTTTATGTCATTTGTGATAAATAGTACAAACCTTGTACAAGGAAGTCCGATAATTGGTTGTGAGGCAAGTTGTAGAGAGGATTCTGACAGATTTGCTAAAATTTACCATACCAGGATTTTAAAGAGTTATTCCAGCTCTGCACATTTTGCACTTTCACCGTTTTCTACGGAGGAAACTCCTAGATTCTGTAGCCATCCAAATTGATCCATCGCGTATCCAGAATTTAAAAAAATGGCATTAGAATAGTGGACAAGGTTAAGTATTTTGATAGGTTATTGAATAAGTGAAGAGGAGAATTGGTTTGCCTAAAATTAAAGCTTACATATTTACACATATTAAGGTCACATCCATTCAACGCCGGGTAAATAACTTATTTTTATTTTCTGTAAGATTTTATTTTTCAAAAGATACCATGGAAAAAATTAGCAGCTGCAAATAATGTTACATTGGTAACCGTAAAGGGAACTATTACAAAAAAAGAAATATAGGTCAAATATAATTAAATATTGAGTATTAACTATGGACATATGCGATTTTCCCATAAAAAAATTCACATATCACTTTTTTTCAATACATTAAATACACTAAATTTAATCTTTATAGCCAAAGAAATTCATTACAATAATTTTTGTTATTTTGATCCCAAATACTGTTTTACACATATTAGTTTTTTATTTAATAAAATGTTGTTATTGTTGATTGCATTACTATTATTAAATAACAAACAAGCAAAATGAATATTGAAATTAGCTGGCGCATTGAGCTTTAGTTTATTACTTAACCGAATATTAAACAGGTAACCAATCAAAAAAACAATCCTTTTTCTTTACCACTATTAAATTTTCTTATCAAACTCAATTTTAATACAAAAAACGACCATTTCTCGATTTTGTTTTTATTATTCACAGCACTGTATATCAACGTAAGTTCCATTGAATATCTCATGGTCCAACCGAAAATAGTGACAATACCCCGAGGAAGTATATTGAGCCGTCCTTATTTCCACTGTTTACACTGCAAGCAGAAGTTTCCGGGGCACGTAGTCTGGGACAAAGGTAAACAAGGGCAGAGGGGTATTTTTATTGGAGGCCCTTCATGTGACAAGCGAGTTGAGAGGTTGGGTTCCTGCTGCGGCCCCTAAACATGAAGATAGGGACTTTTGAAATTAGGTTAGGATACTGGCATTTATGGGCAAGTTCTTTTTCGGGGAAGTTTGTTAGGGAATGATTTGTTCTGGGTTTATGTTGGTTGGTGGAGATGAGTTTGAATTGAGTTTTGGGGAGAGAAGTTTTACTGCCCCATTTAAGAAGTGGGGGTTGAAATCGTATGTTTAAATTTGTGTTGTTGGCGATTTTATTGGATGTTTAAAAAACACAGTTTGTGAAAGCCATAATGATTCCAAGTCTCATAATTTGTAAACAATAATGTTAAATGCTAAATTCTGTATAAATTATTATATGACAATAATAACGGCGGATATGAACAATAGACGGCAATATAAATTATCTTTTTTTTAAAAAAAACAAATGTATATTCAATTGATATATGTATAGACAGAAGTATAATTAATGAATTAGCTACAATATTTAACGAAAAAATGTATTATTGAGTAGCAAATTCTGACAACAGATTGGCTAGAATAACTATCGTATATTTATGCCTGATATTTTCTTGGTATTTTTAAGTTTCCATCACTTTTTTAAAAACTTGATGAGACTTTCAAGTTTTCCTCCTCCGAAAAATGTGACAAAAATTGCTGATAACCACCGCCGTTTTATAGTGAGTGTGACAACAGTGTTTATTCAACAGCATAACAATAGTTTATTACAAATTTTATTACAATAATATATATATGGCAATTTTGTTAAACAATGTTCTATCAATTGTGATGCAACAACATTCTCTCAAGTATTACATAACAATGTTCTGTCAACAACGGTATTACAACATTGTATCAGATAATGATCTAACAACAGTGTTCTGTAAACTAACTTACAAAGTTTAAAGCTTAGAATTTAATCTAATATCTTGAAGCCATTTTGCTAATTTCCTAGTAACATGTATTCCAATGGACTCTGTAGATTAATATTTGATGTACTTTAAGTGTAGTGCATCAGGTATCAATATCAAACTTGATTAAAATTATTAAGTGTATCTAAAAATATAATTATCAGATATAAATCAGACATACCAATTATTATATACAAACTATTTTTCGATTTAAAGCTGGTGGAAGATGTACTCTAAGATGAAGTGTATTTTTACTTTTTGTCAAAGAAATGTATACTTAAAACTTATTTCAAGATGCAAAAAGGGTTTTGGTTCTTTGAAAAATGTAAATTTTCATCTATAAATTGTATTCAGCATGAATTCACTTAATGGCTGTTTTAGTAATTTTCGTCAACAAATGGGATTGAGACGTGAGTATTTATACTGTGAAGATCATGCTCAAAAAAGCACTTTAAATAAATTCCATGTCATGTTAATGTTAATATTACAAATACAAAAATTGTCGACCAACAACAGGCTAGAGGCACAGCAAGGTTGGTCCAAAATATATATAATTTCTTAACAGTTTCCAGCAACTATCGAGATTCTTCTTAAAATCTTCCAATATCTTCGAATACACAACACACTATGGAAAATCATTCCACTCATTGACGACTCTATTGTAAAAATAACATATCCTTACCTCCTTTCTAAAGCATGATTTATTCAATTTCTGAACATGTTCTCTGGTCCGTCTATTTAAGGTAACACTTAAGCCCTCCATGTCTCCCTGTTTTATGAACTTGAATAACTGAACTAAATCACCTCTTGTTCTCCTATTTTCCAAGGAATACATGTTTAAATATCGTAATCTATAATCATAATCGATACCTGATTGACCCTTAATAATTTTTGTTGTCATATGCTGTACTTTTTCAATCAACTCTATATCTTTTCTGAGGAAGAGGGACCAAAACTGAACAGCCTAGTATTATTCAGCATCATTTACAGCATCATTTGTAAATTATTATAAGCGTTAAAGATGCAGATCCAATGTGATCCAAATAAGGATACATTCGCATGTAGTATAAAATATGCATATTTTGCATTTTAACTATTTTAGTATCAATACAGTCATTGCCGTTGAAATGTGAGAATAGTTAAAAGCGTTGAAATGCTATGAATTACTACATAACTTGGACATAATAAAACAGTTGACATTAATTTAGAACGCAATTTAAATATTTCACCAGATCTCTTACATCTCAAAACAGTGTACACTGTCTCCACACTTTGCATAAAACGTATTTACAACTCATTTCGTGATAAATAACATTTTAGATGCACGACCAAAGTCCATTAATACAAAATGCAGTGAACCAGCGCATTCAGATTCAAACATTTGCATTTACACCACCAAACATTTCATCACTTTTCCGGCAACATCCTTTATCCAACATCCATTTACTTCTAAAATCCTCTACGCGTCGTACATGAACACGAGCTGTTGACTGGTTTCTGTAATAAGCTAACCCTTTATGTTTTTCTGCAACATATTCTATGGGGCTGAGCAAACACGTGGCTAAACTGTATCACCAGTAGGCATCTCCTATGATTTATTAACCAACGCTGTGCCTATCCGGAAGCACTAGGGATATCAACGTGAATGACTGTCTTCTGAACCGAAATCCGGAATTAACCGGATAGGTGGGGGAAGTACCTCGAAAATGACACGTACTGTATGAATTGAGTGACCAACTTATAAACAACTTATATCACTGGAACATGCCTAAACCCAGATTTAAAGATTTTATAGTTTGCACTTATTTAAATATTGTGAAATTGGAGTTTATTATACATTTTATTTGAATTTATTTGCCAAAATATCGTTTATTTAACATTTTAAGAACATTAATCTAAAAAACACTTCAATAATAACATTTCATAACAAAACCATTCGCGTTTTAATCGCATTATTAATACATGAATATATAATTGAAAATTTTAACTAATCATAAGACTAAACATTAAAAGCTATTTTAATTATTTTATGAAAGTAATATTAAAAATTGGAAAATAATAAAATGATTCTTGAAAATATATAAATGAAGTTTCTTAAATGATTAGAGAGTTTTGCAATATATAGTAATTGATGCAAAAAGCTAAAACACATTTGTGATACTTTTTATAATACGTTAATTTCATTTGATATTTATTTATAATTTAACTTATAATGTATGGTATTTTTAATAAAATTCTATTAATAGCAAATTGTACCACAATATGTTGTCCACCCCCACATAAATGTATATCGACAATGAATTTAAAATATTTTTCTACATTACAATTTATAGTCAAGTACTAGAAAAAAACGCATAACATCTACGAAACTTTACCTTTAAACAAACACGAAGTATTCCAGAATTAAAAATATAACTATCTTACAAAAGAATTTCAACAATTTCTAAGAAGTCACTGCTAATACTGCGTAAGCAATACATAAGACAGTTCTTTATGGATAAAATTCCAAAAATGATCTAATAATAAATATAATACACCTACATAATTATGAGCTTATACGCATTTCTGCGCAAACAAAGGATCGGGAATAACTTATTATTAATCAAGCGATGATGACGCAGCCTCCTAAAATAGATTAGAGATTAATTAGGATGGGTAGTTGATAAGGTTTAGAAAATATGTTTTCGTACATGTACTTTTGAACTACAATGGATTGAGTCATACTGTCATTAAATGTTTGTTAGGGAAAATAGTTCAAAGACAGTACAGGTTTCACAATACAATATATTCAATAAAAAATGCTTTTGCACGTCTAAATTACAACATTAAAGGTTGAAAACGGAAGTTCACGAGTAATAATCCGTAAGAAGCTTATCTTAGTAAAAAAATAAATTTAAAAAGGTCTCCATTAGAGAAATATGAAAGTTATCAAAAGTAAAACAATTATTTTCAATATATAACAACTGAATTAAAAGAAAAACTAAATTAATCTTCATATTTGAACATTGTACACGTATATATGTAGTAAATAAACATCTTTTAAAACTATGTAAAAAAAAAGTTAAGGTGTTTTATGTTATCTATGCCAGGGATTTCGTAGCATTTAGATATATTCAATACATTAATTCCAACGATTCAAATAATGTTATTCGTTAATCTTAGCATATCAAATAAAACATTGATGACTGTCGAAGAAACACACATTTTTACAAAAAGTTACACTTTATAATCTTGATAACACGAAAGCATTAAATATGTTGAGTAATATATACAATGCAACACTACCATTAGGTAAATATGTAATACGGATAATGTATTGCAATGCTTATACATTGCAGTATCTATTAAAGCATCACCAAATACAAAGAGCACACATACTATACTCGCTGCTTAACCACACACTTTGAACATAACTCCCTAATTTTAAACTTTATTCATAAGCACAGAACCTCAAAATATATATTTATATTTTGAGCACGATAATTTAATTAATCTTTATCAAAACCAAAGAAGGGATTGGCAATTTCATACTTATGCCATGTTTGCCCTAAATTATGAAATATTAGTAACGTGCGAAAAATGTGGGTGGTTTGTAATAAACGTTGGGGCGGTAAAACTCAATAAAATCCATTAAGATAAATGTGAAGTAATAATAGCCATAAAAGGATAATTGCTTTAGATTGTTGTATGGATTTACCCAACCTTTAATATAAATATTCTTAGTACGATAAAATACTAAACTTTAAAGTAAGTAGTAAAACCAGTTAGTGCATATTTTGCCTTTAGCAGTAGCACTTCTTGCTTACCTTGAAGAGACAAATATACATTGATATATCAACATATAATCAAAAATGTTGCTTTCTCTTTAAATTATTTTTCATTCTAAAGCACACTGATTACTTATTACTAGTGACTAAATTCAAAGGCTTAAGTAACATTCAAAATATTCCCCATTTTGATAAAGACATTAGTTGTTGGAAATATTAACAATAACAAGGTCCGTTGAAGACGGCGAAATTCTTAAGGTCAGAAGATTATGTCTTATTTACGAGTAAACATCAAAGGTCGGATATCCGCTTTTGTACAATGACTTGAAAGTAATTTTTATCCACTGTGTAAAGGGCTTGTGTCGATATATTATGTCGAGATGGAAACTAAATAATTTTCGTTAACATTGGAGGATTTATTCATATCTTTACAGGTTCTGAAAAGGCCGACAAGCTTGTGTTTTTTTTCCTATATTTTGATGCTTTTTCAATCTTGCTACCAGATTCTATCCAGACACTTAAGCTACATACCTAAAACCTAACTAACTCCCCGGCACTACAGTCCATGCAGGACCATGGCGTCTCTTACAATACGACTCCAAAGCCGCCTGTCTTTGGTCTTCGTTTTCCAGTTCTTAATTTTCATGTCTTTTAGATCTTTTTCCTCATCATCTAGCCATCCTTTTCTAGCTCTTCCTCTTCTTATCCCTGACATTAAGCTACATATCTACATGGTTTTATTGAAAAGCAAAAGCAAAATGTTGCTAATTTATTATAGACATTTTGATCTTAGCAAATGCGCACCAAATTTCCTCTTTTATATTATTTAAATATTTTGTATTACATGTTTGTAACTTTTTTATGTTTACAGTTTACATCATATTTTACCAAAACTTATTGCTTCATTTATTTGGTGTTTAATTGTTTTATACAAATAATCAAAATTATTTACTTGGTTTTACATAAAATCTTAAATTATATATGGTATTACCTAATAAAACGAGATATTCGTTGTAAGATAATTTATTATTCTGTTTACGAATACAATTTAACTTATAGAAGCGATCACTTAAATATTAAATATATATTCACACAAGTTTTCCAAATCACGACTTTAGAAACACATTTGGTTAAAGATTTGGTATTCAGTTTCCTAATTCTTTTAAATATTCGGACATTTCAAGCAATTGTTTAAAACATCCACTTTACTCTACAATTGGCAGATTTAGAAGCCATCCTTTAAACGGTAAAGTTATTCTGAAGGCGATACTCATTGAATAAATTTAAAGTAATGGCCATGTATTAGGAAACAGGTAATTGCGCTGAAATTTGAAGATTTCGAACACATAAATTTAAATAATACTCCCAATAATTTTTACGATCTACACACTGATACCAGAAATATTTAAAAAAAAAATAATGCTTAGGTATTGTAGCTATTGTTTTAAATAGTGGTTATTGATGCTTAGTTAGTTTCGAATTTAATTTCAAACTTGAACTTATTGAAAACTGAGTGGTTAAGAATCTTCTGAATATGATTCGTTAAACTCACTAATTATTGTTCACATCAGCATAAATAATAAAAACGTTCTTTAACGTAACAAGTATAAAAAGCCTGATAAATTTGAACAATTTAGTTTATAATACACTGTTAAAAATTTCAGTTCAACGTTGAACCAAATATTAAGAACTTCTGCAGATACACCATAAAATGGTTCAACCAAATATCGCATTCTGGAAATAGACCAGCTTTCACAAAAAATTGGTTCGCCTTCTTCTATCTGCAACCGACAATTTAACTGTTTACAAAAACGCAGGCACCATGATTAGTATTGCTTCTGCTTGAGTATTGGCCAGTCCGTGGCCGAATGGTTATGGCATCAGCCTAGAGTTTCAACCATCTCAGGAGAGCGTGGGCTCGAATCCCACCTACTGCCAGTCATCCTATAAATCGGATCTCGTTACTGGAAATAGGATTAAAAAAATCCTCAATTCATCACGGATGGGCCCGAGTAAACTGGGACAGACGTGCTCGTTAAATATGTGTTGTCCAAAGTCCCAACGGTGTTAGCTTTACGATGTACAAAATACCAGTTTTTTTCACCTTTCACTATCGTTACGCATTGGGCGAACCTCTTTTATGGTTCAACATTTGACTATAGTTATGCGTTGGGAAAATACCGCATTAGGTTCAACCTACCTCTCAAATTAGTTACGCAATTTGAAAATACCGTTTTATGGTTCAACAGTCTACCAAACCATGGTTGCAGCAAATTTGAACCGTATTTTGGTTAAACCTTGAACTATTGCTAAAAGCTTACTTAATTTCTAAATCAATTTCCGTTCAATTTTCGAAGACATTTTTGTTTTAATAATATATTATTTATGTAACAAATATTGCCTTATTCACGATGGTTGCAAACAAATTTCCAGGATTTTTCAAAATTTATCGAAATAAACAAATTTAAACACCACTGTCGACAATTGGATTGAACAATATATACTGGACAAATTAGGGTGCGCAAAAATTAAATTTCAAACACTTCCAATTAATGTTTTATATGTAAGTGAAGATGGTAAAGGTGTTCATGAAGTCGTCATCGATGAATTAACGTATTTTTCTGAGATCAGAAAATACTCACATTGTTTTATATAAAATAATTGTTTATTTTATTTTTAGGTTACTCAAGCCTGCTATTTTCCGGTGAACTAAACACCGAAGATTAATTCCGATGTAATTTAGGACGCTGAGTTTTTAAATAGTTGTTTTAAAAATGTCATCAGGTCTTAATTTTTCATAAATAAAATGAAAAGATTTAACTGAAAATATGACACTTTGGCATATTGTTAGCAATATTTTGTGATTCAACTATTTTTTTTACCATTACGATAGTAATAAACATCAGCTTAGTGTAATACCATGATCCCAAAATGTTGCAGTTCAGAATCCGCAAACAAAACGGTTATTTTTTTAAAACATATTTTATGCTTTCTAAAACTGAAAATGCTAAAGGCACTTTAGTTCCTAGACAAAAAATTAAAATTCTCAGGATTTGCTATTAACTAAAACTTCCCATGAATGTTCAACATAATTTGGTTAACCAACAACCAACTCCCAATTTGACGTGCATTTAGGCATTTTATCTTGGCATAGTTTTCTCCACTGAACCTTAATAATTCAATTATCTAGCTCCTCAAGAAACTTTACTATGTTTATCTTTAAATTTCGTTTTGTTGAGTGAACTAAAGTGTAACTAACAATCGTGCGATTTTGAGTACAATGAGATAGTAAAAATAATGCAATTCGAAATGTTTTTACAAAAATTTTAAAAACAAAATTATATGAAATTAAGTATTAAAAATAAATAATCTTTGACCAATGGCATTTTGTTAAAGGGTAGCAGTGAATCAATGAAACAAATCGGCAATGGAATAAATGTTTGAACCATGTCATTACGGAATTCCAAGAGTTAGTAGTAACTATACGGAAACCCTCGCAAAAGTGCCCTTTTTGGTGTTATCTTTTTATTCGACATGGTTCAGACTCGTTCAACATAGTCTGCTTGTACGTGCATCTGGGCAACGTTTAGAATCAACAAAGTTAAAAATGATCTGGTGAGATAGGCAGTTAAAGTCAGTTTCGAGGAAAATGTTCAATGGAATTCACATAAAACGTGGTACCTATTTTGACGGAACCAGAGCTTTATATCGATATAAGGTCATTTTCTGGTGCCCCATTGCTATATACTATCACAGTGGTATAAAGTTTCAGATTAAGTTTCGCATCGTGCACCCAGAACTATAATTTAATATCATTTATATTTCGGAAATCACATTTTATCAATAAATTCCCACCAAGTAAAAATTGCACTTAGCTAACTCATCTTTTCTTCGACGAGTGAGTAGCAATGCTCGTAAATATTGCTATTATTTTGTAAAATGACTGACAAGAATTTCACATTTCCTCCTCAAAATGTGAAATACGATGTTTTCTAACTATCAAACTGAACAGAATAGAATAAACGGCCATCTGTTTTCGAGCTGCTCCTTTAAGGCTACTTTTATTTACTGCTCTTTCCCGACTCTAAAAATTCAGATGAAGAGCTAATTCGCGTTGGAAGTCAGTAATCAAATTATAGTTCTTTTGGGCGGGGTATAAACTTCCATTTTACTATCCAACGTGATGTAGTATAAGAGATGGCAGTAGGAAAGTTAAAAGCAGTAACAATATGGTATTTATCAACTGCTTTAAATATATTTTTGTAATGTAGTTACGAGTTGACAAGTTATAAAAATTTTTAGTTTATAAACAAATTATAAAACTGTTCGGAAATTCTAGCTTTGTTACTTAGTTCTGTGGAAGATGTACATGAATACGTTGTTTTTAAATTTAAACCCACCTTAAATTTTATTAAAAAAAGATTTTCCTTACATTTTTTATGAATACATAGAGTCTTTATAGAGTCCTTCTTGATACATATTTTTTTGTAATTTTTTAATCTCATGATTTACAAGTATGAATTAACTTATTGTTATTTTAAACAATTGAAGATTTAAAGATACATCATAATTAATGAAATTAAAAAAAATATTTATACTAAAATTCATGTGCAATATATATTTAAATTCAATTCACCGTATGTGTTATTTCTATTACACATAATATAAAATAAATAAAAAAAGTCGCAGAACAGAAAATCAGAAGCTATAGATAACTGTTGTCCAAACATATATCAAATTCCAAATGACTTTATACGTAGTGAAAATGGAACGTTTTACAGCGTCCCGCGCGTTTTTCAGAAGGTTTATAGGACTTGGGATCTAAAGAGTTAACTTGCGAGTCTTAGAATTGAGAGGAGTGGAAATAAAAGAAAAGCAGGTAAAATTGTGTTTAGTGTTGTGTTCTTCGCTTGGCTTTGTATTTACTTACTTTTATTGTTAAGAGTTGAAGGTCAATGGGCATTCGTTTTGATGGCTTATTTTACGCATTTTTTTTATGTAGGACAGCACTTGGGTAATATTTTTATTTTGTTTTTTGGATTTATATGTTTTGAAAAAAATATATACAATTTCAGCTCTTTTTTCATTTTTTAAATATGTTGATTTTACATTTTGATTTGCAGATGGTTTTTTTTATAAGTAACATATTTTGACGTTTCAGAAACGATAGTACAAGTTTTACTTTTAATTTTATTGTTAGTTTTCATTATTAGTTTTTCAATTAACCATCTGAGAGGTACAGTCTAAACTTATAATCTGAATATATATTTTTTCCAGTTATACCCATGTAAGTTTTAATTATGATTTTTTTTTCATTTTTAAATTTTATGCAAGTCTTTTATAACTACTTAATTAATTATAAATTTTCAATTTAGAATTTAAACTTAAATATCATCTATTTACGTTATTTCTAAATATCCAACATATAGTGTGAATGACTTTGATTATTTATAAATTAATAAGGAAGAAAACTTAAAGCTTAAGTTTATATCAATTTAATTGTCTGAAATATTTTCAAAAGATATTTCCAATAGGAATTTATTTATTTCTTTTATTTACTTTCAATTAAATTTAACATTTCGATATTTGTAAGAGCACGCACTTAAACATCTCATTTTTGTATAAACTGGCGAGTTTAAACACCTTATTTTTATAGATTCTGACATTTCGGCATCTAAATTTTATGTTATATTTTCTTGCGACTGATTACAGTACTTAGAAATCTTTCAAAGATGTAACTGTCAAATATTGTGAAACAATTTGCAAAAATGTCTTTCAAATCGTATCTATCGATATCATTTTCTCCCGTTCCTTCAACTGGAATGTCAAAACCCTTCAGTTTTGAACGTCGCATCCAAAACGAGATCCTAAAAGGCAAAGAGAAGACGCGACACCATCATTCAAAACCGTTCATGCCAGTAATACGTCAAACATCTGAATCCTCACGATAGAGGGAGCTGGAGTCGCATGACACTTTTCCTAACGACGCTGAAGTTAGGAATGATACAAATACTATATTCCAACTTCAGTTTTACCTGTTTGTAGTCAATGCCTAGAACAGGTTGTTTAATGTATTATATATAACTAGAAATGTTATTAAACAAAATGTGAAATCATGTTTGCTAAGTTATGATGTAGGTATCAGTTTGGAGGTTAATAGAGTATTTCTCAATCAATAAGCTCTCAGGCAGCAAAAAACGTCCTCAACCATACATTAAATTGTTATATACATTTTTGTTAAAACGAATTAATTTGTAGTAGTAAAAAAGTTATTTTTATTATTTATTTTCATATAATATTATTGCTAAGTTTTGCGCAGCTTTGTAGTTATTAATTTTTCACTACCATACAATGAAATGGCTAATAACATAATTATTCAAGTCTTTTGCATAGTGTGCAATATTGTTAAAACTTTTTTTTGGAATTGAATAAATCATGCTATAGAAAGGGAGGCAAGAAAACGTTATTTTTAGAATAGAGTCATCAATGAGTGCAAAGCTTTAGCAGAATACGTTGTGCATTCGAATAGAGTGGAATATTTTAAGAAGAATATCGATAGCTATTGGAAACTGGTAAGGGATTAGATCTATTTTCGACCAACCTTTCTGGACATTTGGCCTGTTCCTGGTCGACAATTTTTGTATTTGTATTTATATTGGACCTGATTTTTCTACTAGTTGTCCTACTGCTCCTTAAACATAGTCAACCTCAATTTTGTTTTGCTCCGCCCACCAATAAATTACGAATACATCGTAGTGTTTTATGAGAATAAAATAACTACGTAATTGAATAGACATTCCCTCTCCAAGTTTGGTTCAAACATAAACTTAAACAGATAACAACTGCTGTCGAAAAACGTTTCTAAATTTTGACAATTTCGTTGGGGTCGTTGTCTCAGTGAAACGGTGCGGGAAAAACGGAATGTTTCGCATATATTTTCTTTCTTTCGTTTGAGTTTTTCCTTTTTATCCCTATTTTTTTGGATTCATCCTCAGCTTCTGCTTGATTCGTTATATCCTCTTCAACTTTCTTTCCAGTTACTCAACTTTTTATTTATTTTCTCGGTTTGTTATATATGTTTTGCTGGGGGAAAAAATCGATACAGGATAATCTAAACACAAGAGTTAGGTCGTTGACATAGTATTGGTAACTGGAGAAGTATCAAATCCATATGGGATCTTATGTGGATCAGTGTGGGATCACTGAACAAAATGATGACTAAACTAACTGACTAATGGAAACAAGTAACTTACAACAAGAGTAAAAGGTGGTTTTTACATGGTTATATTTTGTATTCGTTGACATTGAATATCGTTTATAGTTTACATGCTTTTACAAATTCGTTTAGAAGTTTCAATAGAAGCATTTAGAACCACCATTAAAATCACAAAATTAAATTAAAATTTCAATTTAATTTCTATATTTTCGTTTGGAAATTGCTATTTGAAGAAAAAATATCGCCACTTCTTGTCAACCCTTATTTCAATAATATAGACATTTCTTTAGGCACAATTATATAGCAATAATTTTATTTACATTAAACTGTTTGCTTTGCATCACAATTCTGGGTACTATTAGAAATTTTGAAAAATAAATCATAATTTTGTATTTCTATATTTTCATTTGACAAAAACCATTTTTTCCAAAACTATGGTCATGAAGGGAACACGGATTGATCATTTATTAAAAACGACTTTGATCGCAATGATCATGGATGAAAAACGATTATTAAGTCCTCTAAATTATGAACAGGTAAATTACATATTGTAAATCAGCCGCTGCGTATTTCTGAATGGCTGAAGAAATTCCAGTTTAGGTACCCAAGACTAAGAATTTTCATCCACGTCATTTCCCTACATCCTCAAAAATTCTTTGAACGAAAAAACTGCTCTATAAACCGCAGTTATCAAGCCAGCGACAGGAAGTCAAAACCTTAAAAGCACCTATCATCGCCTAATAGTACCCTAATAGTATAATTAGTACTTCTAATAGTACCCAAGACTAAGAATTTTCATCCAAGGCCTTTCCTTACATCTTCTAATATTCTTTGAACGAAAAAACTGCTCTATAAACCGCAGTTATCAACCCAACGACAGGAAGTCAAAACCTAAAAAGCACCTATCATCGCCCAACTCCTCACGCCCTAATCTCAAGATCTTGGAAATCCCTCCTGACGAAATTTAAATGACTGGCACTTGAAAAGCGGATTTTCGTCTGCAGAAGCCTTCTCCACCCTCAAACTTGACGACGCAACCGAGATTCCGAGCCTTCGATTATGATCCGATGTCTGTTGTATGTCACGACCCGGGCCATCTGGGCATTTTTGCCTGATGCTTCAATGGTGCGATGGTTCTTTTTAAATCACACTTGTTTTTTCGTATTTCGTTAGATTTTATTACAATTTATTCAAAATATTCAAGTATTTATTTTTTTAAATTCACTAATAGTTAGTTTTCTATCAGTTCTTACACAAGAGTTTTTTTTCTTTTTACTTTTAAAAAATATTAACAAAAAAAAACTTTTTAGATATAATTCAACGTATTCAACGTGACACTTAATTTTCTCTAAGTAGTTCTGCCCCAATTGTAAGTTTTTTATTTTGCTTTTTTAAGTGATTCAAACCTAAAACCTATTTCAGATATGTCTTTTTCACATTGTATTCACGCAATATCGAGAAGACTTTTGAATCAATGGAAATTTCTTTAAATCTATTTTAATATTTTTTTTTTGCTTTATTTTATTTGAATTAAACTGGACATGTAAGAGAAAAATTGTAAATGGATGCTCATTGTTACGAAGAATCAACCCCACTCGATTGAGAAACATCCAAATTAAAAATATGAGCATATACTTAACTTCAGTATCAAAACAAAATTTTAGTTAATCAACGCATTTTTTAAATTATTTCTGCCAACCAACGAACACCAGCCAAAACCAAACCTCCATACTATTTATAACCTATGATATGATATAACATATAAAAATATTGGAAAGCTCTTTTCTTCCGCATATCTTGACGTCATACAAAACGTGCTGTTAGCATATGCATGAGAAGCGTGTGTGCCCGGGTATAGGACACAAAGGACTCATGTGACATTGCTGTCACTGCACTGTTTTTTGGGGTTCGCCCAGTGACTTGTTTACCGGAATTGGGTTTGTGGTTTACTTGAGAGCTTTTTTGGTTGTTTAGTTTTAATATTAAATATTAGTTGTAGGATGCTTATTGTTGTTTGACAAGTGTTACAATGATAAAATATAAGACATTAATAACACTTCAATTTAGCATATTTATTTAATATAATAATAGAAATACAAAAAAAATGTATGATGGTTTGTACCTTATAAATTCGCAAAATAAACATATGTTTGACTCTTAACTAGGCACAAATGTACAATTCATTATTAAATTACGATTTTTGAACTTTAAAAGTTCAAAATGTTTTCTTTCTAAGAATTTTTAAATATTCTAAAAAAATACAACCCAAATTAGTGCACAGTCCGTAAGCATTAGTAATTCGTGAGCTTAAAAAATATAATTCAAAAACATACCTTGAAACGAATATTAGAATATATGTTTAAAAAAATAGGAATTCTAGAGCATTAGTTTAAATGACATTAGTTTTAGTATTTCCCCGAGGAATGCCTGATTACCTGATGGTTTTAATGCCGCTTGGATAAGTTGCATTTTACATTTAAAATTCTACGATACTTTATTTTTGAAATTAAATTATTTTAATACTACTTGCCCTTAACTCGATGGAATTAAAATCAAGAAGGTATACAATAAGTATCATGGCTTAATTTCCTGTTACTTTAAGACTCATTGTAGTTTTTATAGAAAAACAAGTATGTTTATAACAATAAATGTCACCTAGAACCTTTCATGGTGTATACACCTTTAAAAATCTTGAAACACAACAATTATTAGTAATTATAACTTTTAAAGGTCAAAATTGTCAACTAGTTATCATTTTCTTTTGTAAATTCAATTAATACTGTTTACACTATTTAGATTTGTTTCATGATTTGGTTAATAATTGAAAAAAAAAAACAGATTTTACAAATTTAAATTTTCAAAATGCAACATTTTTTATAAGAATCCTAGGATTTGATCCAAGAAATAATATGCCATCGCATAACACAAACTTTAATGAAGCCAGTGTTTGGGGGGGGGGGGGGAATGGGTATAGTCAAATAAGAACTCTTGGTTCGAAATAATTTTGCATTTGAAGCATTTTCTTACACGTTGGACATCGTTTTAACTAATATTAACTAGATTTTTTATATTTTGAGTGAGGTTCAAAATGTACTTCGTTGTAAAACTACCAAATTTAAATGTTAAAACATACTTAAAGAAGTATCCAGACAATTTTTGGTATTTTAAGTCAAAAACTTGGTGAGTTAGTCGAAAAGTTGAAAAGATAACTCTACTTTGACCTATGCCACTTATCATAACACACATATATTCAAGACGACCTTAAAACCCCGATCCAGACTGCAAACTTCAAATAAACCGAAAATCGTATGCTTGAACATGCCTCAGCGAAATAATCTTATGGAAATAAGAACTTCTTTAACGAGTTTCCAGGTACACGTAAGTCATCAAGGACGGGACCTAACGAAATAACGACAACTGACTCTCACCCAATTACGCATCGCGATTCACAGGAACAAACGAGAGCGACTGCTTAATGAGTATTATGTGAATGGCTGCTCACAATGCCCGTCTCGTTTCGATGAAGGTTTGGTTCTGTTTATACCATACTTACCGTGCATAAAAGAAGAAATCCAATTAGGACGAGTTGGTGGTAGATGGGCGCTTCAAAGGGCTTTGGTTTTCCATTTGTATTGAGGCAGAATCGAATGGAGTTGGCTTCTGTGGAGTGGATCTGTCTGGTTGGGCTGAGAATTGTTTTACGTCAGAAATGTAGTCTGGCTGGAAGAATAATTGCTAAAGTTTGTTTTATGATGGTATTGTAGTTTGATGGAAAATATTTTGTATTATATAATCATAAATTTTAACGATTCAGTGTTATTGTATGTCATATGAATTGCTAGATATAAAGATTGAGAGTGAAAAAAATACCATGGTTAGGGCCTTTTGATCAATAGATAGGAGCCTCTACTGGTTCATCGTCCACAAAACAATGTAACTGATGAACCGATACAATCCATGTTTTGTCTTCAAATAAGTACTTTAAGCGTTACTATATCAGGTCTTGTTTAATACGTATTCTGAGGGATTCTATAAGAATAATCCAATTAGGACGAGTTGGGGATAGGTGTGACAAATGACAGTGATTGCGCCCTCTAGAAGGGAGAGTGTAGGCTTTATAGCCCATTACCCAGCTCGCCAGAAGAGACAGTCACAAGAGACGCACAAAGAAGGACGACACAAACATATAGACAAATGACAACATTTATTGACAAGCACAAACATCCATGCCTTTACCGATTTTCGAACCCGAAGGCTAGTACACTAACCACTGCGCTGGCAGGCCGGCTGGGGATAGGTTTGGTTTTCCATCTGCCTAGGAGAAAATTGCTTGAGTTTGTTTTTAGGCCGGTATTGTAGTTTTATGGGAAATGTTTTGTATTGTATGATAGCTAATTTTAAAGGATTTATTGAGAGTGTAATAAAACATTGTGTCGTATTAATTAGTTTCGAATATGCAGCCCAACTATATTGATAAATGTTCATTATTTATTTATAAAAAAAACCCTTCACACTGCATTCCATTTTTTTGCATAAAAGAATGAACAGGCTAGATTTATTGACATGTTTCATTTGTTAATGCGATAGAGATTTGTCTGATTTTTTCTAGTACAAAATATCTCGAAAATATCAGGTTTTTATTACATATTTTTATATCACTAAATATTTAAAAATATTATGGCCACGTTATTTAGATGTTGGTGACATTTTCTGGAGCGGATACTAGGATTTTAAAAACGAAGTAATGTTATATTAAGATAAATGTGACACAAAAGTTAGTATGGAAAGTTTTTTTTTTTTTTAAGTCGACTAAAAATTCTTAGGTCTGATAAAAGCTAGGAATTTTGCTATATTTTAGTGCACTTTGGATGTTGTTGAAATTCAATTCTATGTAGAAAAGACACATTTAAATGTTAAAAATATTTAAATCAAAGTCTAGTAAAATTTTGTAATTTTCAAAATATTAACTAGGTGAGTTAGTCGAAGAGTTGATATGATAACTCTGGTTTGACATGCCCCCGTTAACATAGTACCCATATATTTAAGTCGGACTTAAAACTTCTATTCAATATACAAAATTAAATTATCGTACTAGTTTTTGGAAAATGTTTAGTTTAATGTAAAAGTATATTTTAAACGACATAGAGACGATGTGTTATTGTTTTATAAAGTTGGAGTATTTGCTTTCAAATACTATGCAATATGATATTATTTCACATGATGTAATCTGAATAAAAGTTTATGGACGTTTAGTTTATGAAAAATATTTTGTAGGGGAGACTGGGGTTAGTTGGCACAGTTTTCACTTCAAAATTTTTCTAATTTTTTGGTTTGAAGATATTTGAAATGTAAAAAGTTGGTAATGTAGGTAAACATTTTGGCTACGAATCACACATACAATTGAATAAATATATTGTGGCCACTTTGTGTGAAAAATGTTTTTCCTTGTCCAGTCAAACTATGCCAACCTACCCCGGTATCGGGGTTAGTTGGCATAGGTAGTGGGGTAAGTTGGCATAAGTGAGGCAAGCGTTTTTACTCGTCTTTATGTAAGGTGTAATTATAATGAATGTTAATCAGCTTAAAATTAAACATTCCTTATGTCCTGGACGGTAAATGAATGTTGGTTCATAACTGATTATAGGAGGTTGAAAAATCTTTGAACATTATGTGGGTTGAAACTGGACGTTCGAGCCAAACTCGTTGCCGCGGGGGTACGTATTGAAAGTTGTGGGTGACGTTTTGGGGAAAAAAAAACAGTCAACACCTGCTGATTCTTTTGAGTCCCAACTACTAGGATTTGTAGTGCCATTAGCAACTGCATATTGATATGCCAACTTTCTTGCCTCTTTTGGGTTCAGGCCGAAGTATATGTCACCTGCCTTCACAAGGTATTCACTCAAAGCAAATTCTTGTTCATTAGTGAACACCTGCCGCACTATCCCATATCCTCCAATACCCTCTGGTACTCTAAAGGAAGAGAGAATTCATTTTTAATTTTGCGATCTTACAATACCATGCGAGACTTCTAACAGAGATCTTAAATTCATCCGCTACTTTTCTCAAACTTTTTTTTCAAGTAAGTGTGCCTCAACAACTCTCTTTCGATGATCTGCTGTCATTGTAGCCCTCTCTGTTTTTCGTTTATAGGTACTCATAATCTGAACAAAAAATATTTACACTATCATACATAGGTAAGGCAGGAAAAGTGAACCTACAATTTCCGTTTATTACATAATAATAACTAGATAATTGTTTGCTTGAAATCGAGCTGAAATTTGTATAGTCTTAAATTATGCCATTTTTTAAAACTCTGAGTATGGCAAATCTACGTAAAAGTATCTAAAGTAAAAGTAAATATCTGTCCAGCCGTTATTGAGTTATGACTGCGAAAAGAAAACGCCTTCCGCATTTTTATATGTATAGATAAAAATAATAATAATTTATCATTATGAAATAGCCTATACCTAACTAAAATTAGGTCGCTATGAATGTTGGCATACTTATGTCAACTTACCCGTTGCTGCGGGGTTAGTTGGCATACCCAGCCACCTTATGTCAACTAGCCCCCAAGTCCCTATGCCAACTAACCCCAATAGAGCAAGTAAAATAAACATGGCGACCAAAACTTTTGTTTATCAACTGCAGCAGAAACGGACTTATAACCTCGCAGCTAAATTCCCAAAGATACTAAAAACTTGTGAATGTTATTTCTAAATGACTATACTACTGTGCAAAACGACAAATACTGAATAATCAAAATTTTACTTTCTTATATGAAAATCACGTTTTCCATCATTCCTCTAAAGGCAATGGCTGGATCCAACTGGAGTTCTCATGCAAGTTGGACGTTTAAATGACGATCATGTGACAGGATCAGTAGCGCTCTTAATAAACAGTGAATTTTTTTAAAGGCACAATGCCAACTAACCCCTTATGCCAACTAACCCCGGTCTCCCCTATTATATAATATTAAATTTTAAGAACTTATAGATAGTGGGTTGCGTTTTATAATTCTAGGTATTTTTTTTATTTAGAAAATGTTATATACCATTTTATATGATGTGAAAGATATTAATTTAAAAACAAAAGAAATATAATGGTTATGGTTGCATCAAAAATTTGAAATTTTTTGTTAAAGTATTTGTAATAAAAGTGAATGATGACTTTTAATACTAGTATCGCCATTTAAAATGGTTGAAAGTGCAAAATAGTTTCTCTTTAACAGTAAGTCTCTGGCTGATATACGTTAAACAAAACAATTTAACTGATAAAGCGACACTGTCTATGTCATTTATTAAGTAATTGCTTTAACTTTTACAACCAGATCTTTTTAAAAGCTTATTTTTAGTTTCTTTAATCAATCCATACATATTGAAACTGTCATTGAATAATTGATACTATACTTTTAGACACATCTTGTCATATTTAAAAGTATAAACATTTTTAGGTAGTAACTCACTTATACCATTATATAAAGATATCTTTTACAGAATTTTTACTTAATGTAAATAAGAATAATGAGAAACTTTCTTTAACTATTCTGGTAGGCGTTATACTCGTGAACAATCCAAATGTCATTCTATTGAAGGTATATTTCCTCGAATGTCCTTCTTTTGTCACCTTTTCCTATAGAAAGAATCTATATATGACAGATAGCTTCCATTAACGTAAAACTTAGGACGTTGATTGATTGGATAAGTATTCCAAATGTATTTCTCATAATGTTATGGAGTAGAAATATATTCCCTATACATGACCGTCAGTAGGGGAAGGGAATTTAATTCAGTATAAGGGTTAATTGAAAATAAATCGTTTTCTTTTCAAGAAAAAATAACAAATTAAAGTTTTAAGCGATGCAGCTGAAAATAAACGATTTGCATTCATTAAATCTGCTTAAAACTCTTGTAAACAATTTAACTTTATACGTGTATTGAAGTTAAATATAAACACAAAAAAAAGTATATCGAGTTTCCGTCCCACTTTTGCTCCACTTTAAAATATATGCTTAAAGTATTCCATAAAGCTGATTGTAGCTAGGTTACAACCAGTTTTGCGCAGTAATATCACAAAACTTATTTTTTAAAGAGAATGCTTTTACCGGTTAATGGACAGCACCAAACTGTGTTTTTTCAAAGAAAGAAAAAATAAATAATATTTTAAAGTAATAAGATTTATATAAAAGATACAAAAATAAACTTAAAATTAAATAACAAAAAACAAACACCACCACAAATTTAATCCCTTCCCCACGTATCACCCACACTCCCGAACACTCTCCACACACCTCCTTATCACGCCCATTAAACTATCACCAGACAATAAATTGATTCCCTCTCAAAAGCAACCGATCCTTCGCACCCCCAATATAAACACTAATACTCCACACTACAATAGATTTATAGAGTAGCAGCGTCTTAACAGCAAAAAGCAAGCGAGCAATGAATGTACCGTGCTTTCAGGACGCCAAGTGTTGTTCAATTTCTTGGGAAGAGCTGTCCAATTTCGGTGGGGATTTATAGGAAGAGAGTATCAACACCGTCCAGGAAACCACAAAAGGATCGGAGGCCTGGGGGATCGGAAGCAAAAGAACTCGGAGTTGTGAAGAAGATGGTTTGTTTGCAATTGAAAAATGCAATTTGCTATTGCAAATGGAAGTTGATTTTTTTTGTTTTAGTTTTGATTTCTTTAAATAGTAGATGTTTTAAGTATTTATTTTATTCAAATAATGTACTTATTTGCTCTTAACATGTTGTAATTTACGATCAAAGAATAAGGCGCTTAGATTTGCTTGGCATGATTCATTTTTTTTAATTGTTGATATGTAATTATGCAACTCGGAGTTGTGAGGCAGATGGTTTGTTTGGAATTGAAAAATGCTGCAAATGAAATAGATTTCAGTTGCTATTGCAAATGAAATAGATTCCTTTTTTGCTTTAGTTTTGATTCCTTTAAATATTAGACATTTTAATTTTTTTTTCAAATAAGGTACTTATTTACTCTACACCGGTTGTAATTTACCATCAAAGGAATAAGGGGTTTAGATTTGCTGGACATGATTCATTTTTTTAATTATTTATATGTATTTCAATATAGATTTATTTGATCAAAAATGTGTTCACTCAATCAAAATTTATTTTTATTTATGTATTTTACAATATTTCATGAATGGTGCAGTACACAAATCTTTGTTTTTGATATTCACAATATTGGTGCTCTTGCTTAAAACACTTTAGTAAATGACAATGTTAGACAATCCCAGTCGTCGTTAGAAAGAAATAAAGAAGAATTTTATTTACTATATTATAATTTGAACAATTATGCATAACACAGTAAGTTTTGATACCGAATTCCTGAAAACTTGTAAAGCATGAATAATGATTTGCACAAAGAAAATACTTTTCGATTCTAACTAAGTTTTATTATTCTACTTACGAATCGGTGACTACAATAATAAAATGAATTCTAATGGAGAACATAAATCAAATGCCGATTTTTTCTGATAGATATGAAATTGAACGTCACCAGTAACTGATAAGAACTTTTCAGTGAAAAGAACATATGTCTCCTCCACCTTTTCAAAACCTCCACCTCCTTCCCTTTCTCGATTTTTCTTAAGAAAAAGGGGTGGAATGGTTGAAAAAAGAAGAAGAAAAGAAACAGAAAAGTTTCCGCCATCCTTCCAAAGTAATTTAAGAGCATCTCGTAAAATCCCAAATCCTGATATATGGCGTCCAAGGTACAATTTCGATTCCCTTCGACTTTGTTCCACGGTAGGCGGTTTTTCCTTCTTAAAATTGATATCTGGATTCTGTATGCGGCTATTTCCGTTACTTTTGATCGCTATCGTGAAGAATTGCACCTGAATCAATTGTTGGAGTTCCTAGAGTAGTTGCGTTTTTAATATTTGATATTTTTGTGTGTCTGTGGGTGAAATATTTTTCGTTGAAAAGAATATTAGGTAACTAGATTAGATTTTGGTTTTTTTGTTTGGGTTTCTTCAGGGGATTATGATGCGGAGTTCTATTTTGAGACTTAATTATGAATTGCTATCCGCTCTGTTGTGGAGTGTGTGTATAAACTTACACTTGGAACTTGTTAAACTGAAAATAAAATTAAAATGCAATCATCTTGAAGTAGATTCAGAATCTTACCAACTGATCCAATTAAAAAAAAAACTGTGTTCGTGTTCTAATTTTATTTATTTAAATTGATGTAATAATTTGGACATGATATATTAATATTTATTAATAATAAGCAGAACTAAAAAAATTCTAACCGGAAGGCTAAAACTAAGAGGAGACCGCAGCTCCATGTATTTTTTATGGATATTATTCCTTGTACATTCTTTTAAAATCTACCCCTCCATCATATCCGACTTTTAGAATACCTTGGCGAATAGAGGTTTAACTTACTTGAAAACAAGTACATACTTAAGTGGTAAAATTAACAACATTTCACGCAACGATAAAATAGTAACATTTATAGCAGTACCCTTAGTTTAAATTTTAAAACGAGTATGAACATTTACTGCACTTTGAAGTAATTACAAAACTTTCTAATATAAACGCCCCATTGAAGAACTATCCCCAGTCTCTCCTGCAGTATATTGGATGCCATTTATGATTTGAAATGGTTTGGGAATGAGAATACGAAAAATTGTTGGCATATGTTTGGAAATGGTGCTTATTTATGAAGTATAAATTATAACAAAAGATTTAAGTTCAAACTGAGTGTATTTCAAGAATCAAGGTACATTTTCAATGTAAAATTATATGCAGACTAACTTTTTTCTATGGAACTAAACTAAAAAAAAAGACTTGAATACTTACTCCACAAATAAAAATACTTAAATATTCTTTTTGCTATTATTAATATTTATGCAGGTATAATTCATGACTAAAAATTCTTCAGAAAGGAAAGAGACGGAATATGCCGTGTTTCTGAAATAATTGATTGTGTTTTTATAAGCAGTGAGCTTTAAGTAAATTGTATTCGAGTAAAAAATGATTTATTAATGCCACTATCTCAAAATGTCTGTGGACGAGTATGTTAGAGTTAGCCATATAAAACGATGTATTGAAATAAGTTTATAATCCAATTTTTTAATGCGACATTTTAACCACATATATGTTACAAATAACTACTTCAAAATATTTTGACTCTATCTTCTTTCCTACTGGAACTGAATATTATTCCTGTCGATAATACCTAAAACACATTATTTTTATTTAAATCCTATACCTATTTTTTTTATCTAGAATTTACCAAAAATACTTAATAAAATCGATTTATTTTCTGCATTTATAAGAACAGCTTAAAAAATGAAAAAAAAAATAAAAATTTCAATAAGAAAGCATTTCATTGACGTTCAGTGATGACTGATGAATAGTCTTATACTTTATTTCATTCCTCATTCTTTTTTCTCTCTATAGTTTCTCCGAATATTGCTTTCTTCTTATTTTTTTTTATCAGAAGCGGAATATTTTAAAAGGTAAGGAGACATGGTGGGGATCGAAATTGAAGGATTTAATGCATCACTAGATTTGGCAGAACCTCACTTATTTGGCAAAATTTACTATTAATCATTTTAACTGTGGTGTTATTGTTTTATTACATGCATGTCTTCATTGTTTTGTTTTAATTTCTTTTATTTTTTATATTCTTTACAAAATAATAACTAATAGATAATAAGCGATATTCAAAAATTAGAACAGTTCGATATTGTCTCTTTCAGTTTATTGGCTCCTAATTTGTTAGCAAACAACTTTTGTCGTACAAAACTAATTCTAGATATTTTTTAATCGCCTTAGTAGTACCTTACTGATTGAGATTTTTTTGTTTGATAATTATTCTATTTGCGAATCATCTAAGTGCAGTTAAATATTTATATCGAGGAATTTCCTAAATAAGAACATTTTTAAAAGCTCAAAATAAGGAACATATTATTTCAAATTGTCACGCAGTCAGTCAACGTAAATATATTTTTAATTCTACGGTATCAAATATTTCAAAATATGATGCATAAAAAACAGTATCGCCTTATTAACTTTAATAAAATTTTAACCTAATCCCTATTTGGCCCTTTATTTAATTGAATTTAGAGTTTTTTCCCTACTTACATACGGCAACCATTTATGCATAACGTAACGTAAAGGAAGACCAAGTTATCGAAAGCAGGCACTCTAAATTAAGTGGGAATAACGTTGAAAAGAGAATGCGATATATTTAAGAATGTGATCCCTGTACAGCCATCGTCTTCATATTCCATGTTTCAAAAACCAGGAGGTTTAGAAGCAGTATAATGGTTTCTGCGGTTACTTAGTCTTGGGTTTTGTCCGTTAAGTGACAATATGGGGAATTTATGTTGTTTTCTCACAATGACTTCGGCATTTTATCAGTTGAGAATGCTTTTGGAGGTTACTTTGTTACAAGTTGGGTATATTGATGTTATTCTGGGAGGAAGTAACCATATTAATATTGTCAAGACATTTATGATCATTTATTTTGACTTTTGTTTCGCCTAGGTTCAGTTTAAATTATCTTTAAAAATAAAACATGGAAATATTTTTAAAAAAATGGAATAGTGATGCATAAATTCTGCAACGTTATCAGTTAAGTATTATGAAATGGACAAACAAATGTTTACAAATAAGATTTTAGGGCAGTTTGGGGTAATTGATAGAGACTTGGTCCTATAGGAGTAATAAATACAAAATGTTAATATTATTTTTTAATTACATTTTTTATAAAATCAAACCACTGTTATTTTATTGAGTCCATGCATCAGCCATATTTTTAGTTATTGTCAATAGTAAATTCTTCTACTATCAAATAACGATCAAACGTCATGAAGACCGAGATAATAACTTTCTTCACTTTTACATTGCAGTATTACGAAACTAAATTATTTTATTGCTTTATTACTGTCTTCATTTAGGTTGAATTACAATCTGATGTTTCTGACAAAGGTATTCATAATCAATACGAGAGTCTCTATTTTTTAATAAGTTTTATACAATAAAAAATTCAGACTACTATTAAAAAAATATACCATGAAATATAGATAGCTACTAAGGTGTCAAATTCGGTAAGAAAATGAAATTTCTCCAAATTAATGTAATATCGGAAGAGTAACAATTGCATTTTTTAAGAAACAAAAAACTAATAACAAACTCAATGCACATAATTTCATCACATACTTTTTGCCTGAAGCCTAAAGAAAAAGGGTGTTTTCCATCCCTACTATGCATTTTTTTAAAACTTTATAACGTAATAAATTGCGCTGTTGGATTGATTTTGTTTTATTATTTTATAAAATATTTTTCAAATACCACTTGTAATCTATACAAAATGTGTGACATAGGATATCATTGTTTAAATTTGGAAGTGTTACATATGAATAAATTGCAAAACCGAAAACGGTTTCGTCATGTGATCACTACTACCTTTTAAGTTTAATTTTGTATATTTGATTGCTGAATGTGAATTCAATGTAAAAGAAAAGTTGAAAAAATTGCGTCCTTTCCAATTTTATAGGTATTCAATTCTTTAATTTAGACAAGGCAAATAACTTGGAGCTTAAATTAGTCATTTAAGAACATGTTTTCCTGCATACGTTATTGAAGACTAGCAGCTTCTTATTTTTTCAGATATTTTTTTTTCCAAATTATAATCCTAATGTTTATTATGGGTCAGAAAAAGACATTTTTCATTTTGACAGTATATTTACCGGAGTCTGTCATACCCACAACTACTAATTCACAATCATTAACTTTCGCAACAATTCCTCTGGAGCAGACACATTTTTGCCACATGTTCTTTACTTCTCAATACCATATTAATACCATAGAAGGAAGAAAAAGTGCGACGGGATGGCTTGGTATGTTTGTGGGTTTTCAATATCGTAATTTTCATTTTAAGTCCGCTGATAAATACGGATTGAGGAGTCCTTTGAGTCTCTGAATAAGCACCTACCAAAACTACAACTATCTAAACTAATAAAATAAAATACATTACATATTATACTTAACTTCGTAAAAAGCATTTTTTCAATTCAAAAATGTATCTATGTTATCTTAACGGCATATCTTCCTTATCTTTCTCACTATGTAGCATAAAATGAGAAAAACTGCTCATTATTTTTAATTGCATATATATTTCACAATTCAAGGTGAAATTATGACATTCGGAGTATATCTTATTTTTATTTTGCACTGAGGTACAAAGAAATGTAGAATGTATTTTATTTTACCGAGGTAAGGGAGCATAAAGCCTGCGTTCGTCATTCTATCATATTTTTATCCCTAGATATAATAATCCTTAAGTTATGATAAGTTTTCAAAATTCATATAAATTTCAAATTTAGAACGCATTCCAAATGCCTAGGTGAAATATCGAAATTCTCATGCGTGCACTTCTACCAAATCACTTATTTTGAGTCCTCTCAAGCTACGGATAGACTGATGGAGATTCGCTTGAAAGCTTTCCCGAATTGCGAAAAAACTTCTGAGTGACGTTGTGATAGCGCATAAAAAACACAGTTGCAGTTTCTGTGGCGCGTTGAAAACATGCACTCAGCATGGTCTGAGTGCACCTTGATAGATTAAGGGAAGGAAGCATTTTTCAAGGGATCGGATCCACATCAGAAGGAAAGTATGTTGTGTAAAAATAATAGTTGTTTTCAGTTTGTTTTATTTTTAAACGCAAATTTGTTTTCATTTATCCTAATAATGATCATGAGATAGTTTTGCCAAAAAAAAGTTACATTTAAAAGTGTTTTATTTATTTAAAAAAAATAACATTCAATTAAGTATATAATACGATCATAAGACGATGATATTTTTAGCAGGTGTTTAATAATGTCTGGTTTAAAGCTAAATACAAAAAATGACATATCATTACACTATATTAAAATAATTTACAATTTCGTTATACATTAAAGGGTATCCAAACTATTAACTTCCCATTAAATATTCTGTTATCCCTTATGAAAATGTTCCTTAATTGTAACCTTGAAACAAAACTGCACAAGTGTTAAGTAGTTCACAGACGCACTTCAAAAGCGCTGAGTTACCATCGTTTCCACGTTTGGATGGACACGTGAGCACTACCACCAATGCTATACATTCTTCTGCACGTGAGCAATACACCTTTCCATGCAGTCCCATACAACCTTCTACACTTTGTAAAATGCTTCCATAATAACAAGAGTAGCTCCGGTTTTGGACTTTAAACAATGTGTAAAATCAATTGTTAGATATGAAAGACATCTTATGGGCTAGTGGGATCGTGCATGCCTTTACAACAAATAAAAAAATGTGAGCAAATAAGCTATTGTAACTTCCACCAATTTCTACACTTTGTAAAATGCTCCCATTATAATAAGAGTAGCTCTGGTTTTGGACTTTAAAAAATGTGTAAGCTCAATTGTTAGAGTGAAAGACATCTTAGAGGCTAGTGGGATCGTGCATAAATGTACTACAATTTTAAAAAAAATGCGAACAAATGAACTATTGTAACTTCCACTAATTTCCCTGAATTTGACTTCTTATTAATTATGGATTTGTTTGTGACATGCATAAATATTATTATTTCTCGGTATTTTTATTTAAACAATTTATGTATTATACGAGTGTTAAATTAAATAATAACGAGAATTAAATTACGATATTATTCAGTTAAGTTTGAATGAACACGTTAAACTTAGCAATTCGTTTTTTGCTTTACATCAATAGCATTCGGGGCCTAGCATCTAGTGAAGGCGTTGGCACTTTTGGGAAAGTTTGTGTCACTCAGGAACTGAAATTCTGAAAAAGAAATGTCAAGCAGGGGGTAGAGTAAGAAAGAGAGTAAGTTAATTTTGTGTCAAACTTTTCTTGGGGAAATTGCAGGGCACTTGAAATGCAGGGTCATATTTATTTCTGGGTGAAGCTTTCGGGAAATGATAAGCTAGCAGTTTTTGAAATGGATATGAAAGAGTTATGACTACCACATATTATATAAGAAAGGATCTGGGTGCTGATGCATTGATAACATGCAGATAAGTAGCTAAAGCTTTTTTTATTATATTATCTTAAGCTGACGCTGGTAAGAAAGATACATGTTTTACGGACACGAGGATCCCAGTTGGTTATGGTGATCACCTTGCAAGTAAAAGAACTCAGGTTTGAGTCCTGGACAAAATAACTTCACACCCATATACGGCACGTGCAGCCAAAAATTACTCCGCGAATAATCCAACTTGGTGGGAAGTGCAAAAAATGTTAAAAAGACCTAACGCTGAGTATGATATTGCCCTTAAAAAAATTATTTTTCCTACTCAGGTGTCGGCTTGTCACTTGACTGTGGTTTTATACTATGACGCCCATCGCCAACGTCCCTCGTGTAGCTCTAGTGTGATGATAATTCAATTTTCCTTAACCAAATGTTGAACATTATCAAGAAAGTCATGTTTTATGTAATAAATTGGCAAAAAATCTCTATAAAACGTTCTTCTGAAAAATTTTCTTTAAAATTTTAAGGAATCTAAAAATAAACTTCATTTTATTTCCTTATACATGTGTATTTGAAATAGTTTCTGCCGGTCACTAGTTTTTCTTAAGATTGCAATAACCAACTGTCAGTGGCTCACTGCTTTGACAGCCTGCTTAGCCAAGTTTTGATTGGTGTGGCCGACTGCTGGCCATTTCGATGTTTTTTTTATTTATTATCTGTTGGTATATTTTTATATTTCGTCTTTCTTTTATATATTTTTTTATTTTTGTTCTTATCCTTCCGTTATTCTGTTATAGAGAAACGCATACACACACAAGTTTTTTTCAATTGAAGGATATTTTTTTAGAAATAGGATAATGCCAATATCAATGCACGTCAATAAATCCTAAATAATGAACTCTACCAAATTAATAATTGATTAAAATAGTTCTGTATAAAATTTAATTTTTTTATATATTCTAAATTATGTAATAAAACACTCGGAAAATCAAAGAGTTAACATTTAGTAAAAAAGTTTCGAGATACCCTTTCTTTCTGTTAAAAATGAGATGTATTTACCTCAGGTCGTACTTTTTTAAATCCAACGCGGCTTGATAAAAAGATACTAAGACATATTTGAAACTTTTTATTATTCCAATGAGACTTGAATTTTTATATATTAATCTAATAAATGAAACTAGGAATCCAAAATCAAATCCTCAAAGCAATTGATCCTTAATAGTGCCAATAAAATGTCTAAAATATCACCCAAACTTACAAAATAAATACACCAACTTTCTAGACCACCAAAGATATACGAATCTTTATAAGAAAAGAAAAATATGAACTAGCAGAGAGAAATAAGAAAGTCGGCGAACTGAAGTCCTAACTTTATTATATTTCCCTACTCGTGCACGCTTTTTCGACGATTTTTCTATCTTGGAAAAGCTGCTTTTCGAGTGGTAAACATAGGAGACAAAGCCCTACTTCTCTTAAAGTGGTTTTCGGGGTTTCGAATATAACCGCACGTTGTCGGAATTTGCAAGATGTTCCACCGTTTATGTAAGGCAAGTTTTGGAGGCAGCCATTTTTGTCTACAAGGTTAAAACGATATTTGAAAGTCACTAGAAAAATATATTGTTTAAAAAGAGGCCTTTACACAAACTTGAATGTTTTGGTTTCGTAGAAATATATTCATGATCAAGAAGTTCCGCCGTTTATGTAAGGTAAGCTTCAAATTCAGCCATTTTTGTCCACATAATAAACAACGATATTTGAAAGTCACTGAACAAATATATTGCTCATAACGAGGGCTTTAAAAAACTTGAAAATAAGTGTGTTTTGTAAAAATAGAAGGCTTACATGAAAAATGTTCAACCGTTTATGTAAGATAAGTTTTGAAGGCAGAAATTTTTTTCTAAATAATATAAAGCTATATTTGAAACACTTTTGAAAAATATATTGTTTAATAATAGAGATTTACACCATCTTGAAAATATGTGTTTTGTAGAAATGCTGTATCAGTGAATGGATAAAAACAAGTTTAAAATTGATTATTACAATGTTAAAACAATGCATAGAATCAATTGTTGGAGTTGAGAGACACAACAAGGACCAGTCAGCTCGGACATACCTATACAACTAGCTAATGCACCAACAGCAGGAGAAATTTTATCAAAACTATGGTATAATCTATACGTAACCTAATACTAAAATTCAGCCGCCTCGGTGGCGCAATCGTTAGGACTTTAGCCTTTGGAGCTGCTGGGGTCGGGTTCGAATACCGGTCAGACATGGATGTTTGTGACCTTCAATAAATTTTATTATTTGTCTATGTGTTATTCATTTCTTTGTGACGATAAAAATTCTTTCTGTGTCTGTCCCACTTGACGAAAGCTTATAAGGGGTTCTCTGAACAAGCACACAAGCTGGAATATATCTGTACCATACCATACCATACTGAAATTCAATTTTTAATTTTTGAATGCTTATCCTTATTAATATTTTTCACCTTTTACAACCAAAATTTAATATTAAATTAAAAAGTATGCAGTAATAAAAATAATAAAAGAAATACTACGGTAATTATATTGTGGTTTTCTTCAACTAGCTTCCATTCAGGATAAAAATGGTGAAGTATAGAGCAGTTTAGAAAAAATATAAATAAAAGTCATGATGGATAAAATTACCATTTTTAAATTGTATATAGTGAATTTTAATTGTATAACTACATATTTTTTCTAAATTCATTTTATTCTTCATTTATTTAATCAAATGAAGCATTAGAATCGGTTTTAATGAATAGACGTAATCATGAAATTACTTCTAAGAATAGCTTATTCAGTAAAATTCTTAAAGATTTGCTTGAAGTAAATGTAATGATGTCGTACTCTCCTAAATCGGTGCTCAAATATACGGAAATTTTCGTCTTTTATTACGAAATTAAATTTTTCGTGAAAAATATTGCGATTGAATCTTTCATCACGGGGAACGAAATTGTTTTTTTAGATGAAATAAGTTCCATCACATAAATAATGAAAAGTTTCTCACTTTTTAATGAATTTAGTATCTTTAAAAAAAGTTTAAAACGTTTCATTATTTTCATTTCGATTGACACTGTAAGATATAGCAGTCAGAGCTCTAATTAGTCTTTAGACAAATTCGCTTGAATATGTTTAGAACCTGAAAACTACCTGAATATTACAATGATTATATACATTTGTAATTATAATTCGTTTTAATTTTTTTCAAAATATATTTAATAAAACGTCACAAAACTTCAAAATCGCTATTTGCTTTTTTCGCACTCACCTCAAGTCAAATTTGACCTTGACGAGAGAGAAAAAATAGAATTTAATTTTAATTTGAGATTGTATGAATCGTCAAAAGTATCGTGACCTCCTGAAGAAAGGATTGTGAAAAGTAACAAAATTGAATTTGACAATTGAAGCTTCCTCATAAATGAGATGTTCATTTCTAATAGTGTGCCTTCGAGAAAAGGATTTTTGTTCAAGTGCATAACATATGGAACAATGACGTTTTAATATCTAAGTACAGATGGAATATTGGGTTAAAACTGCCATTCCATTTATTTAAATAATTTGTAAATATATTTATTTTAACCATTATTTAAAAATATTTTAACATTATATAATTTTTTTATTATAATTTTCAAAAAGCAGAGGAAATTTATTCTATTTTGAATGCAAAATAGTTTACGATGGGATTTTTATAAAATGAAGTAACATGTTTTTCCAGTCACTATATACAAAAATCTATTCTCCAAGATAACCGAACAAATTTAATTAAATAAATATTTTCCCACATTATTTGAACGTATGATTAGGAATAAAATATTCAATGTTGTTATTTCATGTTAGTCATATTAAAAAAAAAAATTAGAAAAAAAATTCATTCTCAAAAAATATACAACAAAAATCATTATATAAGTATGTTAATATTTAATGGAGAAATCTCCAGATCTGATATTATCTGAGTTTTCACCAAGAAATATTCAATTATTTTGAATATAAATATTTATGTTATTCAAATTTTATATTAAATATACGCACATATAAATCTAAGGTCAGTACATTAAAATATACTAAAATTATGGATATTTTAACTTTGATGATAAATGACTGAAAAAAAAATCCTTCTTATGCATCAGTTCACTTAAAGTCTATATTCGTAACATTATTTACTCAACCCAAGAAGCCAAACACGAGAAATAAAGTTTCATAAGGCTTCATCTGCATTGTATCCATCCATGTCATCCACCCTATCCATTAAACTTAATTTTACTTGCACACAGAAAAAAAAGGAGCAAAGCTTCGTAATTTTATGTTCTTCTTCATGCAAAGGTCGATAAAAGGACGAAGTGCATGTCTTTGCCGAGTTGAGCTATCCTCTTCCTATGACCTGATCTATAACATCATTAGGTAGTATCTCATAAACCAAAGACGCAGGGGGTACGGTGGCTGGCAGTCTTCCAGGCATTTTTCATTTCTGCAGATGAACCTTCACTCCATCCATAAAACCCTTATTTTTGCTTCCGTTTAGCTTTCTTTTTAGGGTGGTCTTGCACCATCAAGGGTTCTCTGGGTTTTGAGTGTCGTCAAGGAGCGGCTATTTACTGGTTTTGTATTTCAGTCAAGCACAATAACATTTTAAAATTAAAATTGTTTTAAATAATATACGATAATCATTAAGGAAACGTTATCTACTTCTCCAAAAATAATTTATCACCATTAGACATTTGCTAAACCTAATACATGAGATTTTATTAACTTACTTTCTTCCACATTTGCCAACTTTTGCTAAACCCCCATGGTGTGTAATGAAACTATGCTTCATCCTCCTTGGATTATAATTTATTAGTAATAACATCTTTATAGAGTGTTATATAACATTTTCTTATTCCATTATAAAAAATTATTTCCTTTTATTTTAGTAACTATTTTTCTTATTTTCTTTTATCAAAAGGGGCTGCAACATTGGCGATCAAGCCTATGCAAACTCGGCATATTCCCCGGAACTGAGATCCATTTTTTTTTTGTGTGTGGCACCATCTAGGTGACTCTCGCTACCAATTTTCGACCCCCAGATTACAATGAATCAGAGCTCTCCGTGGATGTTAAAGTATGCCGAGATTTAATTTTTCCAAGAGAACCCAAGCCAAAAGGGCACTCCAGGGATCTTTTACATGCCACATAGTCGAAGAAAATGCGTGCCCAAGATTTTCTCATCTAGAAAATCCAACGACTCAGCTGGAACTCGAACCCGCTAATTTTTGTAACAATAAGATATTACATTTTTGTGAGATACGTATCAATTTTAAACTTACATTAAACAGTTTTTCTCATCATTAAAGCTAGCATGGTATGGTATGATACATATATATTCCAGCTTGTGTGCTTGTTCAGAGAACCGCTTATAAGCTTTCGTCAAGTCGGACAAACACAGAAAGAATTTTTACAGGCACGAAGAAATGAATAACACATAGACAAATAACAACATTTATTGACGGTCACAAACATCCATGCCTGACCGGGATTCGAACCCGACCCCAGCAGCTCCAAAGGCTAGAGTCCTAACGATTGCGCCATTGGGGCGGCAAAAGCTAGCATGTTAATTGAAAGTAATTGTTATTTATTTAACTTCCCAAGAAAATTTGTTTCTTTCAAGGTCCGGCTGCTGATAATGATCATGCATGGAACTCAATTAATTACTAACGCAGTTTTAATGCCTCTGGGTTTTTTATTTCCTTAGAAATGCCTGTTTGATGCTTGGCGAGAAAGGGCATTTTTAGGGAAACTACTTTCGGAGGAAACAATTGTTGCGGAATCGAGATCAAATTCTTTTGAGAAAACCGCAGAAAAAAAGTAAAGTTTGATATGATAATGATGGATACTTGAATAGAGTAAATCGCAATTATTGATAGATAATTTATTTAAAAACTGTTTTGCTATTTATTACACTTTTATCTGTTTAAATACCTGTAAAATCATATGCAGAATTTTCTTTTCTGTCTTGATGTATTCGCAATTTGCTGAAAATAAAAATATTGCGAAACTATGCTTTTCTAAAAGTTATTTTTGTTCAAATACGTAAACACCGTTAACGATGAACTGTATCCTTGGAAATCATTTTTATTTCAATATAAAAGAATAGTAATCTTTAACATAAATATACGACAGGAATATTAGAATTAATGATTAAAGAATATTTGTTATTTGTCTTGCAAAATTTATTTGATGCAGCTATAATCTCTTAGTAGTAAAAGCAATTTTACTTGATTCGGCACAAAGTAAGTTTAATTCTAACAATCACTGTAATCATTATATAAAGCATTTTTATTAAAAGGAATGTTATTTTAGAAATAAACAGGTGTATTTTCTAACTTTTTGATGCTCACTACGAAAGAAAAATATAATAACCTCTAAAATCAAAATAAACATTGCATTTAAGTCAAACAACATTCTATATTGTGTTTGCGGTAAACAGTTCTCTCGAGAAATACGAACTTTTTTTGCATTAAATTCCTAAAACTACGCAATTGGTTTATACAAAGACAAAATTTCCTGGAATCGAGGTAAATCTAAAACCAACATAAAACAAATTTGTGAACGTTATCGCAAACCAGATACAACCAGATAGAAGAAAGAGTGGAGCAAACATTTCTATGCATTTACAAAGGCTCCGGAAGTAAAGAGAAAAGTAGTCGGCTTTACCCTACGTACTTAGCCCCCCAAAAAGCTTCCAGACAACTAGGGTAAAGTAAAAGTCGATGTCTAGTTTGAGAAAGCTGTAACTTTAGAAAGAATGGTTAAAAAAATTGTTTTATAATATAGCAGGAAAAGAACACGAAGATGTTTATCACTATCATATTAAAAAATATGGACATCTAATGGCAAAATTGGCATATAAAATTCGAACGTGAGTTTCGCTTGTTAAAATATATTTTGGAATGGAATTTTTTCAACTAATCCAAAGACTTGAATTGATTGAATAAACAAGTAAATTTCAAAATTACAGAATAACATGTCTGATGCTTTTTAGTAAAATGTTTTATGCTGAGTTTTTTTTCTTTTTAATTATGTTTGTTCTTAACCAGTTAAAGATGAATTTTATAATATATTTTAAGATTATGTATCTTTATTGAATGTAATATCCCAGCCTTCATTTTTCATTTATAAAAATGTTTTAGTTTGGATTATAAAATGTGAACATTCGCTATGTTTCCCATTAGCTTTTATTCAATGCAGTTTTTATTAAATACATTTGTGTGTGATATTTCTAGTTTGTACTGTTAAAAAGGTGTGAGAAGATTTAGAAATTCAATAATAATTTGTTCTGCTTTCTTCGTATTAAGCGTATTCTAAAAGTTAAATTTGTTTTCAAACATCCGTATGGTTATAAGAGTGTTTGAAATCGAATTTTTTTACTAATCTTACACTATTACAAACCCTAAAAGGAAAACAGTAATTAAACCCGAAAGACGAGTAACGTTGATTTAGAAAGGAAAAAATAACTTAATTTCTAAATGCAATTTACAATATTATCAGACCCTTTCGAAGAAATAAGGGCAGAAAAAAACATTCCTAGCAAAGCAAAAGGTCGAGAACTATTTCCTTCCGCATAGCCTACGCTAAAATGGCAACGGATGAAAGGATAGAGGTGTGCTTCGGTCCCCGTTAGGGATGCATTATTCATCCGTTCGGCTAGATGGTATTATTATTATTACTATTTTTATTCATATTATTTTAGGTACATTCTGTTTTGTCTGGAAGTTTTTCCTCCCCTATGTAGTTATATTACCAGGAAGATGTGTTTTGGGACGAGATTGACTATTCATGGAACTGTGATTAATTCGTCTGGCCCAATTTAGTCAATGTACCGAAAGACTGGTAAACTTACTGAAGGGTAAAATAATAGCCTAGGCTTATACAAATATAGTACAACATAAATGTCTTATAAAATACTTAATAACTTCTGAATTTATATGCATCATCTATTATTTTAAGTATTATTTATTATTTTTATGATTATCGAACAATAAAAGAAGAATGCAGAGACGGTTTACGTCACTATATATGAAGATTGTTTATCCTTATCATAAGTATACTTGACGACCAATATTAGTGGAGGCTGCAAAGTGGAGAGTGGAGGCTGCAAAAAGTGGAGAAAAATATACTTTTTCACAGATAATTCTGCACTACAACATTTTAACTGTTAGACTTCACATTTTAAAATTTAAAGATCACCCATTATAAGCCAAGTGTTGAAGTGGAAAGAATAATTGCTGTTTTGTAGAATCCAAAGTAAGAGTTACATGTGTATCTTCTTTTACACTTTCAAAGAATTAAAAAAAAACTTTTCTAAATTAAACTATATTTTAAGGTAGAATACATATCATAGATTAAGATATTGTACGTCAAATACTATGGTAAAATATAATCGGTTCTGTGTTGGATTATTTATAAATAATAACATTGTGGGGTCTAATGGAACATAAAATGTGGGTTCAAATGGGACAAGAATATACTTAATTTTGTATTCTTCTCTTGGAGATTTATATATACGTCTCAAATATCTTATTCAGTCAAGTTGCCAAAAACTCTTTGCCAATGAGGACATATTTTTCCACCAGTGTAATTTCGTTAATTTTTTCTGAACAAAACTTAGTGAAGAGTTGAAGACAAATGATTTGTTGTTGGTAAAATATGCTAGAAAGCAAACTATACTTTATTACGTCGGATTGAGATAAGAAATAAATAGATATGAAATGCGGGTAAGTTATTGATGATAAAAACGGTCTTTTCAAATTCCCGTACTAGGGCAAGTATGGGCAAGTATGGGATAAATATTAGAAGATTTAGCTACAAAACTCTCACTTCCAGTGTTAGACAAATATGTAGAGAAGAACATTGTTATATTTTCCCATTATTATAGGATTGTATTAACTACATCACAATAAAACGATTATACATAAAAGTTTTTAGATAGATCTTTTTAAAGAAATTGTTGAAAACACTTGCTAAACAGTCAACTAAATGTACTAAAGTAATTCCACTTCTTGTTATTTCATTGACTTAGAACTGGATTATATACTAGGGTGGAGTGAAAAAAAAGTTTTTTATTTAACATTTATAATAGTGAAAAAAGGCTGTTTCGCATCCTACTGAAACATGATATATAATTTTTTAAAGTATAAGTTAAATTATCAGGGTCCACAATGAATTTATAAGTACGAATATGCTGGCTATACAGTAGGGTAGGACGAAAAAAGTAAATTTTTGAGTACTGGCTTCTAATAGGGCTCAATAGTTGCGTATTGCAATGCTGATTAATGGAAAAATAATAAAAAAAAAATGCCCAATTAATATTAAGTGTTGCCGCAAAGCGGTTGAAGTTTTAAAAAAATGCCAAAAATCGACTTGCCGCCCAAATTTACTGATTACATTTCGAGTTTTAAAAAAAGAATTTAAATATCATTCAGTTATATATCGTTTTAATAAAAAAATATAATAAAAATTATCCTTAGAATTTTATACTCCCGAAATTTTTTTGAAAATACACGATTTTTCATTAAAAAAAACTATAGTACTTAAATAGAACAAACCATCCCTCAACAATACTAAATATTTTTTTTGCAGCTTAATACCTAATAAATACGCAGTGTACAGAATTAACTAACGTTCGAATACAACTTAAAAAATCTCAATAATTAAAGTACTTTAATGTAACATTGACTTTCCTAAATACTTCTACTTTCCATTTTTAAAAATGTTAACTTTGTATCATTTCCATAAGAAAAACTTTTTTTTAAAACAAGTCGTAAATAATAATAATAAGTCCAGTCCCTTGAGATATATTAAATAAACCAGTACTCTTTCACTTCCCTCCCTGACCTTCTTTCTTTAGGTAAAAATTTAGAAACGTGAGAAAGTTTACTCCTGCAAGAAGAACAAGATAAGAAACAAAATCGGCCGTAAATTAAAGAAGAAAAAGAAATCATAAATGAGCATAAATAAAGTCAGAAAACAAAAGAAACCTAATGAAACTTATTTCACGCACTTGAATAAAAATGAAAGCCGTAAACAATTTTAGTATTTTCTTCTCTATTGGAGTTGTTGGTTTGTAAATCTTGTACGCTTGTCCATAAAAATATTTTTGTATTTGATTCTAAGATATTTGATATAAAGTAAATACGATAAATTTTAAGAAAAACCAACCAAACACTAATAAAGTTTTAACGGAAAATAATTTTAAAAGAAAAACACACACAATATAACCCATCTACTATACATTTTATTTAAATACATTAAACTAAAATGTTAAATATGTGATAAATATGACCAAAACGGTTAAAAAGTTAAGGCTTCAACCTCATATTTAATTTTACAATATAAATTTCCTTCTGAACATATCACTATTATTGCTAATTCGTTGAGATTACCTACAATGTAACTGCGCATGTAAGTTTCAAACAAAAACCACACTAAGCAAATACCTTTCTGCAACCATTTCATATTTCCTATTATTTCTTTTTTTTCTAAGGGTCATTAAGTGGTATTATATATTTAATATCGTGTTACTATATAATTATATTTGCTGTAGTGCACTTTCTAGCTAATCTCCAAAGAGTCAGCAGCGTAAAACTGCACGTGTTTAAATAACAAAGAAATGAGCTAAAACTTCGAAATTGCTTTCGGCACCTTTATTAGATACATTTATAAAATAAATGAGCATTTTATATTTTTCAAGAAATAAATTGATTTTAAAATGTCACTTGAAATGAACTCAATTAATTATTTGTTTAATATGTAAAAAAATATATAACAATGCTTGGAATTAACTAATATTTTCTTACTAGGCATAAAAAGTCAAACGTTTAGTACTTATCCAAGAGGAAAATATTAAAATAGAAAACTCATGATTAAATCTTATCATTTGTTTTGCTTGGTAAAGTTCGGCATATTAGAATCTTTTAAACAACAGTTGATTACGTTAGTGTAGATTAATTTATCGCCCCATAATCGATATACACTAATACGACAGTTGGATAAACTATTAGTTTAAAACATTAAATTTATGTATTATTTTGCGTAGATACTGAAACTAAAAATGTAAACCATACTTATTCAAATCAATATATATATTTGTATTTATTTTGTGGTAGAAAACTAATGTGGTACATTAATATCTCAATATATCTCGGATTTTATACAAATTTTTATACTAGTTCGTTGAGTATTAGTTACAACTTTGTTAAGCAACGAAAGTTATGACGACTTCATTACCGTAACAGTGCGTTTCTATTGAAACTTTTATTTTTACTTGTAAGTTTAAACCTCTTTTGATTTAGACTCATTTTCTTTGTTAAGATTTCTATTGTGTTGTTTTGAATGAAAAACTTTAAAAAAGAACTACTAATGATCTTGAATTTGGCAACTGGGATTATTATCTTTTGGATATTAAAAAAATGAAGATTTTTTTTTCTTACCTTGTTACCAATATTCCTCTTGTATTATTATTTATTCCCTTTTTTTGTTATATTTTTCAAAACCTAAATAATGTGATTTTTAAACGGCATTGCTTAAGTATTGTTGAGTTAATGTTTTTACGGATACTCATTACAATCTTGGTACGCATTAAAAATGTCTGTTTACAGGACAAAAAAAAAAGCTGTTATCTTGTGTGCAAGAAAATACTGTATTATTTATAGAGAAAATCTGATTAGTTTATACAAACAATTCGTAATTTGAAAGCAAAAGCTGTTTTTAATAGATAAATTGCAAAGAAAAGCAAACCTTTTCCTTCCTCCTGCCGGAGAAGGATCGAGCCCTGGGTCACCAAAGTATCAGGCAGGTATTACTGACTACAATACTACCAAAATAATGTAATGCAATTAATTCCGGCTGCCTATTTTTAGTTTACCGTTAGGGGATTAAACACTGTCAATTACGCCTCGTAATTTCTAACCTAGGACAAGTGACGAGGTACCAAGGTTAGTAGGCTGTTTTTATATTTAGTTGGTTTATTACATCACTCGAGACGACTTACACCAGTTACCATCCATGTTTTTTTTTTTTTTTGAGTATGCATCTTACTTATGTTAGTGTTATACAGCCAAGAAACGCCTCTTAATTTATAACAATGGTCAAGTGATACTTTTAAATAGCTGAGCTCATGTATAAGATATTTTATTTAATCTATTTATAACTTAGTAGCACTTCACACAGAATAAGAAAAAAATCCTACTTACTTTTGCACTATATGACTTTAAAAATACTTCTATTTACCCAACGCCAATAGTCGTTAGATCATTTTCATTTAAATTCTACGGCTCTCACAATCTCATAAAATGAAAGTTCTTTCTTTCAATGGGCTAAAATATTTTGAAACCTCACCGATATTAAAAAAAAGAATCTTTTGGTGTTTTTAATGAAAGCTGAAACACTTTTATTTAAAGTGTATTGGGAATCGGCTTTCAATTTAGTCATTATTTTATTCCATGCATATTTTATTATTTCCTTGACCTTTTTGCTTAATATTAAAAAAGTACGAAAAAAAGCATATTTTTCTGAGGTTTCCCATTCACATAATGACCTTACTCGTTAGCTTCATAACGACTTTCCTTGAATTTACTGATCCCGTCTCATAAATATCTTTTCTAGGAAATTTAAAAGTGATATGAGTATGGAAGTATGGGCTTTTTATAATTTCGATTTCTTGGTTTGAGTGTATCGCATCTGTTATTTGATTGATTTGATGAAAAACGATTTTTTTTCGTACAATTTATGGAAATTACAGAGCTAATAGTTACCCTATTAGCTTCCGTATGGGATAATGAAATATTTGATGTTAAACTTAATCTATATGCACTTTTAATCCATTGAAAGTAATTTCTTTTTGGTTAATTAATATCGATACTGTAACTGTCTTCAGGTAATAACGTAGGTTATTTTCTTCGGGTAATAGTGTAAGTTATTTTCTTCAGGTAATAATGTAATGACATTCAGGCTTGATACCAAAATAACTATTAAGTCGGAATTTTTTTTTATGTTGGTTTTAAATAGTTTTATCTTATTTTATACTCTCCATAGTTACATTACAATATTATTTTCATTGACTTTAACAAGCAGAATTGCAATGATTACAATGTTTAATGAAAGTTCTTGAATTTGAAATCTTATTGACTAGTGGTTTTTACTTATAAGACACGGATATAATGACACATATTTCATCAAAATTTTAATATTTAATATAGTGTCTTCATTTTTGCTAATCAATTTATTAAAACACATATTCAATAACACATAGTATGATACAATATTTACTAAGACAAAGCCGTATGTTGAAAAATGACAATGAATGTGCCCATTACAAGGGAAATGAAATATGTTTTATAGACCGTTATCACGCTTGCCAGAAGTACGCAGTTTCAGAAGACTCACAAAGAAAGGACGACATTGACACATAAACAAATAACAACATTTCTTGACAAACACTAATGTCCATGCCTTATCGGGATTCGAACCCGAACCCAGAAGCTCCAAAGGCTAGCTCCCTGCTGTCGGGTCGGCCAGTTTACAATTGTTTAAAACCAATGCAGTCCACTCATAACCTTTTTTGTAAAAGTGCCAGATCAAATGAGGGGGAAATTTCCTATAACTGTTAGATAAACCATTTTCGATTCTGAAATAACAATTTATTTCAATAAATGCATTAAAGAAAATCTCGATTTTTCATTAAGACTGAGTTTTTCAATGGTGTTTTATTTCCTTTCTGTATATTAAAAAATATATATATTAAATTTATCTTACCATTAAATAAAATTATTTTTCGATAGACTCACTTTTACGTTCTGTCTGGTACAAGTTTTAAAAAAAGAATAAATAGTTATTTTTTGTTGTACCAATAATATTTGTAATGTTTCTGCAAAATTTGTGTTTTCGATAAATCTTCATTTAACTTATGTAACTTAAAAAGTTGTAAACCAGTGTTTTTTTAGTAATGTTTAGTTAAAAAATTATTTTTGTTTTGAATATTTTATTGATTTTATAATATATAAAATCTTAATTAATTTAAAAATACGTTTAATAACTTTTATAATTTTACTGTGATGAATACTTTTTTGACTTATTTGTTAACACATTTTGATTGGTTAAGTCTACTAAAATATATTCAAATATTAATGATTTTTAAGACATACAAAACACATTTCATAAATCTTAAGTGTAAATAAAACCTCTAATAGTAATAAATTGTATCTCCCCACTCCTTCAGTTGCTTATTACTAAGATGAAAAATGACGCATTCATGAAATTTGACATTATGTAGCTATTAGTCATACACCATGAGAATTATTTGAGCTTCAGAGTTTGTTCTTTCTTCTATCTTTTGTGAGGTTTTTGTATCGTTGGCGTAATTACATCTCCAGCTTATCGCCAAAAAAGCATCGTTAGAGATTGATTATGAATAAATCAGACTGTGATAACTCTGGCCATAAAATATATTTAGGGCTGACCTAAGGACTTGATGTCATTGAGAAAAATTATGCTTTCTAAGTAAAAGATAGTTACGCATCGGAGTAAATTTTTTTATCAATCTGAAGCGAAGCAATTTATTTCAAATTTGGCAATGCTTGCTCCTGAAATACCAGGTACTATCAGTTTCAAAGAAAACCCATGATTCAAATTTTATTAGTTAAACGTAGAAATTTCTTCTGGGCTGTTGATATCATTCATATTACTTAAATTGATACGAATTGAGATTTTTTTAAAGTAATATTTTATTATATGAAATGTTGCAAACTATATACCACACTGAGAAAAATACGCTTTCTACTTTATGTAATTCAATTTTTTATTTTAAAATGGATAATTTTGTTTAAAATATGGCGATCCAATTCCTGAAATTTGCTAATTCCAAACACACTCCGTTTCAAACAAGGTTACTTTCATTCTCTAAATCTAATAATTTTCTCCAGAGTAATTGGAATTTTTTTACATTATTTATTTTTATTATGATTTTGAACCAGACGCTTTTTTCAGTAATATTTTAATAATGGAATGTGGTTTACAAAAAGTCAGTTAAACGTATGTTTGGAAGACTTTGGTACAATAAACACTCTAGAACTACAGGAATGCTATTTCTTTCTAGTTCGAAGGTCAAGTGACGAGCAGGCAACTGAATTGGGACTCAACTCAACCTTATAGCGCAGCGTAGATTCAAAAACAAAAAAAATTTTGGCCGAGTGGTTTGGACCATTACGCCAGCAGTCTGGGTGCTGTAACGAGTCCCACCTTCTCCCTATTAGAACTCTCCTTTCTCTGTGACAGTATTTTTTGTGTGTCGGACTTAAGTGACCGGCTTAAATGAGCAAGTCACTGATAAAGCACGCAAGCCGGAATATATATGTATATACCACTACCCAACACATTTTTTAATGTATATCATCATGTAAAGTTATATTTCAGTCCGGGTAAACATGTCATATGCCATTAAAATCTGATAAATTATGTTGTTTCCAAACATGGGTTTTCAGATTCTTTTCAACAATGAATCTTACCAGGTAATATTTTTCGAAGCTTTACATGTCGTGCTCTGGAGCAATATGTTTGAAATGTCAAGCAGAGTGGCTAACCATGTTTAAATATCCAAATCACTGTTATTAAAAACTATTTATTTCAACTTCAAATATACATGTATAAACATTTATAATATAGCGAAATATCAGCTTAATTGCACTCATCTTTTATCAGAATGTACTTAAAATTCATATCATTCAAAACTTCCTATCGAGTATCCTAATGCCCTGGATCCTAATTCGCCTAATACCAAATATCCGAATAAGTCCACTAGCCCTAATACTTCAATATAATGAGTGTTCACGTATTGCGAGATGATGAAAGGAAGTTGCCCATGCAGTTTAAATTTAAATAACTAGGAGATTTGCCCCGAATGAGAAGATTATGGTTGTATACCTTTCTATGAACACTCGAATAACTTAACCTTTCATTTTAATACGTCTAAACGTATGCTCTTGAAAGGGTGACAAAGATGTAACAGCCAATCATTTTGTTATGATTTTTTTTTAAATAATGTTAATGAACAGATGAAGGGAATGATTATAATACCTTCTACTTTTTTCTTAGTGTGGAAGCCAATAACCCGAATGATATAGACTAACATCTACTAAAGTTTGTCATTCACAGTAGAAAACTTAGAAAAGTCCAATAGCAAACGTAATCATAAATGTTGTGAAACGAAAACGGTTATGAAAAAAATTCCTAATATTTTAGGTCAGGGTCAATCTGGCTTTAGAACCAACTTTGACATGGGAATTAAACCATATGAAAGATAAATAAAAAATTCTCGAAAAATGAAACATGTATGCTAGTAGCAATACCACAATGAAGACAGTTCAATTGCTCCGTATATCTGGAGAGACAGCTTTGTGCCCCTTTTTCTTGTCTCTGTTCCTGTAGTGTAATCTAACTCCATCTTTGCAGAATAACCACAATCCTTTTTTGTGTTGGAAGGTACATCACTTATCGTTATGCAACATTTTTGCTTCCACCGAATTTTACTGAGTAACGTTTCGTCAAAAGTTCGACAGTGTAGAAGCTCAAACTTATCTAAATATTAACAGTTGGAACACATTTTATCTTCCTTAAATCTCGTCGATCAGCCATTAATTCAAAATTTACTGAAGAGGTACTATTTTCGTATTGCTTCGGTCTGAAACTGAACATAAATGTGTTAGGGGAAGGTGCTGAGGTTTGGGACAGATTTAGAATTTTAATTTTAACATTTTTTTAAAAACCGATTATTTAAAAGTTTTTAGGTATTCTCCTTTAACAAACTCTTGCCTATACTACGGTATTTTTTAAAGATTTTTTTTCTTTAATATTTAACCCCACAGGTACGATGTCTCCAGGTACATCCACTGTCCACAGGTACAACTTCAGTGATGTACCTGGGAACAAGGCACGATGTACCTGAGGACACTGTTCCAAATTGGCTAGAACACAATTCTGTAGTACAAATATGAAGTCAAATACATTTTTGGACTTCGTATAGAATGACATCTTAACATTTTTCGAAAAAAAAATATATCAAAACTGTTAATTTTTCTTAATTTAAAATGTATTTCTAAATACGTTTTATCGACAATTAACGAAAACGCTTCCCAAATGCTTTTTTATTTATATAAAAACTAATAAATGTAATCCCCAAGACTTGGAAAGAGAGTAAGTTTATTGTAATTTTAAATAGTAGCTTTATTTTTCAATAACATAATTTGCAAATTTGAAAGATAACTTATAAGCCTAAAAAAATAATAACAATAATTAAATCTACCCAAAATTATAATCATCAAAAAGACGTAGGAAAATAACTGCTGTCCTCTTCTTGTGCTTGGCTAACAACATTTGGTGCTGGAAGTTTAGGAATTGTATCACCTCTATAGAGTTCAAATTTTTCAGTATATTTTTCAGTTTCAGTAAATATATTCGAATTTTCTATATTTTTTAAGTATTCTATACTAAATTCATTACCCTGTACTTCAATAATATTGGCCAAGTTATATTTGACAGTTGTTTTCCCCAGGAACCTCACTAAAACAAAGTCCACTACTTGAAGTTCATCATTATTTGTTGATTAATTATGCAAATTTAGTGTCAAATCATTTTCAAATATTTATGTTTGAATTAAGAGTTGAGTTCCATCCTTCCATTCAACATCCTTCAAACGTATATTTGCTTTATTTTTACTTGGAGCAGACTTTTTGCTTTTGGTCGTTTTCTGTTTAACTTCTGTATTTTCTGTTAAAATGAGATTTTCCTTTCTGCCTCTCTTGTGGTTTGTTTTCGTAGAATTTGTTTTGTAAGTAGTCAAATTTCTTCGTGATATACAGAAGAGCAGGTCTGTGGCTATACTGATCGGAACTTAAGGACATTTGAAAAACAGAGAAACAGTAATATGCACAGTACACAAAAATTTGCAGTGCAGCAGAAAAATTGGTTGTACCTAGGGACGTCCCTAGGTACAACCAAAATACTGTCCCAAGGAACAGCACATAGGCTAATTTTTTAAAACGCATTGTAATAAGAAACTGTTAAGTTTTGAAAAACACAAATAGTATTAAAAATTACTTCAAACAATGGCTTATTAAGTAGTACTAAGAAGAGCCGACAAGACGATTAAACCGACGCGTAATAAAAAATATAAAATGATAGTAAAAGTTACTCGAGATGTGTGAAATCAATAAATCCTGTTTATTATGCCCCCATTAGCTTTCGGCGACCCTTCTTTAACAAGAGAAGATAAAGTTTTGTTAGTAGTGTTGCCACTAAAAATACAGGATTTTTTCGATTTCCCTAAAACGAGTTATTCCCCATGTCCCCAGGTACAACTGTCCCAAAGCTGAGCACTTTCCCCTATATTTAAAGTTCAATCCATAATGAAGGCAAAAAGATTTTAATTGTAACTCTTTTATTTTCCTCGATCAAGTTGTTTTCAGAGGATTTTTCTTAGTTACAGTTCTAATTCCATCGAATATAACCCCTACCAGATAGAGATAGTAAATATTAGTTTACTATGTGGTTAGTTTTTAGATTGACATTTTCACAATCGGTTGAAATTCAGTTATATTGCATAATTTTAATATAAAAAACAAAAATATGTCTAGTTAAAAAATTATAGATGTATAAAGTTCGGTTTATGACCTAAATACATATTGATTTTTTGTTAAGAAAATTAGAACTCGAGAACTGATATGTGTCTTACGGTTACAACCTCCATGTCTACAACTGTGTCTAACATCAGCCGATAGACAGAAATATTAAATGCGGCACCCAGAGCTGTATTAGTTTTGGCTTATGCTAAACTTGAGATAGTTCTGCGCAGTTTAGGACGGAATTTATGGTTGAGAGGAGAGATGGTTATTTGGTTTGGAATATAGGTAAGTAAAAATCACATTTTCTGCTAGTCAATTTTTTTACGTAAAATTTTTTATGTTAAATATTTTAAGATATTAAATTATGTACAAAATTTAAATTGTAAATTAATTTACATTACAACATTTTCCAATTAACATATAATAAGAAAACAAATATTTTTGTTATGCCTTATATTAAGCTATTTTAAGTATTTTTGGTATAAAAAAATAAATTACTTTCCACATAAGATCTAATTGTGTGTATACTTTATGCAAACTTTATTGTAGCAAAAAAAGTAGGTTTTTGATAAAAGGTATACTTGGGCTTATATTATAATAAAAGTGTCTAATAAAGTATAATTATGTTATTTATATTATTAGAGTTTGGTATTTCTTGTAATTATTTTACTATTTTATTAGCTCCAAGACTGTTAACTACAGGGCTGTGTTGTGTTCGATAACTTTATAAGTAAAATTTAGATATTTTATCACTACTATACTTCGAATGGGGGGCTAGGTGGCCCAGTGGGTTTTATCGCAGTCCATTGCTAACAGTTTGCCCACGGTACCGGGTGCGGGTTCTATTTCCGCATCATTCCTCGTGTGTACTTTATCTTTGTGTTTGGAAAAAAAATGTGTGTCTTTCTTACTTGACGAAGGTTTATAAGCGGATCTCTGATCAATCGATCACACAAGCCGGAAAATATATATATACACACCTACTTATCTATTTATACACTAGCTGAACAATAATTTAATGAATACTTACGTAAATAAACACGTTTAAAAATATCACCAAATAAGAATGCTATAGTTAAATACCACTGCAAATACTAGCATCGTCTTAACCATTTATTTTAATACTTCTCTATATCTAGGAATATGAAATGCGGCACCCATAGTTCTATAAATCTAGCCTTGTGATAAAACTGAGAGTTCCGCTGTGGGTTGGATTTTATGCAGAATGGATTTTATGATCTCCGAAGTTATGGTGGAGACCAGCTTTAGGTCAGATATTGCGATTGTGATAGAGTTGGTTATGGGGAACATTCGTCTTAAAACGGGACATAAATTTGAATTTATGCAAAAAGGAGGTTGACTTGGTTTGTGGGGAGCATATATGAAAATGACATTTTGTAGAATGTTAAGAAGTTTTCTTATATTTTTTTTAGTTGGTTGATATGGGTTGATAGTATATTTGGGACAATTTAGTATATTATTGAATTATTTTAAAATAATGAATATTCAATTTATTTAGAATGCTTAGAAAATTTTGCTTTGTAATGGTTTATGTAACTATCTATAATTTTCATAATATATTTTGCTTTAAATAGGGATTATTTTTTTTCATTTATATTTAAAAATGTTTTTTTAAGTAAAATACTATTTTATGTATTTTTTGTTTCATTAAAGGCCCCGTAAAAGTAGAAAAATTCTAAAAAAAAGATTGAAGACAATTTCAGTAGCTGGAACTAATAGATAATTCTGATAATTGTCCGAGCTTTTCTTTTTTGACTGGGGTGAATTAGAATTGGTGTTCAGAAAAAAAATTCTACAGGTTACTGAATTCTAAACAGTAACAAAACATAAAGCACTGTTAAATTAATTGTTAGTATTTAAACATTAACAATTATCATAAATAATTATTAATATATACTTAAAATTGCTCAAAAAAGTTATTTAAGCCTACTGTGCATCGACTTATGTTATGAACGGTAAACACATTTAGGATTATATATATTCACCAATAAAGTCTAAATTAAAATAAGTGATCTTAATAAATTATTCTTTAAGCGTTTGAAAGCCCTTTAATGAGATTTTTATTCTTTTTCATACCCCACTTAAAATTGGGGAGAAAATTAATTGTTTTCAAGGAACCGTTTATTTTAGTAAACTAATTTATAATAATGGGTAAGCTGTACATGCAAAGAAAGAAAAATTAATGCTTGCGGTTTAAAATGCAAAAATGTTTCCAAAACTAATTGGCAAAGCAGCCTTTACATAAAAACTGTAGAGGCGCATTTTTACAAATTATGTTTAATGAAAAAAAAAAGTTTAACGAGTTAAATTCTAAAACGAATTTTTTGAATTTTAGGATTATTATGCATTTTATCCTAATATAAAATGTATATGCTGAACAAGATTGGGTTTTTTAGAGTAATCTTGAAAACAAATTGTGTTTTTTAATGTTTGGCCAGTAAACATTCTTGTGTTTCTTCAGCAAACTACACTCAAAAGGTTAAACATGCAGAATGCATGTAATATACAATCTTAATAATTGTGCATTAATTACACTGTTCGACAAAAAAAAGCAAGTGTTTGTCCCGAAGCTACTTTGGATATTTTTTTTGCTCCTTTGCTGGTCCAATATATAGAGAAATGACATTTTAGCCCAAGTTTAATAGGGGGATTCATCTGAGATCAAAAAATTGATTTTTTAACGTTTTTTTTCATAAAAAACGCCTTTTTTGACGTTTTTTTGGCTTCAAACAACCTGCAACTGGTTCTTACCTCTATATGGGTATTAAGTGAGTACCTATGGGTCATTTTGGAACTCAAACACCGCTCCAAAACTGTCCAAATTAACGATTTCTGTCCCAAAACGCCATTTTTTTTATGTTATTTCATGTTTTTTCGCGTGGTTACTTTTTTGGCTACAAACAACCAGTAAACCTTCCTGCAACTGGTTCAATTATCTCGATGGGTGTTAAGTGAGTACCGATGGGCCATTTTGGAACTCAAACACCGCTCTAAAACTGTCTAAATTGGCGATTTCTGGCCCAAAACGTCATTTTTTGATGTTATTTCATGATTTTTAGCGTATGGAGCTCTGATTACATATCTGGATCTGCTTTCGAGATAAATAAAATTAAATTATGAAAACCGAATGAAATGATATTATTTATATAGATACGTAACACATACATAGATACGTAATCATAGCTCCATTCGCGAAAAAACATGAAATAACATCAAAAAATGGCGTTTTGGGCCAGAAATCGCCAATTTAGACCGTTTTGGAGCGGTGTTTGAGTTCCAAAATGACCCATCGGTACTCACTTAACACCCACATAGAGGTAAGAACCAGTTGCAGGTTGTTTATTGTAGCCAAAAAAACGTCAAAAAAGGCGTTTTTTATGAAAAAACGTTACAAAATCAGTTTTTTGATCTCTGATGAATCCCCCTATTAAACTTGGGCTAAAAATGTCATTTCTCTACACTGCGATCCAAAAGTTTAGACAATGACGTTTTTTAGCTGTAAAATTCAGATTCGTGATATTAGAATTTCAAAACATCCTTATATATATTAAATACGTATTTTGAAATGCTATAATTGAAACATAATTGCTTGATTTGCTATAACAATTTTTTGTTTCATACAATAAAATTTTGTATGGTCCCAAAAGTTTAGACACAAATGCGAGATTATGCTCATTTAAAGTACATAATTGCCTAATTTTGCATTTTTATTGTTAAATTATATACTTTTTATGTGATAAATTAAAAAAAAACGATATCCGGTGAACTAAGCAGATTTTATAACGATATTGGTTCAATTTTACACCAAACAGGCAATTAAGCCATATTAAATCTTTATTCAAATCCTATTTGCTTGAAATGTACAATTTAACATCTCTACATACGAACCGAATGAATACCAGTCCATCACCTTAAAGTTTTAAAACGAATTCGTGGATTTAGAGACATGCATTGACCAATTTTCTTGATGAAAAGTGCAATCTTTCCCATATAAAATCACAAAATAGCGACACATCATTCTATTTTGCACTTTAGTACAATGCAGAGATAGTCACCTCTTCAAAAACGACAAAAAAAGTAGGAAATTTTAACGCAAGTTCCCTCCACACAATTACGAAAGTTCCTTCTTCATACTAAAATTTGAAGTTTCTTGAGAAAAACCGGTTTCTTTGAACCGGTTACAAATTAACCGGTCTCTTTAGTGCTATTTAAACGCGTCCGGTTTAACCGAATATTGAAAAATATTCTTTTGAAAACACCGGTTTTCCCCCTCAAAAACTCTAGCATCAAGGTGGTAGTTTGTAATGGTGTGGAGTGAATTTACTTTGGAATAACCGAATTTTTTTGGCGTTTTTGAAGAGGTGACTATCTCTGCATTGTACTACAGTGCAAAAAAGAATAATCTGTTGCTATTTTGTGATTTTATATGGGAAATACTGCACTTTTCATCAGGAAAATCGATCAATGAACGTCTATAAGTCTACGAATTCGTGACAAAACTTTAAGGTGATGGGCTGGTATTCAATCGGTTCGTATTTAGATATGTTAAATTGTAAACTTGAAGCAAATATGATTTGAATAAAGATTTAAAGTGACTATATAGTCTTTTTGGTGTAAAATTGTACTAATATCGTTATTAAATTTTTTTAGTTCACCGGATATCGTTTTTCTTTCATTTATCATATAAAAAATATATGATTCATCAATAAAAATGCGAAATTAGGTCATTATGTACTTTAAATTAGCATAATTTCGTATTTGTGTCTAAACTTTTGGGACCATACAAAATTTTATTTTATGAAAAAAAATTTTGCTATAGCAAATCAAGCTATTATGTTTCAATTATAGCATTTCAAAATACTTTTTTAATATATATAGGGATGTTTTGAAATTCTACTATCCCAATTCTAAATTTTACAGCTAAAAGACGTCATTGTCTAAACTTTTGGATCGCAGTGTATTATTGGACCACCAAAGGAGCAAAAAATCGCCAAAGTAGCTTCGGGACAAACGCTTGCTTTTTTTTTGTCGAACAGTGTTATTTAAATGCTTTAATAGTAGTGAAATTATTATTTTAAAATAAAATTACATTTAATTGTATTGACTTTGTAGCAGATAATACCATCTGTAATAAAAACGATTGACACTACTTGCCACCTCAGCAAAAACAACAAAAATATAATTTTTATGCTATTTACAATTTGGTAAATTTTCTAGATAAACGAATAAAATAAAAATTTTTATGCTAATAACACCAAGTATTTCTAAGAAGTAACTTTGATCTGTAAACACCCTTACAGCGAAAAATATCTGCAAAAATAGCTTATTCCTATTACAGCTTATTTAATCAGCAAAAACCACAAAAATATATAATTTATATTTTATTTTATTTACAACTCGATACATTTTATTGATAACCACCCATATTAAAGTATAATATTTTAACAACACTAAGTATTTCTAAAAGGTAACTTAGTCCTGTAACCATCAATGCAAAAAAATAATATCAAAAAAGTTATTTAAAAAATAGCTTTTTCCCAATACAGCCCATTTAATCACCAAAAACACAATAAATATGACTTTTTTCATGTGACTTTCTCAACTATATACATTTTCTAGAAAACCGTCTATAATTAAACATTATATATTAACAATCACCAAGTATTTCTAAAAGCAAACTTAGATATGTAACCGTCAATAAAAAAATTTTTTTTTAACAAAGTTCTTTAAAAACTAACATTTTCCCATTACAGCTGAAAAGTAAGGAAGGATTACGCTTTCGAAGACAACCGCAACTTAATCAAGCACTGCTAATTATCTTCAAACTCCTATTTTCCGGTAATTGCTAAAGGTAAGCCGTATCTTTGGACGAACAACCTAGTTGAAGATTTCCTGAAAGGATTCCTTGAGGAGAATCAATACGGACAGAGAAAAGTTTCTTAGTAAAGAAAATCTAATACTCGTAATCATAAGATCCATGCGTTATTTTTACTTATAATTATTGGCCATGCGAGAGTTAGACGCAGATTTTTCCGTGGTTTATGCATCAGTCTTTCATTTCAATAACCTTATTTTAGAATTTAAATACTTTTTTAAACTTTATTTCGAAACTTTATAATACAATTTTTTTATTCCGAATGTACTTTTTTTTCATTTGGAAATTTTGTTGATAGTATTTTCAAAAATAATCTTATTTGTGATTTTTAGAACAAATATGTGCTTGGAAATAAATTTACTTAAATTTTTGCAGTGAAAATAAATATACATATTTGTCATTTAAAATTTATGCATTTCGACAGAATTTTAATGTCATTCGTTGTTTGATGTGTAAGGCTTATGTTAAAAAGAAAAATTATTGTAAAAATCTATATTAAAATAATATTCCTAAAATACACAGAAAAAATTAATGCATTTAAAACGTTAATAAACGCACTTTTAAGTTTTTTTTCGAAAGCATCAATAGCAAAATCTATAGCAATTGTACGTTTTCGATATCAGCAATAATAAAAGAATATAAATTTTATTTTGAAACATACCTACTCTCTTATAAAGAAGTATATTATTTTTATTCTAAACGCCAAAGTTAAAAATAAGTATCTCTGTTGTTTCAAACCATTAAAAACAAACACAAGTTTTTTTAACAATAAATCAAGATCATCATCCTTGAGTTACTAACTACCGGTTTAAGTGAAGAAAAATAAGGACCTAAATTATCAATAGCGAAAACAAAGATTCAACAATAAGCAAACAAAATATACGGAGGATGAGACGACTAAAACTATGATAAATTAATGGCTCGTAAAAATTTTTCGAAGGTAGAGAAGCGATAGATAATAATTTTCAGAGTCCCGTTCTTCTTCTTAATTCTCTATAGAAACTCGCCAACGGCTATGTTACACCCACATTCCTTAACGTGTTTCTGAAATAAATCCCTCCAATTTGTGAATCGTTTCCTAATGGAGACACCAGAGTTGGAAAAAGTATCTTTTTATGAGTCACTGAGCAAGGAGCGAACCAGTTACTGAGAGTAATTCCTCTGTTCGTTTTATTTACTTCCAGTCGCTGTGCTTCGGAACAATAAAATCGGGATTAAAGGGGCTGCTTACCAGTAAAAAGCAGAGGTTAAGGGCTATATTAAAGACCGGCTGTAATTGTTGGGAAGCTTTTTCAAAACTTGTTGGGGCGAAAAATTATCTATCGGTGACAGAGGCGTTGTAATGATTTTGTAGAATTTTCATTCAGGTTGTGAATTGATTTGTAATCGAAAATGTTTTAAAATAAAAAATAAAATATTTGTAAACATATATTTTATGTTTGCCATTGTTAAATAAATTATAAAATTTACTTTTTACCAGCTTAAAACATGCCATGTAATTAAAAACATGTATTACATACATCACAAACTATATTATTCATATTTTCTTATACATGTCACAAATATACATATATTATAAGCATACATTTAAATAACAATTAAATTCTATAGTATTATAAGTATATTTTAATAGTTTGTATATATATTTTTTATTCTATATGTCAAAAATTCCAACATTCTGTTGAAAAAACGTCGTGGTTTCGTAGTTATACTAGAATTTGCATTAAAGAGTGTCAAATAAAATGTGTAGTATATGCATCCAAGAAATCGCTTTTTTAACTATCCTTCTTAAATATGCGTCTAACAATCCGTCTGAGCAATCAATTAAAAAAATTACTTTGCTAATCAAATTATTTAAATGTTCAAAGAAATCAGCTACAATACTTTAAATTCTAATAAATGGAAATTACAGAATTAACATTAGAGCAAATCCTCAATTAGTAGAAATGCTATATAGCAAACGATTTCCTAAAATACACGGAATTTGAAAAATCCATAACTGTATCAAACTTAACTTCTTTCTGTCTAGTAAATTATGTATTTGTTGGAAACTAAAAATTCGATTCCCTAGTCAATTGGTAATAGAATTTTCGTTTAAAAAGGATTATTATCCCTGATAAATTGTTATTATTATTGTTTAGTGAATCATGTTACTTTTATTCTCAATATTATAAAACACATTTTTAAAATTTAATACTTAATACAAAGCTTGATATTTTTTCTGCCTTTTATAATATTTTAAGAGTAGCTAGTAAATGTTCTGTCGACTGGCAGTTTTTAAAAAGATATGTTATACAATTTTAGACAATTTAATCTACTAAAAACTAAAAGGTATTGCTTAGAATCTTTCAAACTTTTCGCTGTTTTGTTCAAAGATGGAAATTTGCTGGGAAATTGCTAATTGGATTGTCAAAAATTTAGCGTTGCTGTTGTGTTGTAAATAACTGCTATGCTTTAACAAAACAATATATAATGTTTTATTTAAATTTTATACAATTGGTTGATTAATTTTAAATATTAATATTAATTACTTTAAACTAATAGTATAACATTAAAACTTATTATTACCAAACTTTCACTATATAGATATGTGGCGATCGTCACTAGTACATGATAATAGCCCTCACTACTAAACTTAACTCCTCGGCGCAAACGCCCGTTAATGGGCCAAGGCCTGTAGTGCCTATTTCTGCTTATTTGACTAAATGCTTTGGGATGCTTGGAATATGTCCCGGTTAGGTAGTCAGCCTCACGCTGGAGCCATCAATGTTTAATTGTCCTCATAGCCGAATAATTCAAACACTTTGCTATTGAGAAAGCGTGCAAGAGGTGCCGGGTTCAAAAGCGGTTCGGCCCGTAGCATTTTCACATCTGTCATGTGAAGGATTTTATCCAACTGATACAACATTTTATTATATTTCAATAATTCGTGTTTAAGTGAGAACTTCAGAAGAAAAAATAAGTCCATGTTGAGATATAATGCACCAAACAAATGTACAGCTGCTTATCCCTCACAGGATATTTTTAATAAATCGCAGTTTGAACATTTAGAAAGTATTAAACAATATTTTTAATAAGAACCTTCCAAAACGTACTATAAGGTATAAACTATTTTTACATATATATTTTTTAAAGAATATATAGGTAGGCATTAGCTAGGTAGTGAAGAGGGAATAAAACTCCGCTATTCACTGTAACCATCTAAACAATGTACACAATTATAACTTTCTTTTAAATCTCTTCAAGTATGTTGCATTTTATGTATTTGGATACAAAACAATTAAAACAAACAATTGATTTCTCAAAACGCAATACTCTTTTTGTTTCCAAGTTGCTGTTTGAAATTAAAATAAAAAAAAATATATAATGTTCTTTGTCACCAAGCCATTAAGAAGTCTGAAACAACTGCGAAGAACAATAAAAACAGGCAAGAGGTAGTGGTTAACTTACTTTTATGCTTTATGGGTTTACATCTTTTTTATATTTTTGCTCATTCATTTATGTTTCGCCTTGATAAGTTTCACGAGCGTAAAGAACAATGTATTTTTATCATTCTAAATCATAAACTTACTTTCACTTGAAGTATTTTAAGGAAAAAGAAAACTAGCAAAATTAGTTAATTCTCAGTTTAAGTATGTGATGTATGCACGGGGCATAATTATAATTCATACTGTAGTTTGTTTTTTAGAATTATTTACTATTTCCTTCTCAGGAGTTTTTCGTTTGCTCTTTTTCAGTTAAAAAAGCAAAATATGTAACATAAATAACGCTCATAAAGTGTAATTACAAGTTATAGCATTTTCCTTTTTTCTGAGAGTAAATTTATACTTTGTAAAAAAGAATATGTTGCAATTTTTTTAATGAATTGCAGTGAGTATTTCACAAAACACTGCATGTTAGATTTTAACATATTAGCATAAGAAAAAAAGTTTTGAAAAACAGAATAATTTTTAATACATAATGTAGAAATACAAATGAATTCAAGTTTTTCTCTTACGTAAAATGTAAAAAAATGAAGCATGTTTTTGACTTAAAGAGAAATTTACAAATTTGCAAACTTAGGTAAATTGTAGAGAAAATTATTTTTTTTTCATTTATGCCAAATATAGTGTGAATGAAATATGATTAATTTTTTTTAAAGAAATGCTTAAGTATAAACATTTTCAGAAATAAATAATGTTAAGGAGTTTGGAGCAGTTAAAAAATTCAACTTTTAGTTTAGCACTTTTATACGAAATTATTGCACTTGAAATTTAGTTCAAAATAAAATTTTGAACTTAATTTGAACATTTTCTTTAATATTTTATATAAGGCTTCAAAGTAAGATATTCAAGTCAAGGAATTTTAAAATGCCAAAAAACGATTCAATTTTGACTAGGTCAAACTTAAGAGTTACCGTAAGCAATAACTATTTTTACGCACTAAGCTATAAAAAAATCTTTATTTTAGACAAATTAAATTAATTTATAAAGAAGGAACCAATAACATTCTTACCATGAAATATATGAGACATCGGTTAAAATTTAAATACTTAGTATTTTTAATTATATTAGACATTCAAGGTATTAAGTAAATTTTCACTAAGGAATTTAAATAGTTATACCTTATCTTTGGTTTATTTTGAGAATATTTTGCACTTACGTGATAATAACTTTAAAAATAAAAAAAACTATAACAATCGACTTCATAAATGGAATTTTCAATTGAATTTAAGGGGACGCATTACCTAAAAATTTAAATCCAGTATTTTGATCGCTAGCGTTCAAATTAAACTATTTTTATAAAGAACTAACATTCAATAAGCATATACAAAAAAATTATTGGTATTGAAACGTTAGTTTTTTCAAAATATTAAAAATAAGAACGATTTTTCAAAATACTACTGCTTCTACAATTTAAGGAATTTTTTAATGGATTATTTTTCAAAATGCTCCCACAACATCTGTTAATAAAAGTTGGTATGGATATTGAGCTACTAGTTAAACAAAAATAGTTATGCAGATTTAAGTATAAAAATAGCCAAAAAATAAGATTTTTTTTCTGAATTTTCAACTTTATAACGATTTAAAAAAATTCTAATCACACTAGACCTTATCCCATACCAACTTTTGTTTATGGTATACGCCTTAATACAGGAAAAAAAAATTGGAGCTCTAAATTTATTAACTTAAAAGCCTTAGGCTTTTAACCATTCATAAGCTAAAAAAATTAATATTTAAAAAATCAACAGAAAATTTCAATTTTTTTGCAAAACCACCATATTATTTTCAATAAACCTCTATCATTATAAATGATACCTTCTTTTTTTGCAATATATTTATATCACAGAGTTCTAGCATGTTTAATCATTTTCTGGGCAGCTCTAAATTTTAGGTAATGCGTCCCCTTAATGTGATAAGTTCATACTTCCAATATTTATATTCCTCTAGCCCCAAAATATTCAATTGTAATTTCGTATTATCAACATATAGTGTGTAACCTAGTTTATTTACAATGAATTTCCCCTATGGCAAAAAAAAAGAACTAAAACACGATCACTAGGCCATATCAATTAAATATAATAAAATGGAACAGCAGCATTAGAAATTGTAATCATGGTAAATATAATTCCTCAAAAGATTTTTAACTGTTTAACAATGCATCACTACTACTTTTAAACAAGTTTATTAATAAAGCAAATACTTTTTTGTCAAAATAAATTGAACAACCACATTAGAAATTGTAATAATGGTAAATATAATTACTCATAAGCTTTTTAACTGTTTCACAATGAATTACTAAAACTTTTAACAAGTTTATTAATAAAACAAATACTTTTTTGATTAAATAAATAAAAGAAAAACACTTAATGGTATCCTATCCCCTGTAAAGTCTCTAACATAATCTTCAAGTCACTAGAGACCTCTTTCTTCGAGGTTAGCCAATCCTCACGAATTCTTCTAAACACATCATTGGAGATTATCAATGTTGTTTGAGTTTGGCCCCTGGGGGATTTTTAACGATGTATTTCACACTGCAAAATGTTGTTTCTGTTTATTATTATCGAAAATGTACTTTGTTTTCCAGTTTGGTTGTGTTTACAGATAAAACAAAATCATTGTATGTGTTTGAGGTTTTTTTCAACTTTTAATTATTGTATAAATATTAAGAGACTTTTCAAAGTTATTGTAAAGTCTGGATTACAGTACATTGCGTTTAGTGGCAATATAATAATGTGTTTTAAAAGTTGTTAAATGTACTAGTTTTATCCGATCCTATTTGTACGATGTATTTCCCACTGCAGAAGGCTGTTTCTGTTTATTATTATCAAAAACTTACTTTGTTTTACAGTTTAGTTGTGTTTACAGATTAAACGAAATAATTTTACGTGCTTGAGTTTTTTTACTTTAAATTAGTTGTATAATTGGTAAGCGAATTTTTTCAAACTTATTGCTAAGTCCGGATTTCAATATAATGCGGTTAGTGGCAATATATTAATGTGTTTTATTAGCTGTTATATGGGCAGTTCTATCATAATTCTTAATTTTATGTCCCTTGGGCATAACTTAAAAAAATAATATTTCTTTACCATTTTTTCTTATTATACTAAAACACTGGTCCTTTTATAATTGTAAAACGTAATTTTAAAGCAAAGAAACTCCAAAAAAAATTTAGAACACTAAACTATGCAGAAAAGTCCTTACCATCGTGTGTCCCGAATGTCAAATTTTTAGTTTAGGGCTCAATCTAATACTTTTTTTTAGCTAAAAATTACATTCATTTGGATTTTAAATTGAACTAATACTGTAGCTTAACGATTTCTTTCCATTGAATTTTGGCTTTTAACATTTATAATGCGTTTTTCTCATCTCCTAACTTTGTCCCTGGGATTTGGTACATTCACTGACCTCATTCCTAAAGTGGTGAAGAAAGGCACTGCACTGTAAAAAAATTCAGGAACGTTACTGGGAAATAATGGGCAGCTGAGCTGCCCAATTTTTACCAGTAATGTTCCTGGAATATACCCAGTAACCCTCCCCAAAAATATAGAAACAATCCCACTTAGAGCCAGTAACTTCTCTGGAAAATACCTGGAACCTTTCTGGAAAATACCAGGAACCTTCCTAAAAAATACCTGGAACCGTTCTTGAAACTGAGCGGTCACCCAACGGAACTTCGAGCGACATCGTACGCTGACGCCATCGGGACTTTGGACTCCACAGATTTAACAAGCACGCCTGTCCCCGAGTATTCGGGCCCTTTTCTTCACGAATTGAATTTTCTACTCTTTCCCAATACAGATATCTGATTTATAGAATGACTGGCAGTAGGTGGGATTCGAACCCCCGAACTCTTGAGAAGGCTGAATCCTGAGGCGGTTGCCTTAACCACTCGGCCACAATGATAATGAACTTCGCTATACCAACAACGTTACTAAACAACTGATTTTGAGCGAGGCGCCGCGAGCAATGGCGGCGGTTCATAGCAAACGTTGCCAGATTTGAAAGGGAAAACCTGAAAATCCCAGGAACTTATCACGAAGTGATGGATACTTGAAAAAGCCAGGAAAGTTCCTGGTACATATACGGAAAGTTAATGAAATTTTTTACAGTGTGGATTGAGCTACAGCGATTCTTCAAACATGCAAACTGTATTGCAGAAAACTGATATTTCAGTTAGTAGCCACATATTTTTGCTAAAATTCACCAATAAGCCCAAATTTGAAAAAAAAAAAAACTCAGTCAAATTTGCTGCGAGGCTTTATTGCTTTCCTTACAGTCTCCCAGGTTTAAGGTTAATTTTTGCTTGATAATTGAATTTTTTTCTATAAATATGTTCAAGTGGAGTACAAGAAGTAAAAAAATCCATTTTTATTAAACTGGAGTTAGTTTCAACACAAAAAAGACCGGAAAACAGCGTGAATGTCTTTTTCTTCCGTTCCTGACCTTCCGATCCTTACCGTCATAATGATCTAGGGATGGAAAACCGAAACCAGTTATAAGACTAACCGGTTTTTTTGCGATTTCGGTTTCATTGAAAAACAGTTAGTTTCGTAAGGCCGGTTTAGACCGGATTCTTTAGAATCGGTGTCTTTGAAAAACTGCCGTTCCTTATTATATTTTTTTTTTGTTTTTTACAAATGATCTTTGCTAAACTTTTTTTCGTAATTCTAGAACCCTTATAAACATTTTGATAAACATTTAAAGTGATTTTAAAAAAATTAATTTACAAGTTTTTAATACTTGAAATTAAAAATTATGGTAGAACTGCCCATGTACATGAGTTTTACTTATAACTTAAGATAAATAAAATTGCCCTTTTTTTAACTTAAAAGTGAGGTAATATCTTGTACATTATTATTGAATTGTACATATTATTGAATATATCGCGTACATTAATATTGAATTATTTATTACGTAAAATTTTGTATAATGACTTCTACATACTAAATAATACTGGTGGCATAAAACCTAAACAAATTGAACAACATTAATAGAAAACTAAATGAAGTCAAGTTTATCTTAATATAAATTGCGTTAAAAGTAACGAAATGCAATCGATACATCAATAAGTAAAATATTTTATCAATGAATGAAAGCAGACTTATGATATCTCTTAATGACAAATATATACCAATTAATAATGTATTTCATTTCACTATGACCTTATACAGTTTTATAATATATATTATACAGTGGCATAAAACTTTTACAACTTTAACAATGTTTATACATAACAAAATAAAGTTAAGTTCATCTTAATATAATGTAGGGAAGAAAAAATGGAGGAAGTGTTAAAAATAACGAAATGCCATCGATACATCATTAAGTAAAATATTTTATCAATGAATGAGAGCAGACTTATGATATCTCCTAATGACAAATGTATACCAATTAATAATGTATTTCATTTCACAATGACCTTATACAGTTTTTTTTCCTTCACACGCGATTTGCCGTTCAATTCATCAGCCACTGGAAAATATTGTAATACCCAACTTTAAAAAAAAAGTTTTATCGATCAACTTCGGATTAAGTTCTTAATTTTTATTCTACCACAAATTATAATATTTGAAAAATGATCTTTCTTACCCGGTTCATTATGATCATCCATCTTATCAGCTTCCCGAAAATGTTCATCTAAATATTATGTTTTCTCTGTGCACCTAATTAGCAAATGTTCTTAATTTTAAGCTTCCGGGGTTTTTGCAAAGACGTATTTGACATCTAATGCGTTATTTGATAACTTCGGAAAAGTATGTGATTTATGAAGCGAGGCACGTATTGCTTTGTAATTTTCTGCTCGATACTGGTGATAAAAAAAATTGATAAATATTGAATGTTAAAAAGAATTGCTAAGTGTCGTAGTTTCTTAATAACATTTCAATAATATTATTTCAATTTCAATGTGCACATTATTTTAATGACACATTATGAGTTAACATAGCTTCTTAGTGTTTTTATAATTTTTTTTCAAGGGAAATCCAAACATGTGGTCAATTTGATGCATGGTACCTCATAAATATTGACAGGTATTAAAAGCACTCTGATACAGAAAGATTTTAAGACATCAGAAATATTTCCTATAACTTAATATTTTAATATTACATACTGTTATAAAGTACTTTTATTGCAGTTAACACAATATATTCACGTGAACAAATTGTGTCAACTGTAAAGCGTAAAAAAATCCACATAAAGTACCACAATTGACATGTTTATTTTTTTTTATTTTTGACTATCACCGAAAAAAAACTTAAATAGTAAAAAAAGAAAGAAAATCAATTTATGTGTGAAACTCACACCATTCTCTAAGGAAACTCTAAGGAGTAAAAAATTACACAAAACCTAAATTCTTTGAAATGAAAATAAATTTTACATCCCTTGGCGTTTCACCACGACATGTCTCATTTTGAGTACAGAAGGCAGTAAACGTCTCACAATCCCCATTCCAAGTTCTTCAAATCCCACCTCTGTTTCTCTATTCTGAACCTTACGTCTAAATGGAGATGTAAAAGAATACCTGAAACTGTTTCTTGCAAAATGTTTATTTCAACATTGTGTTATTAGTTGGTTTTGACGTATATATTCAGGTGTGTGTGCTTGGTCAGAGACCCGCTTATGAACCTTCGTCAAGTAACACAGACATAACACACATACATAAGTAGATCTATCTAAATTTTTTGAGACAGAGACCAACTAGAAGATCACCACAATTGACATATGTCACTCCCAGAAGTATTGATTTGGAATGGGAACTTGTAAGACTTTGTGACCACGACGGATTTAACGTGCACCAGTCACCATTAGCGGACACGGGGGTCTTCGGAAGGCAGCGGGGCTCAACCTAGGAGGATGGAAAGAACAGGAGCAGTCACGCGGATTCAAACGTACGGGGACTGAGTGAAGCCAGAGGTGGAGGGGAACCGGGGGAAGGCAGCTGTCTTTATCTACCCCTAGTTAACATGGGGTTCTATGGGAGAATTTACGATTTTGCGTTTTAAATGAAAAAAACGTGACCACATTATGAAAAACGAATATACATATGTATATTTCTAATATGCTCAGTAGATATATATGTATTATTTAAAATACAGTTACAAATAAACACTCAAAACTAGGCGATATTAATATTGGTTCCTCTGGAAATCTTAAAATTATTGAATTATAACTTGGATTTTTTAAAAAAATCTTTTATTAAATCTTAAAAATCTGCTTTTCATCATTAAAAGTTATTATTTTTGATCGAACAGATTGTTTAACGAATATATAACAGAACTTTTATTTAAGTTGCATATGAAATGCGAAATAAAGTAATCTGATTATTATATTTGATTCATATAACTTGCATGTAATTTAATTTGTTAACAAACTATACGCATTTCATGTTTAAATATAATTCAAATGTTATTAATTTATTAAATAAATTAATGGATCTCTTATACATTTTATAATGGTAATAATGCGAATATCTATAGGATCGTACAAAGCAAAAAAAAATACATGCATGAATTGAACTCTACATCTGATAAGTTTTCTTTATTCTGGCTAATAAATTTTTAAAAAGTAAAAGGTTTTGTAGAATGGTTATATGGTACCAAATAATGACAGATAAAGAGGACCCATTTTGTTAAATTTTTTTTCTTTCATTACAAATGTACTTCATTATTGCGCACATCATGCTATAGATTTCATTATTTATTTTCATTAATTATAGCTAATTCATGAAAATTCGAGGTTTCTCAAATTGCTAAAAACTAAGGTTTTCAGTGTGATGGCGTAGAGAAGGAGAGGAGAAGTACCTTAAATTTTTTGAAATTAATAAAATATATAAGCGATTTTCGTAAAACAAAAACTTTCCAAACTTTAAAGATGATTGACTTTAAAGAGTTCTTCATTAGGGCAATTTCATTAGTTGATGTTCTATTTTTTTCCCCATAAAAATAGCGGCAAGTATTAGAGGTTTAGCAGCATAAGTATCACAGTAACTAATTGCGAATTGGTAAAAAAAAACTTAATATATTAACTTCATTAAAACTGACACGTATACATCAAAAATAGTAATCAAATCAGTTTTAAGCATTTATTGATTATCATTAATTAAAATTGTTTAATAAAAATAAAATATGCAAGTTATAAGAATCAAATATAATAATCAGATTACTTTATTTCGCATTTCATATGCAACTTAAATAAAAGTTCTAATATATATTCGTTAAAAAATCTCTTCTACAAAAATATTAAACGTTTAATGATGAAAATTAGATTTTTGAAATTTAATAAAAGATTTTAAAAAATCCAATTTATAAGAAAATAATTTTAAGATTTCCAGAAGAACCAATATTAATATCGCCTAGTTTTGAGGGTTTATTTGTTATTGTATTTTAAATTTTACATGTATATCTACTGAGCATATTAGAAATATACGTATGTGTATTCGTTTTCAATAATGTGATCACATGTTTCTCATTTAAAACGCAAAATCGTAAATTCTCCCATAGAACACCATGTAAAAGTGGGGTAGATAAAGGTCCCTTTCTCCCAAGAGGGAGGGGAAAGCTTTTTCGCTTCACGCCGAAGGCCACATGACTACTCCTGTTCTTTCCATCCTCCTAGGGCTCAACTCGTAACCTTTGGAATGTCAGTCCAAGATTTTATCGACCGGGCTATCCCGGCCCGAAATGTTTACTTCAACATTGTGTTATTTATATTCATGTACCAGGTTCCGGTCATTGTCCAAATTACTGATGAACTATTAACCCCTGTGCAACCAAAAAATATCCGATAAATACCCAGTGAAGGGGAAGCGCAATTTAAATATGCTCCCAAGCCCTATAGCTGCGCACGATGTCGCCCTTAGCGATTGCATTGGATGAATAATCAGAAGTCTGCTTGTCACTTAACTAGGCGCGTTAACATGAGCCATTGAATCCATGGAATGTCAAACCCTCCATTAGGGGAAAAAGTGGTCGAGCCCTTCTCCCTTATTATGTTTAGGAAGTTATTTTGAAACACTACCATAATATAACTTGAGTATATATAATAATTACTCCAAAAATTTGACCATATATAAATTGGTCAGTGGCTTAAAAGAAATTATGAATAAAGGGTAACTGTGTTTGTAAAAAAAGCTTAACATACATCTTTTAAATGCATGCATTTTTACTGGATATCTTTTTTACTGAAGTCGATGCAAAAGTTTGACAAAGCTGCAACTGTAACTGACTTTGTTTAAGTAAAATGAGTGAAAATACGAGTTATGAACACAGTACATAAACATGAAGTAGGTCATCCTTTTAATGTTACGTATTTAATTACGCAAACTAACCTTTGTTTGTTTAATAATTCCCTTCATCAGACTATTTATGACTTCAATTTGATCATTTTTGAAAAAAAAATGGAGGATAATATTTCAGTTCTTTTTACTTAATTTGAATCATTATTAGAATTTTAAACTTTGGAAGTGTTTATTTTAAATAATTTCCCGGTTAGCACTATCTTTATCATTTTAATCTCTGAATACAAAAATGTAATCTTTCCAGTAAAAATTTTTGTGAAAAAAGGTGCAAATATGGAAAAATAAACGCTGGCCGTATATAATTATTGCATTAGAGTAAATAGTTTTTTTCTTCCCTTCATCACACGTTTATGGCATGACAAGACAAGTAACAAAATAGTCCTACACCTCAATAGTCCATCAATACAAGGACAGTTGAATCGGTGAGTGCAGAAACCACTTCAGTAAAAAAAAATCCGAAAACTCTTTTTCAATGAAAATAAGCGTAGAAAGGCAAGATGCGTGTTGTGTACAAAAACTACGTTAGTCTGTTGAGTAGTTCCGTAAATACAGGACGTTTGCTTCGAGTGTTGAGTGCAGAAATAGAGGAGGAGTTATTACGTTTCTTCTCCCTCCTGAAAAATTTGAAATTTGTGACTGACGTTGTTTCTGCACTCACCGATTCAATTCCTCAATTATCCAACACATACAACGACATTGAAGGCTAGAAGGCTCATTGTGCCATAAGTGATAAATTCTATTAACAAACTTTTTATTACATGTTTATCAAACCAAATATTCAAAATCTGAAAAAAAAAACTTTAAAAAATCGTATAATTTGGGACCTGCCCCGGCTTCTTCCCTCTCTGTCCCGATGTCTTACCGTATCGATCACATCCAAGGAAGAAGATCTTGAGTAAACTTTGAAGGGTTTTCTCGCCTGGAATCCCGAATTTATTTTTCGTTTTTACATCTTCTGCAGGATATTAAATGTCTAGAGAGAGGGGTGGAAGAGAAAATGTTCTTATTTTCGAATGCAACGTTTCTCTGTCTCAAGGCGTCCCGTTAGTAGTCTTATTTTTTTTTTTTTTACTTTTGTCCTCTGGGGTGGGAGTCGATTCGGGAGGGAATGGGAAATTGATGCTTCTGGGACTGTAATTACTGAAAAAGTTTGAAAACTGGGAATGCGTTTTGTCGCAGATAGAGACAACGTTTGATTGAAATTGGATGACGGAAGCACTTTCGATACAGATGCGTTGATATCAAAATGATTTTTTGACACAAGATAAGTCATCAAGTTGGAGAACGTGTACCAGAATGGGGGCCTGCACAATATGCTTATTGCATAAATCTGTATTTGAAACAAACTGAGAGACATGTGTATTTTTTTTTGAAAAAACAACATTGAAACGTTCCATATAAATTTGATTTATATCACATATTAAAGTACAGCATGCAGTGTTAAGATTTTATTAATTTCTTAAAATAAATATCGATCTACGACACTTCTCAAATCATCACCATAGGGAAGATACTGAACGTTTTATGTTTCCAAATCTTTAACAACCGATGATTTGCTCTCTCATATCGACATGACCCCCCCCCCCATATGTCATAAGTGCAAATAGTTTGTTAGGTTCTTGATTAGGAAAGACACCCTTGTGAGATAGATCACTATCATTTATTAAATTATTGGAGTTACAAGGTTATACATTACAGAAGGTAATAAAATACATAATTGCGGAAGACCCAAACTGTGACAATTAGCCCTTTTGCCCCGAAGACTTTTTGTTTCTGTGTATATGTGACAGGAATTTCAGTATCGAATCCTTAGTCGTACGGCCGTCGTGGGCCGTATCTGTAGTGAAAGGTTTAAAGCTCAACGATCTACGGTAAGTGCGAAAGTACCTGAAACCCTTGTGAAGCTCTATCCTGTGAAGTAATTAGGGTATCATTGGGAGTGGAGACAAGGTGGTACATGAGAGTACTGGTTTGCTGCGGTGGGGTCACTCGGCAGCCGTGCATAGCGACTGCAAGCCGCTGCATGTGGACCTTGTTCGGCTACTGAGACGGAATGATGGGGTCGTCGACAGCTTCCGGGAGCAGAGGACAGGGACGCGTCTTTTTAGTGCATCTCGGATCAGGAAAGGATTCTTTTCTAAGAGAGCACCGTGAGTATCATAGTTGGAAGTAGTGTGAGTCCAAGAGCCCATCACCGCACCGTCATCCGGTCAGGGACTCCCAGCCCCCCTGGTTGCCTCTGATTCGTCAACTCGGGGTCAAGATGTCGGTATGGTTCATATATATTTCAGCTTGTGTGCTTGTTCAGAGAGCCGCTTATAAGCTTTCGTCAAGTGGGACGGACACAGAAAGAATTTTTACAAGCACAAAGAAATTAATAACACATAGACATATAACAACATTTATTGACGGTCACAAACATCAATGCCTGACCGGGATTCGAGCCCGGCCCCAGCAGATCCAAAGGATAGAGTCCTTATGATTGCGCCCTTGGGACGGCATAACACGATGTTGGGAAGGCACATCTTCTTTTGCAGGGAGACCTGACATTGGAAAGCGTCGATCACACCAGTTTCATTATTGATATACAGACTGTGTGTCTCATGACTGGCTGTCACTCACAAATGTCAAGTTCACGATCTTTGCTTAATCATATAAAAAAAAATCACCATATATATTCCTAAAAACGATTGAAAATAAATTATTTTAAGAAAAAATAATCTTGATATATACTAAAATCAATATTTAGTTTCAATGAAAACTTATTTCCTTGAAAGAAATGTTGAAAACCTGAAATTTTTTTTATGAAAATCAATGTTCAATAATTTTTTACCTTCCAACTATACTGAAATAAACACAAACACACACAATAAGAGTTTATTTTAAAGTAAACTTACATAAATATACCCTTTAACTAGGTTTTCAGGATGCGTTACCGAGCTCCAATTACTTGATATATTCAAAACTTATCACATTTCATTACCTACCAAACCTTATTATACAATGTATGCATTAATAAGCACGCAGTTGATGGTCCTCAAAATGAGCCATAAAACTCAAGTAGGAGGAGACATGAAATCCCCCTTAACTCCACATTCACTCCAATGTGTTCAATATTCATATAAGCATCGTTATGAGTATTGGAATATAAAGTCTAACAATAGGGTAATTGCCCACAATGCCGAATGCAAATGTAACTGGACGACGGATCTGTAAGTATTTCATTAAGAGAGCAACCATGAGTTCTGGCTACAAAGCATAGAAGCAAGGGGGGTACTTCTATTGCAATTTTAGGGGGGCTTTCAATTAATTCAATTAACGGGGCTTAACATTTCCATCCTGATGCAGTGTGTGGGTCTTTGTCGCATTTCATTAGGACTACGTCTCGTGTTTCAACTGGCATCATTAAAGGGTGTCTTAGAGTGGCCGTCGCTGAGAAGGTTAAACGTCATTTGATAGTGTTGCGAGAATGGAGATTCGGTGTAATGGGATTATAGGATAAGGCTCTCATTGTAAACCTTTTGTTGTGTGTTTCATGGAATAAAATAATGATTTGATAAATGTTTATTGTTTGTTAATATCGATGAGCTTAATTTTTCAACTGTGTTAGATTAAGATAAAATGCTGTATAATGAATTTTTAGAAAAAATATCAGAAATGTTATGTCCTAAATATAGACTTATAGAGAATAAACAATGTGTAGCTTTATCAACTATGTATAATGTGAATATATTGTATGTATATGTTAGAATTTGTTAGCACTTTTAAAGAAGGAACACATTTGTATTCTCGTTTCCAAAAAGCTTACTTTATGTTAAATACTTTTAAAATGATTTTTTTTTATTGTACAATATTGAAATATAAGTAAATGTTGCTTAAATCGTTAATTGAATAACATCATATATATCATAGACATATATGACAATAAAAACATGATCATATTTGAAAGGAATTTTTGTGGAAATAAACTACTTCGTATTCCCATAAAATATATATTCTTCAACTTATGGTTGTTATTAATATTCACTCGGCTCCCGATTTACTCTCCTATCACATAAAATTATGCTTATTATGCTGAGTGGGGAAATACTTAGAATGAAATCACATAATCAAAAACAGTAAAAGCCATGTTTACGATCTGAGAAAAATACTTCTGGCAAACAACCTCCAAAATCGTAAATGCTGGACTTTTATTCCATCCTGTCCCGATGCTAGGAAGCTCTTTGGAAAGACGGAAGATTTTCCATCTCTTTCCGTCTATTTACGGTTAAATTTCAGACCTTTTGGCATAGGCTATGATCGTAAATGCCTATGGCGTCGTATAAATTTCAGCAGCCGTTTCGATCTACCGATGGCGGTAGTACCATCAGTTCTTTCTTTTTTTTTTGTGTGTTGTACCGAAGTAATATATTTCTGCAGATCAAGTAACGGATGGCGGTAACTGAATATGCGTTTATAGTGTGTGTTTTAGTGGTTTCTGTTTGAGACGTAATTCTCTGGTTCTTAAGCTGATTGGAAGTTCATTTGGAAAAAGGTATTTGAAAATGCGTAGAGAACCGCGTCTGTTGTCGATAGATTAGGCACGTAAGTTTAACAAGAAACTAAATAATGCATGAATAAGTTTAGATAAAATTCTTTCCGGGATCTGAATTTTCGCGTTTATAGTTGATAAAGGTAGATGTCACACAGTCGTAGAATTTAGTAAAAAAAAACATTTTTTTTTTTGCTTAAGGGCACGCTTGTATGGAAATATGGAATTGATGCCAACGAAGTTCATACACAAATCTAGATGATATATGATTGAATTTCGGTAAAATGTTGTTGTTTTTTAATTTTTTTTATAAAAATTATTTTGGGTTGAAATATATTTTCTAAAGTAACGCCACAATATTAATTAGATTTGCTCCTAACGTAGCAATGTCATTTCAATACCTATATTTATATTCATCGATTATAATCTGAATTTGGTAATTAAAATGTCTTGTTACTATCTTATCGAAAGGCTGAAACTGAATTGGAATAAGACCAATAGCTTAGTGAGAGCTCCAAACTACCATATAAAAAGTTTGCAGTTCAAATCTCGGATGGACACTTTACTATCAGGCTTTCTAACTCTCAGTGCGTCAAGAAAAATTAGAACCAAATGCTTGGGAACTATATTCTTTAAGAATTTTTGTAATATTGACAAACTCGCAGGTGTTTATTTTTACGTTAATGCCTAAATACATTGTAAGAATAAATACTTGTGTAAGTTAAAACTACATGCCTTATTCTTATATGCATTATAATACAGTACAAGGCAAACAAGAATATAAGAAACACTGTAAAAAAAATTCCTTAACTTTCCGCATATATACCAGGAACTTTCCTGGCTTTTTCAAGTATCCATCGCTTCTTGATAAGTTCCTGGGATTTTCAGGTTTTCCCATTCAAACCTGGCAACGTTTGCTATGAACCGCCGCCATTGCTCGCGGCGCCTCGCTCAAAATCAGTTGGTTTGTAACGTTGTTGGTATCGCGAAGTTTATTATCATGTGGCCGAGTGGTTAAGGCATCGGCCTCAGGATTCAGCCTTCTCAAGAGTTCGTTGGTTCGAATCCCACCTACTGCCAGTCATTCTATAAATCGGATATCTGCCCTGGTAAAGAGTAGAAAATCCATTTCGTGACGGATGGGCCCGAGTACACGTGGACAGACGTGCTTGTTAAATCTGTGGAGTCCAAAGTCCCGATGGCGTCAGCGTACAATGTCGCTCGAAGTTCCGTTGGGTGACCGCTCAGTTTCCAGAACGGTTCCAGGTATTTTTTAGGAAGGTTCCAGTTATTTTCCAGAAAGGTTCCAGGTATTTTCCAGAGAAGTTACTGGCTTTAAGTGGGATTGTTTCTATATTTTTGGGGAAGGTTACTGGTATATTCCAGAAACATTACTGGTAAAAATTGGGCAGCTCAGCTGCCCATTATTTCCCAGTAACGTTCCTGAATTTTTTTACAGTGAATAATCGGTAAAAAATCATCTAAAAATATAGGTGAAAAAATAAATCTAAAATATTTCTTTTTAAAGAACATTTATTTTATGTCCATCGTAATATTTGTTTTCAGTTCCAATAAAGCTTTCAATTTTCCATCCTTATGCCCCCAACAAACCAGACAACCAAAATAATGTTCGAATTCCAACCACACATTAAAATATTCCAAAAGCCATTAAATCAGCCGCGAAGCGGAGTTCTTCACGGAAGAAACAACACGAATATTCCAGAACCGAAGTGCATAATACAAATTTATAGCGCATAATACCACACCAAAAACTTGAAGCTCAATAAAGTACAACCTCCCAAACAACAAGTTAAAATTTAAGGGTGGAAAAATAAATTGCTCGGCTATTTCACGAAGTACAGTTATATCACCTGGATAAAAAAAATCCAAGAAATATATTTCTTTCTGCTCCGTTGGGAAGATTCCGTACTAGGCCATAGGACGTTGGGTGTCCTGGGCACTTGAAACTTGAAATTGGGCTTTTAGTCATTGGAAGACCAAAGTTAGAATGCTGTCGTAGATCAAAGGAAACTTGGCTATTTCGAAAGATATAAGCGATTATACTTGATTTTTTCTCTTTTATTTAAGTACTTCTTAGGGAGGTGTCGAAGAATTTGTCTTTTGTTTTGTCTTTTTGTCTTTGTTTCTAATTTAATAATTGGCTAAAAGAGTGTTTGAGTGTTGTTTTAATAAAGCATTCCTTACAGTAATTTTTACATATTCAATTTTTATTAAACAAAATTATGAACTGAAAACAGTACATAAGCTTCGTTTAAAATGATATGAAGATATAAACGATTATGCTTGTATTTTTAACTTTTCTGTAAGTACTCATTATAGGGGTGTCAAAGAATTTTTTGCCTTTTATTCAAGTTTCGGATTTCATAATTGAATTAAAGAGTGTGTGAGTGTTAATTTAAGAAAAAAATCGTAATTGTAATTTTTACATTTTTGATTTTTCTTAAAATTATCTTATAACAACGTAAAACAATAACAATCAAAATTTTCAACAAACCATCTCATCGACATCTGAATCGTAACCCACTTAAGAAAAGTATTTTCAGTCTGCTCGGAACAGTCTTCGCACATACTTTACGTGAACACTGCATCCATTTTTATTATATTTGGAATAAATTTTAAAGCAATACATTCTTAAAAAGACATTTCTTACTTAAATGGGAAATACTTCTTAACTATTTTAAAAGATGTGATGCTTTTGCACTTAATGATAAGTCATGCATCTTACTAGTAGGAAAAATATTCAAATTCCCCTTGAAGTTTTCTTTTATTTGAATTATTTTATGTTGTCAAGTAATCTCTAACTGAGATATCAGTCGATAAGCATACTTTATTTTTTCTCATAAGAAAAATAATTATACAGCAAACTAAAATTAAGTTTTCTTTTTCAATGATTGAGAACAAGTTTTAACATATTTGTAAATCAAGCAATAGATTCAAACATTCAACTAAGTTTAGCACAATTTTCGATGAATTTAATTTTTTCGTGTTTAAATCTTGTGTCAATGCAGTTGTATTTTAACAGTTGCTGAAATAATAAATAATATTAACTTTTAAAAATATGACAAAACAGTGAGGAACTCGGAATTATTTCATTAAATAGATAAGCGAATAAAATGAAAAAAAAAAATAAAAACTATATTGGTTCTAATTTATCTGCTTGAATAAACGCTTTCAAAAGTTATTAAATAGGACTTTTCCATTTAACTTTTTTTCTATTTTTTAAAACGTTCCTTTCAAAAAATCAAATTGTTCTTATTTCATCTTGTTTTACGAACTTTCCCTATCATCCCAAGCTTGTATTTCTTTGCATTTGCTCAAGGGATCCCATGCATCTCCTATAAGAAATGCCGATCGTGCCCAAGCAAGTGTGAACGCAGCAGCTGTCGCAACATTGGAGAGAGGGAAAATGATTGTGTCCCCTCTCTCTCTCCTCTCTAATCTTCAAAAGAGAGAGGGAGAGAGATGAGAGTTTGAGAGAGAGTGGTAACTCTGCGTGCTGTGTGAAAGAATTCGTTGAAAATCGATAAGGCTATTCAAAACTCTTTAGAATTCATTATTTTTTAGTCTTACGGGGTTTAGTATGTAACATAACAAACGGCGGAACGTTGTGAATATAAGTGGCAGAGTCATAATGTGTTGACTAAAAAATGGTCTTTGGATTTAATTTGCTTTTAGAAGATATATTGTCTTACTTTAAGTTCATTATACACATAAGTTTATTGCATAAATTAAGTTAATATTTTAGGAAATATTAGAAAATCATTCTGTTTTTGGGTTCGGATAGTAAGGAACATTTCTACATCACATTCTAGAAGAATTTTTGCAAGATTTTCAGCTTTAAAATGCAGATATTTCTAAAAAACTATTGTATAAGCAAAATATTGTTTCATTTTTTTTCTCATTTGGATATAGAGCTGAGGATTATAACCAAAGTATGTAGCTTAGACTCAAAGAATTATGGGAAATAACGAATGAAAAAAAGTATCGTGACCAAATCAGTTAATATTTGTTTACAGTTTAATTGAAAAAAAATACTCATTAAAATAATGTCGAACCCTTAAATTCATTGTATAGACTTAAACAAGAAGTAATTTTTGAAATATTAATAAAACTATAAAACATTAAACTATTTGTTCCAGTTCACAAAAAAAAAAAAATTTTGAATCTCACATCAAATACCTCAAAGATGAGCTCATAGAATAAACCGCTAATGAGGCACACACATTCAGTGCCACAGAAAAGGTATTTCCGCAAATTATTCGGAAATACCATCTTTCCAAGAATCCGCATTCAACGAAGTTTTGAATAAATATGTGAATCATTCTCACTTTAGCACTGATTAAAAGGAAGTACTACTTTGAAGTTTATACTTAGTTCGAGACTTCTCCTAATCAGATTTTCTCATGTTAGCGGACATTAAAAGAATTATCTTGTTGATCAATTTTTAATCAACAGATTTAATTTGAGGGTTATAATGAACTGAAGTAAATATTTAATTTAACAAACTTTTAAATGCATTTTTAATGCAATTATCTGACATAAAATGAGTGTAATTTATTATATTTTTACATTTAGAAATAAATGATTGAATGTATTTTCTTTTGAAATTACCATAAAAAAATTTAAATCAAAATTCTTCTAGTAAAAGTAATTATATGCTTCAAGAAACTGCTTATTTCCAACTAAAACTTGAAGGGTAATTAATGCATTGCATTAATTGAAATAGTTAAATTAAATTATACAATATATGGAGACACAAATAACTGCATACGATACTGAAATTTGGGAGAAAAAATTAGTTATGTCTAGATACAGAGCAGTTTCTTAGTTTACGATAAGTCGAATGTTAAATTAGTCTAATTCAAATTTAATTAATTGTTTGGTTCAACTATTTTATTTCAATTCATTAAATCGTGCAATAGAATGTTATTATATCGCAAAATATTTATATATATATTAACAACTCAACCCGAGCAACGTTTATATAGCTAGTTTTTTTATATTTTTAACAATGTACTATATAATTTTATTATTTATTATTATTTCTTTAATTATGAAAACAACCTAAATTTTGTTGGAACCGTAAATCTAATAATTTAAAATTACGATAAGTAGCTTTACTCGACATTTTTTATACTTAAATATAACTTTTCATTTTTATTGCTGGTGTATTAAATATTCAAACTTACTTTAAAAATGCAATAGATTATTCCATCTCCATATGCTGAGAGCTATTTCGAGAAAATATCCTACATCGGAAATTTATTTTCCCAGAATTTCCTCGGTCGAATTTGAATCGACCTCACGTATTTAGAGCCTTGTCCACGATCAAGCAAAACATAGGGCAAAGAAATCCTTAGAAAAAAAAAGAGTTAAAAAAATAGCTAAATAATATTAGCAAAGACGGAGAAAAAAAACATCAAGCGAGAGCAAATCAAGTAGAAGAAAATCCTGAGTCGAGTGTGGAATTCTATTTGCTCACTGCTGCCAAAATTAGATTTGTTCTTTACGGAAATTCTTCTCACACCTGCGTTTTATATTATACGAAGAAGAGAGAAAAAACACGAAAGGAAGCGAAGTGAGCTGAGTAGGATTTGAAAAGTTGCGCGCGAATGTAGGATAAAGTGATCCTTCTATAATACGAAATAAGAGGATTTTATGCATTAATGGCCGGATATTGGAGAATTTTTTTTATCCTACTTTAAATTTCCTGTTTAGTTAAAACGCTCTTTTTAATGCAGTCCTCCGAGGTTGAAAATGAATTAATTAAAGATTAATTTTCAGTTAGTTTCGGATTTTAAGTCGAGGGGTTTATGAAAGAAAAAAAAATAAAGGATTTTTTAGGGTGGTATAAAGCATGGCGATCGGGAAACTACAATTAAGTGGATTATGGTAATGCTAAATGAGAATCTTAAGTAGTTGTGAAACTAAGCGGTTGTAAAAAAAAATATAGAGAGAAATAATTGGTATTTCTTTTTTTTTTCCCTTTTTGCAATTTCAAAGCTTAAAAAATTTGAAATAGCTAGGTGTCTGAATTCAAAGTGATTGCATTTTTTTAAAAACTAAAATGTAATTTTTTGAGAACAAAGACTCTTATTGAAATAATAATTATAGGACATTTTTATTTTTACCGCTAATTTGGGATAATCAATCTATCTTCTCGATTTTTTCTTATTTATTTTTTTTTTGCTCAAACGTCAATACAGATTTGTCACACTTTAAAAGAATTTTTTAAAGAGAAGTTTTTGGCTTGGAAATAATGGGCCAAAGTTCACCATTTTGATGGTAGTGGTACTTAACTACAAAATATTCAATTAAAAAAAATTTCGTCTTTAAATAAATATTCGTTATATTTTGTTCCAATAAAATGCTTATAGCACCAATAAAAAAGGGTTTTATGTCGGAAATTCGCAAATTATAAAAATATCTTGTGATTGTAGTATATCTGGTTTTATATATCTAGTAATATATAGTAATATATCTAGTTTCTATATAAAAATATCTAGTTTTATCAGGAAAACGTATTTAAATACATTTATCACCTTAATAAACAAATAAACATAGTACTACAAGTAAAAAGCTAAACACTGTGTTTATCAAAGTGCTTCAACGAGTAAGAAGACATTTACAAAAGGAAAAAAAAAACTAAAGCAAACATACGTTTAAAAAAATAAAAATGTCTAAAAACACTGTAAACATAGAATGCCGTCCGGAAGCACCCTAAAGTGATTTTGAATGAAAAAAGTTGCCTCTTTTTCAAAGAAAAAACTCCTAATACCCCAAACACGCACAACCCCCCCAAAAAACAAACAAATAATAACAATGATAACATTAGGAGAAAAATCCACCTGGGCTCGCCAAAAGAACTTAAGGAAAATGCGCTTGGAATTGGGCCAGAATTTGCCCTGATCATGTGATCATGGTGCATTACGATTGGGACTCCTTTCTCTAGTTGTTTCCACTTCTAATAGAGGGCGCTGCTTGAGGGACGTGGATGAAACTAAAGGTTTTGACAAAATTCTAACTAAAATTATAGCAAATTAACGGACTATTTTATTTTGATTATTTTCTTCTATTAAGTGTCATCTTTAGCTGATAGATATTACGTGTCTTCCTCATTAGCACAATTTCTCGAACCAGTCTGGGAAGAGTCGTCAGCTTTTCTGTATGGGAAAATCTTGGACACGTAGGGCCATATGATTATGTGGTGGCATGTAAAGGATCTTGGAGTACCCATTGGACTGGTTTCTCTCTGCCAAATTAAATATCGGCATACTTTAACATCCACAGGTGAGCTCAGAGTGTCAAAATTGGTACCGAGAGTCGCCTAGATGGTGCCATAGAAAATTGGCTCGGTTTTGATTATTATGCTGAATCACCAAAGGCTTAGCCGCCAATAAAGCAGTATCGTTGGAAAAAAAAAATATTTTTTACATAAAAAAAAACGGTTCGATAATTTTCAGAATATTTTTACCTAGAATCCGGGCTACTGTGTCTGCTTGAAAAACACATTTTATATATAAAAAAAAACATTTATTTTCAGAAACAACATTGTGTAACCAAGCACCTTGGAATATACTTCGTTTGGCACTTTATCGCTCGTGTGCTTAATTTCATCAGTAATGGTGCTAATACGAAGAGATAGTTAACTCAATAAAGCAGTATACGAGTATTGAATACTGATACATTTTTGTCTCTTATGGGCTTTTTCGGGGAGAAATGTATCCTAAACATTCATAATGACCCATGGGTCATAGGACGAGCATTGGTTTACTGTGATGCTTATAAGATTATTCTTATAATTGAAAGATAAACATTATTGTTAAACTTTTTTCCTTACTTGAAATAAATAAAATAAAATAAAAAGATCTTAAAAAACATTATGTTGGTGAAAATGAATGATGCGAAATGTGTGTTTTTTTTTATTGTGAAAATTGTCAACAACAAAAAAAGATTGTTTGACAATTTACGTTGGAACATATTCTACCAGTAATGGTACAAATAGTTAGAAATAAATATAGATAATTATCGCAATTTAACTATTGGATGTCAATAAAATTCCTTTTATTATGTTTTAAGCCTACACATTACAATATAGCTCTGTCTTTTAAAACAATTTTATAAATACTACTTTGTAAGACCCTATATAAAGCTTATAAGCGGTTTTCTGAACAAGTACACAAGCTGGAATAAATATGTAGCATACCATGACCTAATATAATATACTAAGTAATAAAACCCTTTGTAAAATATCTGATAGACACATATAAACCTTTTATCAATTTTTTGTTCAAAAAATAAATAAACTGGTGTTTATAGATTCGTCATTATTTTTTTTTAAATCTTACCACAAAATTTTTCAAACAGTTCGTTAATTTTGAGGCAAAATGAAAATGTTGACAAATAGATTGTACAAATAACTTTTTTATTTTTTTATTTTTCTTTTCAAAAATTATCTTTATTTTTATTCATAAGGAGATATTCAATAGACATTCAAAAAAAGCTTAGTTTATCAAATATTTGCATAATTTTTACGATACCCAGGAGATTGTTCTAGACACAACATAGACAACGTTTATTACACTATTTTTATTTAGTAAAAAATGAAGTCAACGTTTGCATTTAATTAGCTAAGAAATTAAGATATTAATGATAAAGCTAAATAATTAAGTTTACATAAATTTATAACACTGTGTGTTTTAATATATGTAATTTGTTTACTGAATTAGTTTCATATATTGTAATTTCTGTACTTGTATGTTGAATTGCTAGTATAGTGTATTTCTTTATATTGTGAAACGAATAAAAACACATAGTCCAACATGGTGTGTGTGTATGGGAGGGGCATGGAATTGTAAATAGTATTGTATAGGCTATCCATATGAAGGGCCACGTTATCGTATAATAATCTAGGGAAAGTATTACTTATTATTTGGATAACATCGTCATAACTTAACTGAAAAATTATGCGGCACTGTAAATGTGATATAATTTTGCCAAATAAATCACTTTTCCATATTTTGAATAATTTATTTAGATGTATAATTGAAAATCTACGAAAATCTACTTAGTGAAATGCCCAGTCAGCCCATGCGGTTTGACCAAAAATATAGTAAGTCGTTACTTTCTGGTATCCGAAATGCGTAGTGCAAACACTAACCGAGTAGTCCTAAAGAATCCAAATTTGTGTATTACCTGGGTACAATAATTTTCTTTCAACGAAAAATCAATAAATGGTACATTAAACTTATTGAAGATTTGCTACTGGATACATTTTTATTTGCTACAACACTGTATTTTTAATAAAACTTTATAATCACTCAACTTTAATAAACATGAAATGTTAAACCTGAAGAATTTTAAAAAGACTAAAAGCTATTTCTTTCGAAGGTAGTATAACGGAAGTTAATGAAGTTTAAAATTGTCCAGTGTTGGAACAGCATTCTTCATTTTAAAAATTTTCAAAATGATTCAGAATTACGATGCCTGTTATGAACAGCAACAGTATACAGGGGATAGCCGGGCTGTACCCTACACATTAGAGAGATTCGTCGATACATAGAAAATTACAAAGTAAAGGTTGCATAAACAAAAGCAATATATAATTTGATTATTAGGCCACTGATCATACATATAACATTTGGTTATATTCCCTTTTTTATGCATAAAAATTCGTAATGAAAAGTTACATATTACGGAATAGATACTTTGGGCGGTGCTACACTGTGTAGTTAAAAAATCATCTGTTTAGGTAAAGTAAGTATTAATTGTATTGTAATAGATTACTGTATAAAACTTTACTTATAAAGTTCGTAATTAACAAACTGTGTACTACTACAATGGTAAAATTTTAGAAACACACTACAACCCCAAAAAAATCTCATTAACTTTAATAAAAAAGTTCTAAAATTTCATAATAAACCTAATAGTTGTGATTTATTTGGGGACTTTGAAACAAATTAAGAAGAAATATAAAAACTTTAGCATCTTTTATAGGCCTACTTTTCTCATAAGTTACAATCGATGTAGGTACACTCTTAAAACAAAAGAGTGAAATCCACTCCAGTAGGAGAAGTGCATTTTCTAGACTGGAAAGGAGTGAATATTAACTCAGACTGAGTTAAAATTACTCGCTTGGAGGGATCCTGTCGGAGGTTTAACACACAAGGGATCCACTCCTGAAGGAGAAGTGCATTTTCTAGACTGGAGGAGTGAAAATTAACTCAGACTGAGTTAAAAACGCGCTCGTTCAATTTAAGAGTGTATGTTTCAATAGCATACTATTTGTGGATGTGAAAGGTTTGGCCCCTATATGTACTTCGCTGCAATATACAAAAATAACCTTAAATTCTACCATTGAACCCTAACCAACCATTGTTAACAACCGAAAGAGAGCTTAAGAGAAGTTGTTTAATATGGTCTTTCAGTTACTAGAATACAAGAAAAGATTCTTCACTTACATTTAATTTAGTATTGGAAGAAAATTATAAGAAAAAGAATAAAAACAGTATTTTTACTGAGAAACTGATGCTCATACGCAGAGCGTAACGATATCTATACTGTTAACTTGAGAGATCTGCCGCTAGACTTTTAACCGCTAGGATTAGCCCCGCTCTCCCATATACAGTTAGTTTGATCCATATACACAAAGTTAAGTTCACATAACTTAAGAACCAATCTAAAGGCATTAAAAGGCTCGTTGTACGCAACGATACTTCCCATCATATGCTACATTTTTCTCCTCCACTTTATAAAATCAAGTAGAATTTGTACATGACATATGAATTTGAGTAAAGAAGCTAACTAGCCAAAGTAAATGACTTCATAACTTATTAAGCAAAATATAGTGCTTCAAGTAGTGAATAAAAACAGGCAAAATGATGATGACAAAACAGCATTACTCAGAAAATGATTACATCTGTAATATTAACTTATTTATTTTTAATGCATAATATAATGTAGTGATTTGAATAAATATTCAACAAAGAAAAAGTAAACATCATTGGCAAAACTTTGCATTAAATTTACATAGATAATTTCTATAACACATGGCTACTAAAAGTGCGTATTTAGAAGAAATAGATCGAGGTAGAGAAATTATCAAAATCATAACACACGAACTTTAAAGATGTAGTAAACAGAAAATTTAAAAAATTCAATGTCACATTTATGTCCAATTACTCACGGATGAATTTTTTAATATTGTTGATAAGAAAAAACTATTATACAACAATCAAAAGTATTTAAGCCTCCATAACGGCACCACATTTTGGTTTCGCAATGTCATACTTGAACAACAGATTATAGTGTTTCTTTGTCGAAATTGAAAATAAAATATCACGCTTCAGGACATTTTACAGGTGAAATAAGAAGAAAAAAATCTTTAAAAAATATAGACATTACGTTCTGTTGTGACAAAAAAGTGAATACTACAGATTTTTTTTTTTCATTTGGTCTTTCCAATAATACCATTTCGATCTCTTAAATATTTTGTGACGTTGTTGATATTAAAAAAATAATTCACATAACTTTTACGTCTTAAAACCTGAAAAAATATTAAAGATTTTTCTTTTTGTCTTGAAGTATTTATGTATTTTAGGTACAATCACACATAACTAAAAATATCATATGTATCTAGTTGTGTCTCTATTATGTGTTCCAAACCCCCCTAATAAAAAGTATTCATATTTTTATCCAACCAAAGTGACAACCTTTATTTATACCAACCAAATGGTATTTAAATCAAAATACAGCAATCATATTATATTCATTGATGATCTAATTGATATCATTTAGAAACTATACGTAACAATTATACTTTTATTCATTTTATGTTAAAATAAAACACTGTTTCTAGACTTTTTAACAATTAAAGAGTAAAATAATAAAGTTAAATAAAATAATAAAGTTAAAGTAAAATAATAATATTTCCTATTGGTTTCAAATAGTGTAATTGTAGAAAAACTTATAAAGTCAGGTAATTTGCGACTTTCAAATTAAAACCCTATTGTTTCTTAATAAGCAATACTATCTTTGAGAAATACAAAATGTGTTTGAAATTGTTAAAAAAACATTCACCTAAATAAAGACTAATGAGGTGCATAATCCATTGCCCTGCAATCAAAATAGTAAAATAATTATAATATTCAATATACTTATCAATCCAAAAACTTTTAAAGGTTAACAGCACAAGAACCAGGGCAAAATAGTATTATATTTTTTTTATGGGAAGGTCCCTTTCTTCCCTAGAAAATACTAATAACATAGGCAAATAGTACATACCATTACGGACAGAGCAACGCAAGTCACAAAACCTCTTTAGCCAATTAAGTTTAAATCTTTGCCAAAAGAGAAAGCCTGCCACATCATGTAGATTTTTTAAATTGAAGATGCTTATAGAGAAAAAAGGTAAAGCAGTCGGAAGGTCAACAATTCGGTTTTATGCACCCCCAAAACAAAGAAGCGCGGGCATATATGTTATACACAATAATATCAACTTAAACATCTGTGTACCGAGTTTAAAAAGACAAAATAAGTATGTATAATTGTATAAGTTTAATTTCATATTTCTATTTACTTATTTTCTAATTTTTAAATTTTCAAGCCAATTTTATAATCTGAAAGTACGGATTTTTTAGGGTCATATGGGGGAATTATGGATCAAAAAATCACAACATCCTATTTTTTTCTAAAGTATGAAAGATAGAAAGATTTAATTTTGCATGGAGTAAGCTTAAATAATTTAGAATTTATTTAAATAATAACTTTACCTAAAACTTAATTATTATTAGTTTTATTTTAATTATTGAGTGATCAGGAATTACCCCGGGTTTGGGCAATTATGGATCACACATGGGGTAATTATGGATCACCCTTTTTTTTTGTACAAATGCATATTAAAAGTAAATTGATACTTCAAATTATCATTTTTTAGATCATAAAAAGATTGTTTTAGCACATAAAAGTAATGAAAACGAGACTTGGCATATTTTTTTACGCCAAGTTAGAATTCTCTATGTATCTTTCCTCATACATGTATAATGAACCATCAAAAGAACTCTATTTTGACAAAAAAAATCAATTGGACTCTATTACAGCACTCCAAACTGAATTATATCGCACAAATAAATATTCTTTCAGAAGTTTTTATTTTAAATATAGTTTCTAATAAGTTTAACGCAATGGCAACAGTGAAAATATTGAATAAAAATAGAATTTTCATGCTATTTCAATGTAGATTAAATTTTTTGTTATTTAAATTTTAAATAAACTTCTAATTTGAATTTTTTAATGAAATTTGGAATGCAGCCTAATCTGATTTTATGCTTCAAAATGACATATACCACTTAGCTAAAAACACATGAAAAATTAAAAAATATCACTGATCCAGAATTACCCCAGTGATCCAGAATTACCCCAGTAAACTGGGGGATAAATCGATATACCTTTAAAATCATTAAAAAAAAATATTATGAAATTTGTTTTATCGGATTGAAAAGCTTAGACCTTTTCCTATTGAAAAATAGCACCAACAAAATAGTTAGTTCAAATATGTTTCTCCAGTTTGAATCTTAAAAAAATCCATGTTTTTCAAGGACAATCTTTTTTGAAGATGTTTTTATAGTAGTGTAAAAAGTATTTTTTTTCTATTTTTTGGTGCAGTGTTACATTGTTTTTGAACTTGATATAAGAAAATAGAATGTATAAGGATGACTTGGCATAATTTAGTTTTTTTCTAAAAACCATTTTTAATCCTTAAAACTTAGTGATCATTATTTACCCCGGAAAGAGAGTGATCCAGAATTCCCCCATGTGACCCTATTCCTTGAAAAATATTAAACCAACAACGACCAATTATTTTGATACAACAATTTTTTTTTCATTTTAATTCAGCAAATATATGTAAAAAAATAGTTACATTTTTAATATTGGTTCCTGCAATTGCTGTCTGACAGTTAAATAAAGTTTTTGTAAAATGTAGTTTTTTAAGCTATTTCATGTTTTTCTTTTTATATTTAAGCATTTTGTTGTAACGTAAAATATTATTTCAGAAAATATCTTATATAAGTAAAGTCTTCAAATAATTGTTAAGACGTTTGTTTTTTGAGTAAAAGTTGAGTGTCCCTAAGTTCAGTAGTTTCGGCTTTGCTATCTTCGTTCCCACAAGAAGGTTTTTTTTCATACTTGTTAAAATTAATGTTACATTGGACAAAAGTGGCAGTTAGAGGTGAACAAGAAGCAGTGACTTCTTTTAACGTAACGTATATTGCAAAATATTTAGAAATCATACAAAATAATGACTCAAGTTATAAAAAAAACATGAAAATAGAAAGCTCTTGACATTTTAGTATTTGCTATAATATAAGTCCTATAAGTCTTAACGCTTATATATTTCCATTGTGACATTGTTATATTTAAAATAAACATTTTTTAACTTCATTTATAGTGGAAAATTGTTTGATACAAATGAAATGATCCTTTAAACAGTTAAAGTTTCTTGAAGAATACTGTTGCGGTAATATAATTATTCAATTGCAATAGCGCCAGCGTTTTCTTGGGATACATTCCCGAGCGACGATGTCTTCATTTAGAAAAATGTATTTGGCTTTACTTCTCCCCCAACATTATATCCATCTTGTTTAATAGTTATAGTTTATACACAATTCGAACGCGGTTGAGCGTGGCTTGTTTGAGGGAAATAAAACTACGCTTGAGCCGACCCGGCGGCGCAATAGTTAATGTGTCAGCCTTTGGAGCCTTTGGGCTCGGGCGCAAATCCTGAGAAGTCATGGGCGTTTGTGCTTGTCGGGTTTTTGCGGGGGACATGCTCGTCAAATCTGTTGGGTCCGAAAGTCCTGTGGGCTTTCATTGCGCAGTTTACCACAGGTACAGGTCCTCCCAGGACATGTCTGAATAGTGGAGGTGGCGCGCGATAGATGGCAGCATCTGTCGCGTATTTGTGTGTTGTGTCTGTCTTACTTGACGAAGGTTATAAGAGGGTCTCTGACCAAGCTTACAAGCATGAAAATATATGTCTACCTACCAACCAACAACGCTTGACCTAGCTGTGGCATTCTTGTAGGCTTGGCCATTCCAATGTTGTCGATTAGAATATTTGCGTTTCAAATATCGGCCAAATATGGTCTTCTTGTGTACATGTACAGACAAAAAAATTTTAAAACTAACTTTAAAATGAATTCGAAGTTATTTTAAAGGCAAACAATCCCATACGGACATACTTGTAAATCAAACTGAATAGTGACATTATGTCAGACGTTGTCTCTCCATTGCAATAGCCTTTAACTGTCACTAATTAAACAGGTGTATCAGATAGCGCAATACGCATTACTAAAGCCAATCAAACGTAGTCTAAGGGTTTAATTATTGGATTTCGGAATTGATGTACTGGATCGATAAGGTTGAGCCAATCTATTTTAACTAAAGACTTCTTCATCTTATCAAAGTATTGGTTGAAATTATTTACTCTTCTACTTAATTTATAAACCATTCCGCCACAAAAGTACAATAGCTAATACAGAAGGGATTCACAAAGTACTTGAAAATGAATGTAATGTAAACTATATTCTACAAAAAATATATATCTATAATAATAAAAGAAAGAGTCTGTGTGTGTGTCTGTCTGTGTGTATGTCTGTGGATCGTAAAAGATCTACTTAGACTGCTCTAAAAAATTCGAAATTTTTAATATAGATTCCTTTTAATACCTACGTGTGCACCTGAGGCTTAGATTTTTCATATTTGATTGAAATTTTTAGTTAATATATTTAGTTTCAAAAGAACGTCATCCACGTGGGATTGCGGGACCATAACAGGGCTTGAAAATACATGGTCCGGGCCGAAACGGGGGCTTGACGCCATCCTCTATTAGTTTGATTGAGATATGCGCTCGCCCTAGGGCTGCTTCATCCTCTATTAGTGTTTGCTCTTTTAGGTGCGCATGCGCCAACACGAATTTAATTTTGTTTTAATTTTGAGTGTATTTTCACAAGGTAAGTATGCCTCTAAAAGGAAGCAATGTGAAGTTAACGGGTTCCCAGTAAGGCGGGACCATTCTGCTAGTATATATATATTTAAACGGTTAGATGAACGAAAGAAAAAAATATCTATTTATCGAACTTGAATTCTTTTTTCCCCAGAAATAGGTCTTCAATTGTCCTTATTTATTCGTCAGTTACCCCGATTATAAATAAATTATTGTAACAAATAAAGTAGTGTAGATAAAAATTGCGTATGTTAAACGAATTGTAGTTCTAACCTCCGGACCTCCCCCCCCCCCTCTCCCCCACTTCTGCACAAAATATCGCTACAAGCTTTTGTTTGCAATTTAAAACCGCGAATAATTGGCTAGGTTTATACTTGGGCTGACCCACAACGAACTTCTATGAACATCGTGCGCTAACACCATTGGGGGTCAGTCCTCAAACAATATAACGATCACTCCTCTTCAAGTTTACAAGGGGACTCCTTGATTGTGCAGTTCACAGTGGCGAGTTTGAACCGTACTCGAGTCCCCATCAGAGAGAAATCCTTCCCACCCACTATAAAAACACCCATCATACCACATTTTTACCATTATCCCCGATTTGGCGAGCTGTTGGCGGCGCCCGCTTGGCGCAGTGTGCTACAACCCTACCTTTGTGGAAGATCCCATCGACCGGCCAGTGCTGAAGATCTCGCCCGGAACGCAACGGGACTTATCCGCAGTGTGCTCTATCCCGCAGTAGAAAACCTCTCTTTTTAGAAGAAAAAAAGGGTTCTTTAGCACCAATTCTAAGTCCCGATGGACGAAGGTTTGGTAGACTCGGTGTGAGAGACTTCAGTTAGAGTTTCTCGTAGACTTTTTCAAGGACTGGAAGTCGGTGTTGTGATTTGTGGGATATTTAAAAGTGCACGTTGTGCTGTATGGATGTTTGGTTATAGTGTGAGAAATAATGGCCTGTAATCAAATGGATAATTTAACTGTGTACTGGTCAGTTGATAGTGTTGTATAACTACGATTCATGTAAGGTATTAAATTATCGCCTGTCTAGCCGTCGGTAGCTACATTTTATTAAACAATAATTCCTTACAACTTTTGAAAGCCTTCGAACTGTTTACTTCCGGAAGTAAAAATTTTTACGGATATCTTGTGAACAAAACTTAATTTTCAATCGTTCAACTGTGGATAAAAACATTTGTATTCTGAACGTGAATATAAACAACCTTACAACTATTGAATCCCGTGCAGTTTTATTCTCAAATAGAATTCAATAAAGCTCATATAAAATGGCCCGCTCTAACAGAAAATCTGGAGCAAGCTCTAATCTAATGCAACTGGCTCGGATAACTTTATTGTGCATGATTCTCACCATGGAGCTGAACAATGCCCTCAGTCGTGCAGAAGGTAAATGAAAATTTATTCATTTATATAGTAGAATGAATAATTAATGTGTTTTTCTAGACTCCTTATAATGTATATGCTTACTTTTGTTCAAGGGAAGGGGGGTAAATATTAAGTATGAATTAAGTGAAAACAATTTTTAAATCGATGTATAACTATACTAAGCTCATTGAATTCGGTGGACGACGTTTAAAAAAATTTGGGCTTCTATAATATATTGTATGAGGTGTATGTGTTAGTTGTTTTTAAGATTGAACGTCAGTAACCAGTGTAGCTCTAGATCATCGTTAATTCAACCAATATTGACCTTGTGACAATAGGTCAATATGGGATTTAATCCTCTATTTGAATTCAGGTTTGTGGCCGTTATGAAGGTGATTTAAACAGTGCGGCAGTTGTGTATCTCTGTGTATCACAATCCAATAAGTTCTACTCAGCAGAAAACAAAAACATAGTGTATGTTTTGAATAATAACAATTTTGATTGCGGTAGAGTGCTGAAAAATATTTTAAGTGATTAAAAACAGTATAATTTCTTAATTTTAAATATCTGAAAATTTTCCCAAAACATTTATGTGAATATATCATTTTTGTATTGTTTTTATTACGCCACTGTTGACGTAATCTTATCAATTTTAGATTGTTTACATAAGTTTGGTCTCAAGCAAAATACCCCAAAGTATTCTTAAAATTTTGGGTTTTATTTTAATTCTGCGAATATTTTAACAAGTAAATTCAATTCAGGTTTAATTATTTTTAAAACTTGGTCATACATAACTATTTTTAAATTACACAACGATGTACAGTGGCGTTTTTTTTTTTTTCATTCTTGCCTTTCCTTCGATTGGTGCTCCGATGGGTTCTCTGTTTTCTCGTGACACTGTTTAACCCATCGAGGCTCGATCATCCAGTGTTTATGTTGCCACTCAAGAATTGAAACACGACCATTGCTAGCAAGCTTCAGATTATATTTTTTTATCAAATGTACATTCATTGATAGGCACATTATTTCCTTTTAAAGGGAGTCTGTGTTTTATAAATTTTTAAAATTTACTAATTATATAGATGTAATTTTAACATTTTCCTAATGGGTGTAACCATCCATAGAGGAAAGGTTTTTGGTAAATATTTAAACAATCGCCATTATGATCTATAATTTTTTATTTTAATTTTACACATAGTGACTCTAGCTTACAGCTCGTTTCATATAGCAATTTATGTAATTTATGCAGCGTATAAATGGTATTCATGGAACCGTACCATGAAATCATTTGTTAGGATTACTAAAATAACACTTGGAATTATAAAATAACATTATTTTTAAAACATTTTTTTTTTGACACCCTTGGTTTTACAGGAACATTCTTAAAATCCCTGACCAGTATTCCTATTTCTTGTACTTCTTCGATTTTAATTAATTTTTGGTTCGTAGACACTGAACTGGTATAGGGAATATAAATGGTTTATGCAGCTGTTTCTTGTGCCCAATTTGAAAGATCCTTATTCGGTTACTTTTAAAATAATAGCTAAAATAGATTTGGCATCACCTTTTGATTTGTCAATTCAGGCACTGGGATACGGACGGTCAACCCCAGAGAGGCTTTAGACTGAAATGCATCCGAAATTCATTTCATCTTTTTCGCATAAATTTCAAAACATTTTTTAGACTTTTCTCTTTCTCTTTGAACTTTAAGTTCATTTTAATACAATTTGCAGATTTTATGCTCAATCTCATCTTCTAATGTTCAAAGAGAAAAAAAAATCAAAAAAATTTCAGAAATTTATTATTTTACACTTTAACGGGCTGCAGATCGTTATTCTACGACATAAATAGTTTAACCATAAAAAACAAGGGTTTAACTAATTAACGTAAACGATCAGTTACTTCATGGGATAACTTGGTATACAATAAAATAATGGATTTCATACTTTAACGGTAACATATATTTATTTTACAAATGTCCACAAAACTGAGAAAATAATTAAGAAAATTCTTGCTTTTTACAGTAGAATTTTTTTTCATTTTTTTTTTTTTTTGATTTTCACATTTTTTCTAACTAAAGCAAAATAAATATTAATATTTTTCTATTTATGTTTTTGTAAGCTACCTGTGCGTCTTTGAAAGATAAAAACAAAATACTTTGGTTTTAGCTAATTGTTTGTTGTCTTCAAAAGCCTGAGGGATTTAATTATTGTAGGAACTGTAAACATTGGAACTAAGATACATGAAGATAAAGTTGACTCTTTTCTATTACAAAGACTAGTATAAATCTCAGAAAATACTTTATAGCATTTTTTACTCAAGTTTCAACTATAAAAATTTCCAACCATGTTGAAAAAGTTACACAATAAAATACCCTAAAAATATTTCTTTTGGGGGTTTTGTTGGTATCCTGTCTACTTAATCAAAAACAAACAATAACAATATATATGTTGTGAATTGTATCTGCACTTTTTCTAAAAACAAAATTCATCAGGGGGCGCTGTAAAACATGTCATATCTGAAGAATTTAATGTTATATATTTGTAAAAGTATTATTTTTCAAATAATTCGGCTTGCTTTGTGTTCGATAATTTTATATGGGAGCTTTGATCTTCAATGAACATTCTAAAAAGGATAATCATTGGCGTATTTTAATTTTGATATCCTGTAGAAAATATAAGTTAAGATATAAATAAAAAAGATGAAGTAAGACAATAAGTTATTTTGATGATAAACTCAACTTTATCGTGTTTAGAAATTTATACAAGATTTATTTTTAGTTGTATATTTACGCCACTGGTGAAAACTAAGTTAGGCGTTAACTTTCAATTACAGATTCAAATCGTCTCGACTAAGATAGTGCGTCCTTAGAGACACTAAGTTAAGTGGTCAGTCATTACAAACAGATCTTCAGCGATATTAAGAGAAAGCAAAGATAGTGCGTTTCGTCACTGCCACAAAATAAATTGGTAATTAAATGTTTAATCCAACGAAAATACACCTGTCGAGAAAAGTTTTACTATATTCAAAATTTATCGGGGTCTTATGTCCCCGTGCCATGTCTTTTTGCGGTTGCTCACTCATTTGTTGTCAGTATCACTAAATAGCCAAGGTGTTAATGTTTTTTTGACGTTGATCCTTCCATTCTACATTTAGCACTTGAAGAGCATAATGGAGGAAAGTGCTTTGTGGCAAAAATAAAGGAAAACGATAAAACTTACTGCAAAGTTTTTAGTTTGTACTTGAATACATGAAAAAAAGTGCTTGTAAACGGAAATTAAGATTTATCTTAAAATTTGCGAAAAGTAGAAAGTTATCTTTAAAGAGGAGATAAATCTATAAAAAAATCTCAGTTTCGTTTGACTATGTCAAAATTCTCGGTTTTCCTCTTCACATGTAATTTCTGAATGAAAAAAAAAATCCCTTCTAAGCGGCCAGGAAATGGACAATAATGTGTAGTTGTTTTCTCGATATAAATATAAGGTTTAAGTTTTTAAATAGCACGTTAGTTTTAAAAAAATTAGACTTAGCTTTATTATTGAAAATATTATCTTAAAATCTTTTTCCAGATGAAAAAATAGGAAAATCAATAAAAAATTACTATATATAAAGTTTTAAAATTTAGTTTTATTGCTGGAAAAACGGATGCACAAAATTGCGAAAAAAATTCGGGTCTAATATTTAGAATGTTCAGTTGTATTGTAAGTGCCTGGATTTAAGGCTTAATATAAGAAAATATGGGTTCAGACCAAATATGTAACGGTTAAAAAAAGTGATAGTTCTTGTTTTTTTAATTATTGTGATTTTTATTTTTAAAAGATTATATTCCAACTTAGGAAAACACATAGGCGTTGTTAATTCGGTATGTTTATTTCAACAAAACATGTGTTTCTAACTTCCATTGCTACCACCTTGTTTTTAGCACAGTTACAAGCACTTAGACTAGTAACATTGTGTGAATCATAGTATGAGAGACATAACACATGTGTAGGTAAGGACTACTGCTCAACGCATCCGGTAATTAACATTAGCTATTCTGCACTACACTCCCACCGGCTGTGTTAATGTCTTTCACACCTCAGTGGGCATTTTCTGTTCATGGTAGCTCCTCCCAGGTTCGTCATTCTATGATTCAGAACAATAGTTATTGAAGTTAATCCACAGATGTTTCTTGTGACTAAGTGTATTATTGAAGTATATCATTTAAATACAGTTTTGGTTATGGAATTATACTACCGCATGCGACCGACTATAAGTGTAGTGACGCACGGTACTCTTTTATTTTGTAGTTCATCCATTACTTTCGAGTATTAAGAAATATGACATTTTAACAGCAGCAAAAATAATTTTATTTTTATGTGTGTGTCAGGTATAAAGATGCAAACCAGTGAACCAATGCATCTCACCGTTAGTAGAGAATTTTCCCGAGTTGGAGAGAAAAATATTTTTAAGCATACTTGTCTGAATTTTGACGTCATACAATGCATGTATTCTTTGAAGAAAAATACGAGATCCACTATTTATTTATCGATGGTGGTATCGATCGCTTTGAAAATATACCGATTAACAAATTTTAAGACTAAGCATTTTTGCTCGAGTGGTCTAATTTTTCATTGGTGTCGACTCGGCACTTGACTGTGGCTCAAAAATACGACGCCCGTTGCCAATGGCCCTCTTGTAGCTCTAGTACAACGATAATTGAAACTAAACCAAACCAATTTCGTAAACCTTTCGTATTCATAGTTTTTACAAATAGTTGGTTAAGCATTTACTATTAAAAACATCGTACCGGTATAAATTCCAACAATGATTCCCTGAAAAAAAAAGTATTTATAAACTTACCTAAATACGAATAGAAATTATTATATTTTAATATTTGACAATGAATATTTTCTATCTTGAAGTAATTTAATTTAACTACTTGCTGCTGAAACTATATTTCATTTTAAAAATTAGTTAAGCTAGTTTCTCGATAAAAGTATGAAAAAGTATGGAAAACCTATTCACGGTCTTCCCAGTTAATTAAACGTTATATAATTTAAAATACCTTGCATTTTAAGATATTAAATTACAAAATTTCTTTTTTTCTAGGCTATATTTTCTAAGTTACGTCATTAATGTCTGTAGAAGAAGGATGGATTAAAGTTTAGCTATTCAAAAATGTTTCTTTTTCTTCAGTGGTGTAAAAGATAAATCAGTAAAAATATTATTCTAAAGCAAAATACTATAATAAACCTTATCTGAAAATTTGTTTGATAGTTAAACCAAACTTGAAAAATAATTCAAGTAAAAGATTTTCTTCATCAATAAAATTTCTTTCGTAGAATTTTACTCAATAAATGTAAGAGACAAACCAAAAACTTCTTTGTAAAGAACTTATTCACTTTTTTTGTTTTTATTTTAGGAACTTTAAATCCACTTTTCCATTATTTTGTTTTCTTTTTTCCTTTTGTAACGGTTTTATGACTTGGTTAAAAGATTCTAAAACACGCATATAGAATCTTTTATCAATGAATTATTTATTTCTGTAGTTGAATAACATATGAAGTAAATAAAAAGGTTTTTGAAAACCTTGTTCGTTTAAGTGCCACCAGAAGTTTGAAAACTAAAATTGTTTGAAGTTGTAATAGTTTTCAAAGAATTGTTTTTTTAATCTTAAATTTGTTTTCTTTAGTGCATTAACAAATTTTGTGCCAATACTTATTTAGTCTATGCATTGTATGAGATAGCCAGCAAAATCAAACATGTATACAAAAAATACTTAAAAAATAATTTATATACAGCTTTACTGTATACTGTTTTCCGTTATACTGTTCATAACATAAAAATTAAGTTCTTATGATCACGGACATGATGAACTAATTTTATAAAGAATACAATATTTCAATTTCAATTTAATACCCACATTACTTTTATATTTTATTTAGTTTAATGACTATGCATAACTAATGAGACCTTAGTAATTATCTCCATAATTAAAGCGTTAATTACCTGATAAACTCATTAAAGTAAATAAATTTTACAACTTTAAAAAACACGACACTTATTCAAAATTTCTAAACGTTTATCAATGCAAAATGAGAATGTCTGGAAATTTCTAATTATTTTAATTTCCATAATTACAAACTTAAAAGCCGATTAAAATATCATGTTTACCATAACTAAAATTAAAAACTTTCAACAAATCATTAATCTTAATCAGATTGTTTATGCTTATTTTATATTTATAAAATATATTACATAAATTATTACCTCATTTTAAATTGAATGACTATGAAAATTCTGGAGATTTTAAGTAAATTTTGTAGATTTATATACATATCGAAAGATAATAGCTTTCATTACAAGATAATTAGTTTTGTCATTTAAAAAATGGAAAGCATGTTTTAGTAATGAATGTCTTAAATAGGTAGTGTAATTGACATGTTTTTATTTAACTTTGGGAAAGACGTCATTTTGATCTCTTTCGAATTCTATAAAATACACTTTGTGGGATAAGTGTTTTTGTATTTGTTGACATGCTGGAATATTTAAAATCATTTCATATAGATAATACAAATTAGTAAAATAATTGGTAAATATAAAAAGGTAAATACGTTTTATTGGAATGAATATTTTTAAACATATAAAAGTAATTATAATAATAAATATTATAAATTCAAATAAGAGTGTAAGCTAATAATACGAAGCTTCTACTGAAAAAACTTATATTATCCTAATTATGACTAAGCTATAAGGTACAGTTCATTCATTGGTGAATTAGTTTTAGAATTTTTGATCGTCAAAAGGTACACATGAACAGACAGAACCCTATATCTCACTTATACATTATGAAGTGTGTGTTTGGCGAATAGACCTTTTATAGATGTTTGCAAAAATTCAAATAAAATTATAATAAATGTAAGATAAATAATTAAAAGTGTAAAAAAAAACTACAAATTGCAGTGCAATTATCCTAGATTTTATCTGAGATAACTTAATAATCTGCTGACCGGAGCTTTTATTTCCGGATTTGTGTAAGATAGATGTCACGGTTTGTAACTAAATATACCCAAGAGGCACGGTCAAATCCCATTCTCACTTCTAACACGAACAGTCATTAGCCTATAATAATGTCCTAGATGACTCTATTCTGACCATGGCGAGGAAATGAGGTTTATAATCATGCGAGATTTGTAAGTAGCATGTTAGTAGCTTTAAAAAAGATTGTTCCGAAGAGCAGTACATGAAAATATATAAATATTAAAAAAATGCTAACGATACACTGAAGAACAATTAAATTTTGAAAATTATAAAATTTAGCATAACGCAGATTTAGATTCATAAATACTTCAATTTAATCAAGCTGAAAGGAAAATCGTTGTACGGATATCCAACCTGTCGGAATATCTTTATTTCAAAACTAAAATCCTTGGATTTGAGGATGGATTTGTAATTGTTGATTTTTTTTTTGTTTGATCAAATATGAATGAATGAAAAATGATGAAATTGTTGATCAAAATTGCTGACTTAACTTTTCAATATTTATGTTTTTTTTTTTTTTTAATCCAATGATTTGTTAGCATCCTGGAAATCGCGCTTTAACAATTATTATTAGAGTATCTCTTGTATACATTTTCTTCATAAAATCATCTGATTGAACAATGGTGATGAAATTACCTTATACTGTGAATTTCTATCTGATTTTAAATTCGTCGTACTTACTTCGTTGCATTCTGTCATCTACCTATAAAATTGTTCACATACCTAGCAGTACTTGAATAAAAACTATTCATCTGTTTAAAATGCTATTTATGTGACTCTTCACGTCATTAAATCTCAGTTTTCTGTGAATCTTGCATTCGAATTGATGCAATAGTTAACATCCAAATATGGGGTATAATTTTACATTTAGTTTTTAGCATTGTTGTCTTATCCCATTAAGTAGACTTTTATTTTGTTTAAGCAAAAATACCATGACTTAATACCATATTTTTAAATACATCGCATTTTTAACAGTAGTTTCGCTCTTTTTTATTTGCCAGTTATTTTAGAAATTGGAACTGTTTATGCAATTTTGAAGCCTATATACAGCTATTTATAATCTACATCGAGTTCTAGATACCCAATATGTTTCTTAGACAATCCTAGGGAATCCTAGCTCCTAGAACAATTTCGCATAGTAACAGCAAAAAAAGATCAAAATTCGATCACATCAAACCGTTGCAAAATAAATTTATATATTTTATGTCCTTCAAAAGATGTATATACTGGGAGGTTAAAAAGGATAATCTTTTCCGTCAACTTCTGAGAAGCATTTTATTTTTGATCCTTTGAATACCTCCATGCTGTTCAGACGGCGAACCTTGCCCTTAAATATTCCAAGAAAACCGCATAAATGGTTATTTGAGCGGAATATCATATTTTAAATCCCTAAAGATGAAACTAAGGGGAGTAGCTTAATGGTTTACATTGTATCATATCTGCTGGTTATGAAACATCAAAAAGATTCAAGGCCATAGCTGTCATTGATTAACTAATAGATGAATCCCTAATAGTTTGTTTAGTAAATTTTTTTTACTCTTTACTTCTTGCATTTTAAATGTATCTTATTGAAACAAGGTTGCGTGCGATGCCATGGGGTAGTTTTTTTTAATTCACTTTCAGACTGGATGATTTAGGTCATGCAATCATTGTTAAAATTTTATTTAAAAATCTATTGTTGCAAGCATTCCGTAAGTGTGGAGGTTGGTACATTTATTATCCAGTTTATGTGCTTAATTAGAGCCCCACTTAAATAAACTTTCGTCGAGTAAGACACATAGACAGAAGTACACAAAGAGAATGCGGGAATCGAACGCGCACCCGGAACAGTGCGCAAACTGTTAACGTGATGGGCCGACAAACATTTCGTTTCTGGTATAGTCATACATTCTGCTTAAACTCATTAATTCGCAACTAGGCCTCATAAAATTTTAATTCTGTAATTTATTACAAATTTTAAAGTTTACTTGCAATATGCTCAAAGTTATATCTGTTCGAATATTGTGAGGTATGTTTCGTGATTAAAATCTGTACTTGATTCAACCAAACTCTAGTTTCTAATTATCATTAATCATTCTTACCCAACCTTCACCTATAAACTGCATTGAGCCCTAATAATTACATCAACAGAAGCATCCCTCCAACCATCGAATATGATTTTGAAAGCTTCAAAATGTTCATTTATTCTAATTCGAACTTCGAATCTATAGGAAACGATCCCTGATAATAGTGTTCGTACGTTCCACACGAATGCTCTTCTTAATTGTGCGCTAATTACGGAAACAATTTTCGCTTCGGTTAATTGAAATTTCACCGGTAAATGACGAAACTACAGAACTCTTCTGGTTGCAGAATAACGCTTTGGTTTAGAAGCATAATAAATTATACTATAGACAAATATACACCACTTAGACTCTGAGAGGTTCCTTTTCTCAGAATCACAAAAAGAAATATTTCAAGAGTCAAACTGGTGTGACATGTTCTAAGGGTTACATTAATTTGCTTCAACAAAATTCCATTAATAAAAATTGTATTGGGAGATAGGTGATATGTGTTAATATAATTGGCGTTAAATTGTTCCGTTGCTAGATGTTAATTAAGTTTGGGATATCCATAGGCTTTCGGATTAAGATTAAACAAGAGATATTTTATTTAAACTGTTATATGTTTCACCCAGATGACTAAATATAACCTGATAAGTTAATGACTACAGTTAAAATATCAGCTTACTTTAAACTGTGTTGTTATGATCATATATAACTGCTGATTAAATTGTAAAAAGCCAAGCACAATATTCAGCTCAAATAATCTAAACCCACTAATTAAATTAACATGTAACCAGACTATCTAATTTGAAAACTTCAATAACTTAAATGCAACCTTTCTAACTCAGCTTAGCAAACCTCCAATTAAGCTACAAATATTCACTATACTTACTGGTTGCATATTAATATCCACTTTTAGACCGCTAGGCACTCAGTGGTTTAGATATGCAGCTACCCCTGTTGGTAGGGAAGCAATAAATTTTAATTCAATGAAGTGTTTTGCAAGTTACCGGTTTTCTCACAAGCCTCATTTCTCTTAAGCTCTGATAAATATTCGGGGCTGGTGAGCCCAGTCGGTTAAGCATTCGCTTAGCATGCGGAAGGTCCCAGGTTCGGGTCCGGGCATCGCCAAAATAGCTGCCGACCTTTAAACGGCCCGTACAGCCAAAAATGTCCGACGAATAATACCCCGTGTAAGGGGGCGCACGTTAAATATCCTTCAAAGTCCTAACGCTGCGTACGATGTCGCCCTTAACGGTTGCGTTGGGTGCCTATTCAGGTGTTGGCTCGTCACCTGACTGTGATTCTAAAATACGACGCCCGTCGCCAATAGCCCTCGTGTAGCTCTAGTGCGACGATAATTCAAACCTAACCTGATAAATATGCGTGGGATTGTTTTGGTGTGGTGTTTGGATTTCAGGGACACACATTCAAAATATAATCATCAGTTCACTGCGTTATTAATGAATACAAAATTTTATTAGTTACTAGTTTGGTTTTGATAGCAGCACATCCTACTTGTGACTCTATTTTTGTTCCTAAAAACACTCATTAGTCCATTATAAAATTATAAAGAAAAAAAATACATAACACTCTTTCCAAAAATGTTTTATTCTAGATTTAAAACAATTAATTTATTTTATTAAACTGATAAATGATTCTTAAAATTTACTTTCTGAGGGATATATAAACGTATTTACCGTTACCTGACTGTCAGGTTTTCTAGCAACACACATATTTTTTTAAAATACTTATAAATGTTATAATTTTAAAGCATAGAAGAGCTATTTATAAATATCTACTAAAGAAATATAATTTTAAAAACTTACATTTACTGTAAAAAATATAAATTTCATGCAGTGAAAATAAGTGTGCACTTCAGCCAATTTGCTTATTCCTCAGAGAGCTAGAATATAGTTTTTAACCATTTTACAACCGTTCTCTTAACTTTTTTTATAGTTTTATTTATTCTCTGTAACGTCTATAAAATAAACTTCGTAATCATATTTAAACATCACTGTGTGCGATTTTTAAATTCATTTCCATTTATTTCATAACTCTTAATTCAATAAGAAAAATGTAAAATATCAAAGAAATATATAAATATTTTTTTCATAAATCTAAAAATATATTTAAATAAAAAAAAAATGAGCAGTCAAGTAATTTTCTGGAAGAAAAATTATTATAAATGAAAACTTCTTTCAATATTTTTACCCACGTAATCACGCGTGGGCCTTGTTAAAGGAATTCATTACTTTACCAAGTTTCCAATAATTTGAAACCAAGATTCTGGGATCCGTTTCTGCTTTAATTATAAGTTACTTGGGGAAGTAATTCTGACATTCTTTCTGTACATTGAGTAATGAACCGGGGTAATATTTTCTGGATATTTCCTTTGGGAATTTTTACGCAGTTTGTAATTGAAAATAAACTAATTTCTCGCGAGGCTGTATAAATTACCCGGAAAATAGTTACAACCGTATTTTTTGTATACATTTTAATGAAGAGTTATAATTGAAATTTTTGTTTTCATTTTATTCTTGGATCTCGAGGTTACTGTTATATCCGTCCGTTATGAATATACAGTGTTTATAAATGAAAGCTGTGAATAAAGACGTCTTGAACATATTCTTTTAAAGTTTTCAACGCAGTAAAACATTGGATAGAATAAAAAATATTGGATAATTAATAACAAAAGAATTTGTACTGATGGATGTTTGGGTTTTATGTCACAAGGGCATCTAAGGCCACAATGCACAATGCAATATAATCATTTTACTTGTGTGACCTTATTATATATTAAATTTTTTCGTGTGACACAAATTTAGGTAAAATTTCAATTAAGAGTTTTTCTTTATTTAATAAACGGGAGAAAATATCATTATATACGATAAGTTTAGTCCAGATAATTAAAAGCATTGTGCTATTATAAACCAGTAACATTATTTTAATACTCCTCAGGGTAAAAACTGCTCTCTCTTTATTTATTCATTTAATTAACTTTTATAGTCATTTTGGATAATTAAGAACATGATGCTATTATAACTAATAGCATTAATTAATAGCCTTGAGAGCATAATTTTTTTAAGGTAGCCATTTAATCAAGTTTTTATTTATTACTATCAATTATTTATTATAAGAAATCACACAGTATTTAGCTATATTATGGATTTCGCTGTGTAAAGCAATGGATCTTACTTTCACGGGGTCCATTTCTATGAAGCAATTCTATAAACGGTCCGTGATGGGAAAACTAGAAATATCATGAAAAATAGAACATTTTTAACGGGCCTGGGGCATATTCCCGTCAGCAAAAATGCCGACATGCCCTTGCCTTACAGGCCATAAACCTGACAACAAAAAATGCAAAAATACTAATGAAACAATTAAATTGCCCTTAACTAGGCATGTCAGCATTAATTTATTGATTTGTCGACAAACGACCCTGTCGGACTCGCTTTGTCCGGGATATTTCTTTGCTGTGGTTTAGAGGTTGGCATTTGGCTTGTCGGTTTGTTACGGCTGTCGGGCTTATGTCCAGAACCGAATTTGAATTTTTATACTTCTTCTCGTTAAACCAGTTGGGTTTTTCCAAATCCCTGATTGATGATTTCTTCTGAAGTATTAACTTAATGTATTGATAGTGATACAAAATTTTGAGTTCCTTAACATTTGACAATTACAATGAGTGCGCCCTCTAGAAGAACATAGGCTTTATAGCCCGTTACCCCGCTCGCCAGAAGAGGCATTCACAAGCGGCACACAGATAAGAACGACATAAACACATAGACAAATAACAACATTTATTGACGAACACAGACATCCATGCCTTACCGGGATTCGAACCCGACCCAGCAGCTCCAAAGGCTAGCAACCTAACCATTGCGTCGCCGGGTTGGCTTCTTTACCAATTAATCATAGCAAATTTTTGTTTAGTATTTGTCCATTGTCTGACGAAGTCCCGCAATATCAGTGAGCTATTGGCATTCATGAAGTCTGACAATAGATGTGGACGGTTAAATATGTCCCCTCAGTCCAGTAAAAGACAGTCTGAAATGAGTTATGTCATTTTTTGGCATTAAAATGCTTTGAGTGTTAATCTTTTTAAGAAGACTCCCTTGGGAATTTCACATCTTGAAAATCGTAATGTTATTCCTATGGAGAATATTCGCAAGTCAATTACCGCCACAAATTTATTAAAAGGTTACTAGTTTCTTGTATCATTGTACAGAACGAAAGGAACTAAAAGGATAAAACTAATTTGTTTTGTGAAAATCACATATTTAGTAGTTTTAATATTTTTTTTAAAATTCCTTTTCCCCTTTACTAAAAAAACTCCATTTTTACTAACTTCAAAAAATTATAAAAATTACTAAATATGTGATTTTCACAAAACAAATTAGTTTTATCCTTTTAGCTCCTTCCATTCTTTACAATGATACAAGAAACTCGTAACATTTTAATAAAATTGTGGGGGTAATTGACTTTCAAATGTTTTCCATAGGAATAACATTACGATTTTCAAGATGTGGAATTCCAAAGAGAGTCCTCTTAAGTGTCCACTTACAAGCCGGGTCAGACGAAAATTAAAGATACGACGGATAAAAACCGCTAAGTTTATTTTAGACTTAAATACTGTTCAAACTGGTTATACTGGTCAAACTTTTTAAGTATGACAGATTTTACTGAAATAATCCTATATTTAAAAAAATATCCAAGTGAAAAAAATCGTAAAACCAAACCATCGTACTTCATCTTAATCGGTTTATTTTTTGAAAAATATAGAATGATATCGTATTTAATTTACAAAAATCAAAAATGAATTTAAAGAAAATGGAAACTTATGAAATTTATTTTATTTCAGTATTTTCTGAAGCAGAAAGAAAACTTAAATGTTCCTCTTTTGTAGACTTATTCACTTATGCTTGTATTCATAAATTAAAAGATATTTTTTGGTTTCTATAACTATCAAACATTTTATTATATAAAATATTCTTATTGCTTGAATGTATTTTATTTGTTTTTATGTAAAAAAGATTCAATTAAAAAAATAGAAACTTCCGTTTTAAATTCGAAAGATATTTTACTTATTTAAATACATAAAAGTTTAAAAAATAACCTTTTTTTATGCAAAATTGTGTGCGTTAAATTGCTGTTAAAAATTTATGTTTTCACATTTTTTGATTCAATAAAAATCATTGAATTTAGATTTAGCTTTCCTAATTAATGAGGTGGAAAATAAAGTTTTGATTATTTTTAAAATTATTATATTTTTAGTTTCTTAAAAATGGTTAAAGTTAGAGCAAAATGATTATTTTAAATGTAAAAGTATATTCTACTACTGCAATTTTTATTGAAGAACAAGTTGATTTGTGATGGTAACTGAAACCTGGAACGGCTTCTACGGAAGATTTATACACCTTTAACACACCCAAAAATCGCCTAACACAGATTTGAGAATTGTTGTAAGTTCAACTTTGAAAACCAAACTTTGTTATCTTACTTCATTTTCGTTCCACAAGTAAAATTTGGTATTTTTTATTTTTTGCTTTGGTAAAGTTCTCTTATCCGTTCAGACGTCATTTGGTGCATTTGGAAATTCAACCAATGACCAAAATGACGCGAGCTTCTTATTCTTTAAAAAGTATTATTTTACTTAAAAGAAAGTATTACCTTGAAAATTTGTAAATACACAATATTCTCGAAATATTTAGTAGTAATAACAAACAATTCAACACCTAATAACAGTAGAAAATAAAGAAATGTTATTTTAAAATAACAATATTTTTATGCAATTTTTTTAAAGACTTGCCATTTCAAAAACAATATTGGACAGTCAAACAATAACTTTGTGCTACATTTTATGACATAATTCCTACATTCCATCTTTTTTTTGAAAATATTTTGAATTTAAAAAATGGATTATAGGCAAAAAAAATTGGCAGACATTTAAATGTTCTTTTAAATAATAATACAACTGATGTAACAGCTATTGTTATCATAGTGACGGATCCCATTCGAAAGAAAAACATCTGGCTAAGTTTAAGTTTTCTGTTTCAGTGTTTAACATTCATCTTGATAGGCACATTTGCAATTTTTATTGTTTACTACGTTATTATGATTTTTTTCGGCTTAGTTGTTACCAATTTTCCATTCAGAGAATTTTTTCAAAAACTTGCAATTCTGTTGAATACATTCTTTTGCAGTTAGCATTTAAATTACACATCTTTCACGAATTTCGAGTTTTAGTTACTACAGCGGGGTAACTTTGGACTTGGAGAGTAAGTTTTGCCCAACATAAATTCGTTGTACGGTTTTTTTTTAAATATTGCCTGTATAACAAGGGTCGAATTGTAAAGTTACATTAATTTAAGAGAAGAAGCACTCCTGCTATCGAACTGAATTCAGCATGGTGCCTATTATAGACGTGTGAGGAAATTTGCATGAAATACAGTTATAATTCACAGTTTCTGATGCATAACTGTTACTTTTGAGATTAATATTATTGTGAATGAACAGATAAATTTCCATCAATTGACTTAAATGTAACTAATATGGATTTATTAAAGACATTTTGATTATTGTTTTGTGAATATTAACTTCTCATACAGAAATGCGTGTCAATTAAAAAACAATAAAGCAATAAAAATGTTTTAAGTCACATACTTGGGTTATAAATGACAAAATAAAAACAAGATATAGCGATGCATTTGTAATAAGTACGTGTGGTGCTTAACATAAAATAGTTCTTATTATGATCCATTTATGGTCAACACATTTATTTTTTTGACTTGGGGTTAGTGGGTGTAATTATTGTTCATATTAATGTAATATTAATGTTCAAAACTATCAGTGAAATTTAATTTAAGGCTTAAAAATGTTAGAATAACCATTTAGTTGCTCTTCAGCTAAGTTTATAAAACCAGAAACACATTCACTCTTCCCAATACCCTCCGAATATTTACAGCTCTAATCCTCAGAAAAAAACACTCTTTATATGTTAATCCGATCAATATTCCACCCTTCTGTCTCCAACACAAGCCAAACACGACTTATACAAAAAACACATTTCCACAAACGAAATTAATTTCACTGGTTTTTCGAAAACCCCCAAAAAGAATTGGACCAGATGAGATCCAACCCCTACGATTTGGGTCTTCGGAATGAAAATAATGAGAAGAAAGGGAACAAGGTAAAAGTTTCATTTATCAATCGACCGTATCCTGCCGTCTGTGGCTGTGGAGAAACTCCCTACATTGTTTTTATCCATTAAGTTTATTTTCTTGCTAAATTCTTTTATTATTTTCTGCATTGGCTTGAAAAAGTTTCGACTGAGAATTAAGTGAATCTAAAAGGGGTTTAAGGATGCGAACACGAATGAAAACTTTGTACATAAAAATTGTATTTATTGAAAGTTTTATTTTTTGATGGAACTTGTCTTTCAATAGTGAAGATCTTTGAGTCTTTTGTAAACAAAGCTTTGTGATGTAATAAAAAATATTTAATACGCATATTTAATGAAGAGTTTTAGAAAGGAGACTTTGGATTTGTCCAATATACACTTTGTTACATTTTTATTTGATCATACAGATGGAAATGTTGTTTGCATTTGGCTCGATTGGCCAATGATCTTGAAGTATAACAATAAATTTTTGATGACATTAATGGTTACAAAAAGAAATCTTATGACCCTTTTCGACCGGCGTTCAGATGCGCCGATTTAAAATTATCAGACTAAATTTGGAGTTTTATTAGAAACAGTTTTATAAAAACAGTCGTTTTGTATACGAATAACGAATGGTACAGGTCAGCTGCTTCGGTATCGATATTTTTGAAGAACTTGAACATTCTCTACAACAATTTATACCCGCACAATCATGATAACTCGGTCGGAAAGCGATATTCAATAACTTTTAAAAAGAGAAAGAAAATACAAGTGAATAGTCTCTAAATAAAATAATTCAATGCACAGATGAACTTTTAACTTAACAATGTCTACATTGTTCCACTACTATGTGATCCATTCGGCAAACCGTTAAAATTTATGTAAACTTCATCAACTAACAAGATTCGAATTTATTGTATCAAAAAAATACATACAAATAAATCAAGTACATTCAAAATCCATATCAACAGTACCAAGTACAGGTTAAACTACTGCCTGACACGAAACGTTTCACATAAAAAAATATCGATTTTCAGTAACCAATACAAATTTCCTCATTTACTACCGATACCAGGTACAACCTTTTCAAACAAATTGTATCCCCCATTCTCCGTGTTATTTTATTTCTTTTGAGTTGTTTCTTTTCCTGTTTTCTTTGGTCGACAATAGCATCTGCCCCGTGTACGGGCATTATCCTACTGGGTTCTCCTTGGAGAGCTTGTCAGGAGCATTGGCAGTGGCCGTTTTTCCTGTTCCAGATAAGGTTTTACTATCGGGGACAATGGGGGGAAATGGTCGGTTGGCCAGTGAATGTTCGGTTACTGTTAAGGATTCGCGTTAGTAATTGCAGTTGGTTAATAGTGTGTCGAGATAATAGTCATTGTACTATTTTAATGAAGTACTAGGCTGTACATCAGATTATATATAGCAAATGTGTCTCTTTTTTTAAAATTACATGTATTTTTTGCTTAAAAACCACGAATAATGGTTGCAGTTTAACAATAAAACACAAAAATATTTAATATTTTTAAAAAGAAAAATGAAGTTTGCTTTAAATACTATGTACGCTATGCCTGTTTATTTTTATTAAAAAAATATATATACGACCGTTACATATCTATCCTACAGTGTATGCTTGGAAAAAGTGGTAAATCCTTTAGTAATCACCGGTTTTAGATAACTATCACTATAAATGGTAAAAAAAAAGGTTAATGGTTTGTTAAAGTAATAGTTTGTGATGGTATTGGTATTATCCTACTGGGTTTTCCTTGGAGAGCTTGTTAGGAGCATTCTCAGTAGCTGTTTTCCCTGTTCAAGATAAGGCTTTAACTATCCGGGACATTGGGGAGAAATGGTCGGTTGGCCAGTGAATGTTCGGTTACTGTTAAGGATTCGCGTTAGTAATTGCAGTTGGTTAATGATATGTCGAGATAATGGTCTCTGATCGATAGATGATGCGTTTATGACATGAAGGAATCAATCAATAGTCACTGTACTATTTTAATGAAGTAGGCTGTAAAATATTAACTAGATTATATATAACAAATGTGTCTTTTATTAAATTGCATGTAATTTTTGCTAAAAAAAACCCATGTACTGATTGCATTTTAACAATACAAACCACTTATTTAATAGTTTTAAAAAGCAAATTGAAGTTTACTTTAAATACACTATGTTGTCTGTTCCAAAAAATACGACCGTTAAATATATATCCTACAGTGTATGTTTGGAAAGAGTGTTAAATACATTAGTGACCACCGGTTTTAGATAACAATCACTATATATAGTAAAAAAAGGAAAAATTATTGTGAATAGTTAGGACAATGTGTTTTATAGTTAAGGATCATCTTTAGTTATTACAGTCGGTTTATGGTTTGTTACAATAATGGTTTATGATGGTATAGGTATTATCTTCCAGAGCTCTTCTTGGAGAGCTTGTCAGGAGCATTGGCAGTGGCCGTTTTTCATGTTCCAGATAAGGTTTTACTATCGGAGACAATGGGGGGAAATGGTCGGTTGGCCAGTGAATGTTCGGTTACTGTTAAGGATTCGCGTTAGTAATTGCAGTTGGTTGATGGTGTGTCGAGAAAATGGTCTGTGATCGATAGATGATGCGTTTATGACATGGAGGATTCAGTCAACTGCTTTGTTTGAATGAAGTACTAGGTTGTAAGAATTTAAGTACTAGGTTGTTAAAATGTCACCTATTTTTTGCTTAAAAACCATGAATACTGGTTGCAAAAACGCAAAAAATCAATACTTTTAAAATGAAAAAGTTCAATTTTATTTGTGGTAAAAAAATCTTTATTCGAGATAAACAACATATGACTGGTTAAAAATATTATCCTATGGTGTATGTTTGGAAAGCGTGTTTAAATCCATTGGCAGTCGCTGATTTTGTATAACAGTTAATAGTTATTTGGTATAAAAGAAATCGATTGTTAATAGTTAGTAAGGGATTATTTATTTACAGTTTAGGATTCCCGTTAGTCATGGCAGTTGGTTAATGGTTTGTCGAATCAATGGTTCATGATTGCTAGTTAGTGGAAGGTCATATAAAAGATTGACTCAATGTATTATTGATATTTAGTGTCAACATTTTTAGCAGTACACTACAGTTGAATTGCTAAATGTATACAAATAAGTCAACAATCAGTTCCTATGTGATGACTAGCAACGTCTTTATGAAATTTACCAGCCATAAATTTAACAATATTTTTACGAAATATTTATTATATAAATAAATATATATTTAATTGAATTGTTATATGAATTCAGAAATATACGTAATACATCAACTTCATTTTTTTTAATGCAGCAGTTACTTACCATTAGAATCATCCGATAACTAACCACAAATTATGTATCGCTTTCTTATAAACGCAATAGACTAATTATAATTATACTTTAATCATAAATGTTGAAAGGAATAAACTCTTCTCTGAAGGATTCTTACATGCATTGCATATTTTACATTTTTAATAGTTAAATATCCTAATACAAATGTTTAAATCTTATCAACAGCAAAAAATGTTAAATAAATGTTAAGAAAACCATTCTTCTTAGTACTTAATTTAAAATAACACTACTTTATTGAATTGCATTTTAATATAAATTTTAGAGTTACGCGTATTACATTATATTTTAATTCAGTTTAAAAACAATAAAAATCTTATCTCCCATACCATTAGAAGCATCTGCAAACTCTTTATCACGTTAACTAAACCAACAAAAACCTTATACCGTATCCCTTTGAACACAACAAAGGTCCATTCAACCACACTAACTTAATAAAACTCCAAAGAAACCCAACGAAATCCGAACAAATTAGTCTTTCTAACCAACTTTTCAATTCCTCCAGCTACACGGGGCATTCAGCCGAGGCCCATCGTTAGTACCAAAAAGCCGCCTTTCTGGCGCGGGACTTTAACACAGCCGTGGACAGCAATTAGACAAGGTTTCTTGGTGTAAAAGGGTCCTTCGTGACTATTCCTAAATAAGGCTAATTCCGGCAGACTGCGGAGCTTTGTTGCGAAAAGGTCTTTTGTGTGTAGTTATTTTCTTTCGGCGTGTTTTTAACAGTTGGGTTTCCTTTTCTAGGTTTGCGTTTTTGATGTTGTTGTTTTCACTTTTGTTTAGGTGCATTTTTTGGAGGGAAAATATAGTAATAAGTTAGTTAAAATAAATGAGCTTGGTTAGCGGGTTGCGTTATGGATGTGTTTGGAGTAGTGGCTGGATTATGAGTAATCAAGTTGATTTATGATGTGGGATTCGCTTATTAATAAATATGTGTTTTGGATAATTCATGCATACAATCTAGCTAAAATATTTCCTAGTAATAATAAATTGATAATTAATATAATATTTTAATTGTACATAAAATAAAAATATTAAGAAATGCTATTTAGCGAAATCCTTTAAAGGTTCATGTTTTAAAAAGCATATTTGCAATGACAAAAATTAAAAGTATTTAGATTTATTGCTGATTCTGTGCGTAAAGAAAAAATTTTAAAACTTAACTTTTTTAACTACTGAAGCGTAACTTGACTGTGGTTATAAAATACGACGCCCGTCGCCAATAGCCCTCATGTAACTCTAGTTCGACGATTATTCAAATCCTACCTTTACTACATAAAATTGCCGAATTTTGATTACCTATTGATGACGCATTTCAAAAACAAATCGTTAATTTTGATTTTTGACACAAAATAATACAAAGAAATAATCAATTTTTTACCTAATTTATATTGGTATAAAACTTATTTGTTAGATTACAATCTGTACTGTTAATGCAACATTAACCTTAAATAAATATTAATTAATTAATAATTTGATAGACATAAATAGTTCAAAGCAATCTTTTGAATTCTATAAATAGGTTGCGTATTTTTCAGAGCTTGTTTACAAGATAACATTAATTTTGATACATAGATTATAGAACTCTCTATCTAGGATATTTGGTAGATTCCATAATACATTTAAAATTGTTTAATGACACGCAAACATAAGAAATGTAGTATTGTAGGGTAGATATATATTGCGGCTTGTATGCATGATCTGAGACCCACTTATAAGCCGTCGTTAAGTAAGACATACACAGACATTATTTTAGAGAAAGGAAAGTACACCTAGAGCGAAGGCTGGAATCGAACCCGCACCTGTTACAGCGCGCAGAATGGTAGCGTAATGGTCAAAACCACTCTGCCATCCGGTTCTCCCCAAAGGCAGTAAAATAACTAAATATGATATTCAACTTCATTCAAATTCAATATATCTTTAAAGCATTGCATAAATGCTATCTTTCAACGTGAAACTTTAAATCTGCCTTATTTAGCTTGATTAAAAACTCTCTGCTAAATGATGCTGCAAAAAAAAAGATTACGTCACCACTTTTCCTAAAATCCCGAAAGAGCTTTACGACTTAACAAAGATTTTTTAGTATTCTAAAGACAAATTAAGTCTTGAAAACTTTTCTTTAGTTATCTTACATTTTTAAGTTCACTTTTGTAATTCGTTTTCTCACTTATTTAATTATTCGGTAAGTTGTTTCGAAAACTTTTTTTTTTCAATCAAGGTAGGGTACACATACAATTTTTTAAAAAGGATGTAATTATTTAAGGTTATGTTCATTAAAATTAACTTGTTTCATGCAATAATTTATGTATGTTTTAGTCATAATTGTATTTTAGTTTTTGACTGAAAAGTCAAACTTTCCAAATTAAAGCTTAATAAAATGATATTTACACCAAAAATGAATTAGTTTTATTTTAATAATGTAGTGCATGTTTTTATTTTGACATTGACTCAGTTTTAAGATGAAATTTATGAGAAAAATATATATAATCCATAATATAATATGTATAATAAATAATATAAAAAGTTAAACACTTATTTTAGTAAATTTAAATCTCTATGTATGAAAACAAACCATAAAAAATTCTTCATTTATTTAGGATTAAACGCTAATAACATTTACTGTAATTTCTATCAAAAATTTCCAACCTATTCCAGAATCAATTTGTTCTCCCTGAGTACACGTACCTTTGCTGGTACAGTGAGCTTTTTGCGGTAGATTACATCTCAGAGAGATGGCCCGATCATAATGTTCAGGAATGATAAAAATAGTTTAACATAGATTAATAGCCATAACTAGAGTTCCATAAATCAGATGAATGACTTTTATTTCTTTTGTAATTTGGGAAGAAAGGCTGAAGTATAACGGTGGATTAAAAACGGATGTGTTCAACTTTCTGTTCCACATCAGAAGTACAGTTAATTACATGATATTATCACTGTTGTAATTCAACCATGTATTTCTGTCTTGATCATTAATTATCTGAAAAAGTATATAATTCAATGTTGGCTGATGTTTTAGAAAGAGGTTATTTGTAAGACACTCACGTTCGGAGATTTCTCGTTTTTTATGGATTTACTTTATAATTTTTAGATCAATAAATATTAGATAGATTTTAATAAATATTAAAAAAAAATATTGATTGTCAAATTTTCGCTTTTGAAATTTCGGTTTTTATTATTAATTACAATTTTTTTATTTTTTGAGATTGTTGTTCGTTAATATGGCTATGTAATGTTTCATTTTTTATTATTTGAAGTACTTTGAATATTTTTTTTCTGATATTATTAATAGCCTCCAGTTTTAATGCTATGAACTTTTTAAAGACGTACATTTGTAGCTTGGGCAGTGAAAGTGATTGACAGACGGATGGACCCTTATTTTTTTAAGTTGGAAAAATTGTTTCGAAGCTTAAATTATAACTAAAAAAATAACTGTTTAAAAAAAACTGAAACTTTATATTAAATATTAATTTATAGATAAGATCAAATCCATTATGTTTAAATAAGTATTACTTTTTAACAGTTTAAACACTAGAATATTCTTACACATTTAAAAAAAACTTATGCAAACAATGAAAGGGTTGAGTTTTTCAATGAAAAAAAAAACCCACATATTAAATTGAACTAACAGACATTACTTAACGTTACACAGCACGTCCGCACACTTTACCGAACCCATTATGAATCCCCCAAAGTATCTGTAAACAGTATCCAGCCATTTACTTTCTAGAAGAGTGTCTTACTCAACTAAATTTCGCTTTTATTTTCTGCAAGGTCTGCTGAGAGAATTTAAGGGGCAAAATAATTTTGTACACACAAAAAAAGGCCGGTGTTCAATGATAAAAAAAGTAGGATTTTCTTTACATTTTAGTTCTTGATTCCGTTACTTTGTGTTTCTTTGAGTCTAATCAGGAAAGTCAAGCAGAAGTTTGTCGGATCCTCGTGGGAAGGGCTGCAAAGTTCTTAGTACGGATATTAAAGAAAAAAATAGATTATTTCTTCATATGCTGCTTCGAATCAAGAATCACACTTTTTGAATTTTTTTAAATGTATAAGAAAAAGATTTATTTCTGGGTAAATGAATTATAAACACAATGCATGTACCCTTGTTATATTATCAATAAATTTACATTATTTTCGTTACTTGATTAGTTCTATTGTTTAATATTTTTAAGAATATTTTTTTTTACAGTGTTCAATATTAAGGTCAATTTTTAGAGTGTATGGCCAATCTACACAATATAAGCTAACGTCTTGTATTTTATTTTTTAAAAAATGTGATAAACTGTTCTCTAAATACTCCTAAGAATTTATATTTTATCTAATATTTTTTAGTTTAGATTTAGTGCTCTATATTTTATCTAAGGAATTTATATTTTAACATGATATCCAACATGTACATATATTATTACAATAACCTAGTAGTGTAAATTTATTATATACATTCAAAAATAATTTTTATCTTATTTGGTATCAAATCAATTTTTCTTGTTTTTTCGTTAGGAAAAAAATGTATCAATTTTTCCAGAACTAGTATCAATAGCTCTCTAAAAATACTATAAACCTTAAGCTTTTTGATCAGAGTCTCTTGTGCTGGTCAAAACTTTACAGGAAATCCCGAGAAGGGATGTAGCTCAAATATTACTTCTGTTCCTCGTCTCTTCTGAGGATTTTGCTTTCTCTCTTGCCTAGTGGAATAGTTTTGTTTGAACTGCATAGGGGGAGGAAATCTAGCATCGAATTTTCAGCTTCGCTATGCCTTTTCTCCGTTTGATTTAACAATTTTATTTCGGGGATATTCGATTTGTATCGGAATTTGTTGTATTTTATATAATTGAAGTGGCGTTGTTGACTCTTTTGGTTGTTCCTAGGAGTGGTTCGTGTTTGCTTTTCTTAAAATTTCTGTAAACAAATAAATTTTTAACGTTGTTAGGACTTAGATATTTTATCTTGTAATGATTAAAAAATTGTATTTATTAAAAAATATATTATTTGATGTAAGAGTTGCATTATATCTTCGAACTGCAACTCCTCATCTATAAACAAGATGAATTATTGCCAAGGGCTGATAAATTATCCCCAACTTGGTATTATTAAAGATAAATAACAAAATTTCAATAATTAAACTAATCAATGAATTTCTTAAAAAAATATATCTAAATTAAGTGAATTATAAGTTACACAGCACACCCGATATGTTATTTTCACAGAAGCGTGTCTTAACTGTGGTTTTAAATTATGACGCCCGTTTCCAATTTACTAGCTTGTCTCGTGTAGCACCAGTACGACGATAATTCAACTCAATTCTCCTTAGGTAAATATACCAACCAGCCAATTCGCATACTACAGAAATTGTTACAATTCCAAATGAATTTATAGATTGGACCACATGTGCCCAAGAGCCCATGCCCTAACACACCTCAGCAGCCGGTGGCTAGTAATTTCGATGAGACATATAGCGAGGCTTGAGTACGGTAAAGTGGTCGATATAACATTAGTCAATTGCTCTGCCCAACAAATTTCGAATACTCTCTACCTGGTACTTCAAAATGGGTTTTAATGGCTACGTGCGTGCTTGATAGCTGGCGTTCAACTCAATTCTCCTTAGGTAAATATACCAACCAGCCAATTCGCATACTACAGAAATTGTTACAATTCCAAATGAATTTATAGATTGGACCACATGTGCCCAAGAGCCCATGCCCTAACACACCTCAGCAGCCGGTGGCTAGTAATTTCGATGAGACATATAGCGAGGCTTGAGTACGGTAAAGTGGTCGATATAACATTAGTCAATTGCTCTGCCCAACAAATTTCGAATACTCTCTACCTGGTACTTCAAAATGGGTTTTAATGGCTACGTGCGTGCTTGATAGCTGGCGTTCAACTCAATTCTCCTTAGGTAAATATACCAACCAGCCAATTCGCATACTACAGAAATTGTTACAATTCCAAATGAATTTATAGATTGGACCACATGTGCCCAAGAGCCCATGCCCTAACACACCTCAGCAGCCGGTGGCTAGTAATTTCGATGAGACATATAGCGAGGCTTGAGTACGGTAAAGTGGTCGATATAACATTAGTCAATTGCTCTGCCCAACAAATTTCGAATACTCTCTACCTGGTACTTCAAAATGGGTTTTAATGGCTACGTGCGTGCTTGATAGCTGGCGTCGAGAGTTTATGAAACTGCAATATCAACAGTAATGAAATATTTAAACTTGGTGGAAGTTTCTATCTGCAGTGTGTTTGTGTACAGTAAATATTTTGCTGTATTTTCAGTCTCTCACTGTGAGTGGAAAAGTGGCTTAGTTTCATAAAATACTCTTTGGCAAAAGCACCATTCCTTCACTAAGGTATGATGTATAGGTAATGTTTCAAATAAAAATATTAAATTGGTCTGGACCAGTTAAGTTAATGTGATATGTTTTGTCATTTAGAACTGATATCTTCAAATGCACATTTAAATAAAAATGACATGAAAAATACATGTTTATAATGTTTTGTAACTGATGTTTTTAAATTACATTTGAAATTAAAATATGGAAGAAAGTAAGCAGAAAATAAAACATTCATAAATTTGCTTTTTAACCTAAACCAATTTTAATACCAATTTTAAGATGGAAATGTTAAAATAAAGGACGTTCATGTCAAAGACACAATCCTACAATTTTATAATTTAAAACTGTAAAATATTACAAAATACTATAAAATATTGATTTTTAAAGATACATATAAGTATTTACACTTACACATTTAAAATCCGACATACATAAGCTGTAGCATATTGATGCAAATGATTGTACAGTAGCCGCCGATTTTGGGATCAGTGGTTAACTAGATTGGATTTCATTACATACAGCAGAGCATAATCCCTATTTATAATCACAATCCATTGCTTAGATGAATCAAATCACTATTTTATAGCTGTTTTAACATTTCGAATCTCTTCTAGTGTCCCTTTTTGCTAATAATAGAAATTGTTCATGTTATTGGATTGTTTTTGACCCCAACTAACTTACAAATTTGACTTTACAATATCATCTTCCAAAAAATATCTATGATTAACTCTGGGTAAATGAGATACATTTTAAGGAATCAAAGTATCGTTGTGTAAAGATGTGATTCACTGAAGCCAGTTACTATTTTCCAGGCTGAGGTACATATATATCAACTCAATCAATCCAGTTATTGTACTAAAAAAACTATTTTTAATGACTTTTTTTTGTAATATTAATATTTTTTAAATATGTAAAATATAAAAAATAACAATGTATTTTCAATAATTTCATACTATTCAACAACTGCATATTTTATATTTTCCAATAACCGATAAAAAATAAACAAATTTGAGTAGGAGTGGGTTATTGACGACATATTTAGATGGTGATTATTTTCAAGGGTAACTCTGCCGTAGATAAATTTAGGACATAAACTGATCGAATGACTTTCTAACCACTTTGAAACAATTGGAGAACTTTGAAAGAAAAATAAGTGACATAAGAATATTAGTTGTAAAGACGACCTTGAGTGTATTAAATACCCTCGCCCTTTTTTCTGGGTTTATAATATTTTTTGCAATTGAAAAGCTTAGTGGAAAAGAACATGGAAGTGACAATAAGGTGAAAACGAGAAATTTAATTATCAGATCTGTTGAAAAGGGTACTTGCAAACCCAAAGAGTTCTATAGTAGGGTAGAGGAACGACTCTTACTTAGCTGCCATCAGCAGCCATGCCTCGCTACGGAACCCGAATCGAGTGGCAAAAGTGCTAGTTAATATATAATTTTAATACTGAGAAAGGAACTACACCCAGGGCAAAGGCAGTAATCAAACCAGCACCCGTTACAGCGCGCAGACTGCTAGCGTTATGAGCTGCTATCCAAACCACTCGGACATCGGGACCCCCATGCCTCCCTCCTATTGTCTCCGTGTCCCTATAGGTTCAGTATCTACCCTACTATGGAACTCTTTTTTTTTGCAAACCGTAAAAAATATACAAAATATAAAACTTATGGAACATGGGAAACTGTTTTTATCAAATAATTTAGTGTTTTTTATCAAATAATTTATCAATATATTCAGTGACCCAAATTTACATTTTTTTAATGTCACTTAGCACATTCTTAAACTAAGATATCAATTGTAAGAAACATATTCAACCCTCCCGCTTAAATTTGAGAAACATATCGAAATCTTATCTCTCATTATAAAAACCAAATAAGTCTAAAAAAAGATCATATTCAAATCCTAACGGCCTTTTTCCTCTTAAAACACACTTTTACAATTGGTATCCCCACGCAACACACTTTATATTGAACTAAGACACAATTAGACATTCGAATAACCAAATAAAAGTATCCCTAGTAATTACCCGCCGAGCAAACATATACACCAATCAAGTAAACACCTATCTTCAATGGGTCTCAACAGCGACCTTGCATTAAAGAGGTTGTTGGTTTAATGCTCGCAACACCCAAACTTACCAGGTGCGTGATACCTATGTTTGTAAATGCGAGATTAGGTCTCGTTTCGTGTGTCACACCCATAACAAGGAGAATGCAATGACTCAACAGTGTTTTTATGTGCCTTGTTGATGATTGCATTAATATTTTTTGTTTATTATTTTGAATATTTTCTTTTGTAAGTCGGGAGAATGAGTACGAAGTTACTTTGTAATTTTGATCAATATATAGAAGCTGATAAACGTGCATGTTTAGAAATTTAAGATACAGATTTTGAGTTAAAGTTGTTATTAAAACAAAAATGTTATATGGCATAATATTTTCGACAATGATTTTTTAAGCTTTTTTACAGTTCCAAATGAAGTAAACCAATGATTTACTTATATATTTAGTGCTCTTCAAAAAACGAAACCTCAACATGACTAGAATTTCGTAAAAGTGTAGACAAATGACATATTGAAACAACAATAATGTATTTGTTACTTTGTTTTTAAGATATGAATTTTAACTGCTTTATGCAAAAAAATATGCAAATGAAATTCTTATTTTCTGTATATTTTTATCTAGTTTCTACTCCTTATAGGTGCTCCGCATTTTGTAAAGTTCGTATTATACTATCCATTATTTTTCCCTTGCATTTTTACCCATTCCTTGAATATGACTTATATAAATAATGTCGGATATTTTACGTCAAAGTCAAACATAATTTGAATAACATTCATGACTTAGAAGGGTAGAATAAACAACTTACAGTTTCAATCGAAATATTCAAACGAATTTATTCTTGGATACATTTTATGTACAGACCGAAACAAATTATCGTCGTTTAGAATATTCTTTATGCACGGGGCGAGTACTTTTATTGATATTTATTATTTGTTGCAGTATATCATGTGAATGACATTTTTTCATACTTTCGGATGTTCTTCGTTTGATTTATTAATAAGGTTTATGGGTCATTTCACATTGCTTAGCGTCATCAATAGTTCTGTGTTTGTCATGCATTGGAAGGATATTAAGCGATCAATTTCAACAATATTGTGAAACCATAGTTACCTAAATATTAATTTTACAAATGATGGTTGTTCGCATATTTAAGAATTTATACAATTCAAAATTTTACTTAACTTTGTATTGTAAATTTACACCGATCATTTAATAAATGTTCCAGTGTTATAAAAGATCGTTTCCAGTGCTTGGTAAACACGTTAAGCTTTTTGTTAAATGTTATTTAATTTTTTATATAAAATTAATCTTTATATAAAGCGAAGGTTTTTTTTGTAAACAAATAGCCTTATAAACTGCACGACATAAATTCATCAACACGATTATAAACTACACGACATAAATTTTTTAACACGATTTTAAACTACACGACATAAAGTCATAAAAATTCGTATCCTTACAGATTAACGTACCAAAATCACTAAGAGTTATGAATAAGTTATACATTTACAATGTGATGTAAGGTTCTAAAAAAAAGAGTACAAAAAAATCTATAAAATAAATTTTTGATTTGATACTTATTTAGTTTAATGCAGATTAAATTGAAGAACATTTGTTAATGTAAGATGTTACAAATTTATTTTATTGGTTTAAAAAATTAATAATGCTTTTAATTATGTAATATACTTGAATTATTGCTCATTTTAAATATTTAATTCGATTTATTGTTAAAAAATAGTGTTATGTATATGAGACTTTTTTATATAATTAAATGAAATAAATTTAATGTTTATATTTTTCTTTTTTAGGTAAGTGTTGAAAATTTCTATATCAGGTATTTATCGATCTTAAATTACAACTATTTAAAAGCATATGTAACGACAATGTATATAGAATAAAATTAAATATTTGCAGGCAATTAAATTCAATTTTTTTTCTAGTTTGAACTTTAAAACTTGTTTTAATATATAGTTTCCAGTTTTTGCATGTATTTTGATGTCAAAATGTTAAACAGAAATAAGAGTAGTTAAAGAGTTTAGTGGAAGAAGGTGCTAGTAAAAAAAATGTGAAAATGAGAAAATGAGCTTTAAATTTTTAAAGTTTGTGTTCTGATCCAGTAAAAATTATACGTGGAAACTGTAAACATAATTCTTAAATTAACTATAGCTTCCCCTTTTTTCCAAATATTTATCCTTTCTGGAAGAAATAGTGGGTTCATTTACCAAAAAAACTTTATTTTTTTTAGAAATATCACATTTATTCATCGTTCACTAAGCTCTTTAAATGCAATTTCTGAAGTAGATATCAGTATAAGTTGTTTTGTAAAAGCTTAAATATAATAATTTAGGCTTAGCGTAAAACAAAAATAAATAAAAAAACGTATATTTTAGCGGTGAAATCAGTACAGAATTTATTTGGCAAAATAAAGCAACAATTCATTTTTTAAATTAAAATTTCTTTAATTCAACAAAAATTTTACAATGTTACTTATAAAGAAAAGCATACGCGTTGTCACTTTCATAAGTTAAATGCAAAAAAGCATTGTTTTATAACATTCATTACATTCATTTTGATACATTAAAAATAGTACTTGTAAGTGGCATTGACAAAAAATTTCATTTTTACGAAATTGTTACACAGCACGTTATTTCACTTTTTCGTTTTCAGTTAAATAATTAATTTCACATTATTTAAAATTTATATCTAAATATAATGAACTTCATAAATTTATTTTTAAGAAAAAGTTTTCTGATTTGATCAATAAATCAAAAGTGACATCTTTCTTTTATGGTAGGATACTTAAAGCCCTGAGATTTCTTTAAATAATTATCGCAATCCCGTTCCCCACCCTATTACGGTTATCCAAATTGCACGAACAGCAACTTCGAACTCATTTTGAACGTTTCAAATCATTTACTGCATTTACGACCTCCCAACATCGAATAGCTTCAAAAAGCCTACAGACTGAAGGCAAGTAAATAGAATTGTATAAAAAATAAAGTAAAATATAAGAAAAAACTAGATTGAAAAAGGGAATAACATCCGGTTTTACGTCCGAAACCTATCGGTAGAAACGATCCGGCCCGATTAGCTGGACATAAAGGCGAAATTGCAAAGCGAGGCTAAAGTGAATTTTTTTTTCCGTGAACGTTTTAAAACGAAAATTGTTGCAATGCTTTTCGGAAAGTTTCAATTCAGATGTTTACTGGGTAGTTTTAAAATGTATAGCATTATTTAGGATTTGTATTTAAAGATAAAAATAATTTTGTTCCGACCAAAAAGGATAGGTTGGAAGTTTTAAAATGCCATTTATAATTTTAACTGAGTCAGAAATAATAAAATATATTTAATAAACAATAGCATTTATAGTTTGACCATTTTTGTTTTCTTGTCAAGCAAATTTAGAATTAAAATATATTTTTTATTAATGCTTTTATATACGAATCTCAAAATCGATTACGATTGAAAATCTTCTAAGTTCAAACCTTTAACGTTGCGTTAGTGCACAAAGTGAAATATTTTTTTCGTGAACGTTTTAAAACGAAAATTGATGCAATGTTTTTCAGAAAGTTGCAATTCAGATGTTTACTGAGTAGTTTTAAAATGTATAGCATTATTTAGGATTTGTATTTATAGATAGAAAGGATTTTGTTGGTTGGAATAGGTTGGAAATTTTAAAATGTTAAATAATTTTAACTGAGTCAGAATTAATTTTATATATAAAAATAAATTTAATAAACAATTATTTTTCTAGCTTGACCATTTTAGTTTTCTTGTCAGTCAAACTTAGAATTAAAATATATTTTATTATTAATGATTTTATATACGAATCTCAAAATCGATTACGATTCAAAATCCTGTAAGTTAAAACCTTTGGCGTTGAATTAAGTTGCACAAAATGAATACAGTGAACGTCATTTTTTTTAATGTTTTTTAGTATTACTTGTTACCATATTTGCCGTATAGTTTTTAATTTTGCATACGCAGCGAAAAAATCATGTTTCAACATATTCCTTGCAATACATTTGTAAGTGTAATTAATTATTATACCTCTATTTTCTTTGTGTTCTTGTGTTAAGACAGTGTGAAAATAAGTTTTTAAGACAGTAGTTTATTAAAAAAAGTTATACATATTTTTTGATTGAACAATAAATACGTTAAAATTATATTTTACTAAACACAAATTCACCCTAAGTTTTAAAATTAAATTGCAATATTTTTATATATTAACTGTGCCTGAAAGAGATTAGTTAAAATGCTGTATTGAACGAATATTTTTTTTAAGAATGAAAATTACACTTATCATACAAGTAATCAATTTGGTTACATATTATTACGATTGTTTTCTATCAAATACATGTTTCTAAACACATATATGATTGATGAAATAAAACATATACATCACGTATCGCGTGTAAGAAACAATACATTTAACGATGCCTGTCAACAAGAATAGATGTACGGCACACAAACGAAAAAAAATATCCAAATAGTCGATCCTTTTTTTCAAATAAAAAAGTCAGGTGCGTGCGCAATCGAATTTTTTATTTCAATATTTTTTTATGTATCGATACTTTTTTTTATCTCAATATTTTTTTTTATCTTTATTTCGATAGTTTTCATTTTTATTTCAATACCTCAGAGCGAATTGGATGTGGATAGCTTTACAAAAACCAGATATATGTTTGGCAGATCGACACGGTTTGATATTGATTTTGCTGGATAATAAGATCCCTGGATCGAAAAAAGGCCGATGTCAAGTTTCAAAGTATTATACTTCAGTCTCTTTCCTAACAAGGTATAGTAACAAAACAGAATAAAAGTTTCCCAATGTCACAATGAAGTCTTCTAAAATGAAGACAGGAAGGTATTTTTTTGTTCTGAATTTGGAATTTTTCGTATTCCATATGTGATGTTTCGTTTTATTTGCTGTATGGGGAATGCGGATTATATTTTTTCGATCGAATTTGTTCCAAAGGAATATTTACCGTAAATAAATATTAATAAGCGTGTTTGACCTCTATTTACCTTTGTATTTAGACCACACAAATGGAAATGTGTGCATAAAAGAATTGGGACAAAGTAGAAATTTTACGAATATATATATATTTTTGGTAGAATGTAACAACAAAATTTCCTACATATTAAAATATTGTTTAATGTTTTATATGCATTTTAACATTGTGCTTTAATTTAAGGTGCTACATTAAAACTTATATATTTTTTCAATGTTTTTTTTTTGGGGGGGGGGGGGGGGGGGGGGGTGGGGGCTTTTAAGGTTTTGATCACCCTACAGCTACACGTAAGCTATTGATGGACTTGTAATAACTGATTTTAATAAGACAAACTTTGCGAGATTGAACTTTTTAGCTATTTTACTTTAGTTTAAGCACAAAAAAATATAAATTCAGCTATCACCTACCTTCATTGGTTTTGTTTTTTCCATCGCAGGCCTTGCGTTAACATACACGCATACAACTCACTACTAAACTTACTTAAATTCTCGCAACAGTTTCAATTCCTCACCTACTCAGGTCTAAATTTCCAGCACAGAGCAAATATTGCCGAATTCCCTAGTCTATTCTGTTCTAGGCCGAATATATTTCCTAATGCTCTCCAAATAGAAAATCACCATGTCCACTGTCGGTCGCAAACACTATATAACGATTTACCGTTTTGCACATGGAACAACTCTGCGGAAAAGTTGGGAACTGATTGCAGGCAAGTTGAGGGTTGTTGGAGACCGTGTGAGGAGATTTTGGTATAGTTGGGGATATTAAAAATAGATAGGAACGGATATATGTTAAGGGGTCACCGAATAATTTAAACGGGAGATAACCTTAATTTCCGTTACTGCTTCAAAATAATCATATGTATTTGTAAATAAAATTGCTACAGCGTAATGTTGAATATACATATGTATTATAATGTTGTTGTTTTTATCGTGCCAATGGATATATCCCCTTTCATATGGTTGCCAGAGCCTTCAAACAGCTTGGACTAATTTTTATACAAATAAGGACAATGACCAACACATAGACAAATAACATTTTATTTACATGACAAACATTCGTACGCTTACCTAACGGGATTCGAACATGTGACCTACTGGTCGGGATTCAGATGAGCTATCCACTATGCTGAGTAAGCCAAGCCTATGCTCTTAATTTCTAGAGGGCGCAATCACTGTAATTTGTCATTCCGAGTAGGCCGCATTCAATATAATGCATAATTTTAATGTAAATTACAAAAATATATATCCATCAATAGATACATTGCGGAATCATATGCAAATAATTCAACTTGGAAGTTTGAGGAACTTTTCATTCGCGTCCAGTGGCATATATCGCACCATTGATTACTGTTAAAGTATTGAAAATTAATGAAATTTTCTTCGCCACAATATTTCCATAGAACATGCATTATTTGTACTGCCTATGCAGCAGATCGAGCACGTTCTGATTGCACGAAAAATATGGCCTTGTGCACATATATTAATTTGACGGCTTATATCACAGCGCATTTAGTTCCCTATGCCCAATCAAACCCGCATAATCCAGATATCCATCCAACACCTAACACTTGGTCACTTCCCACACCAAATCCCACTCACCACTAGTAACATAATCCAAAATCCAATCCCGCCCACTTTACGTCCACTCTTACAGTGCAAAGCCATCAGGCCCCGCGACCTTCTGTCAACAGCACTGCTGTATGCTTTTCGTGACAATGGCAGCTGCGCATAGTTTCAGCTATCCTACGTTTGCAAGGATTCGCATTGGAAGTGTTCGGCTGGACAGTTTGCTGATTCCAATGATGCACTTCATTATTATTTTTTTTCAGAAAAGAACCCAGAAACAGTTTTGATTATCAGACTTAGTGGAAGTATATGTTTCAGCTAGTTTCAGTTTTATATTGTTTTCAGCTAGATATTTTACTGTTGTATAATGTATAAATTATTTCGTAAATATAAACATGTGACTTAGTGAAAGTAAATATAATATTTATCAAATACAAAATAATATATTGTTTCGATTAACTACACTGCTCACAACAATTAGGGGAGCGCATTTTTTAAACTGTTTCAATTTGGAATCATGAGCTTGCGATTTTTTTTCTCACTAAGTTGAGCTTGCACTTCTTTATAGTTAGATGGAAGAATCATGTCTTTTGAGGATGTAAATAATGTTTGTTTTAATCAAATGAAAATATGAAATCATGGTAAAATAAATTTCACTCAAAAATTTATGAAATAAATGGACACTAAATTCTTCACGCTTGCATTCTCAATTGTTTAAAAATTGATTTTAACTCTTTTATGAAAATAAAATTTTGACAAAATTATTGTTATAATTTATTCTTAATTTTTTATTCCAATTTTCCCTCATTAAATTTTAGTTTAAAAAATTAATATTTTTCCGCCCGTTTTTTACCATTTCATTCTGGATGCATAATGAATCTTTTTCACAAATTTTAGATTTTTAGAATGAAAAACAAAACTCTGAAACTGAAAGGGCTAACAAAAGTACGCAAAGTGCCCGGCCCCTAATTGTTTTGAGCCGTGTAGTTTACTTCTTGAACTCATAAAATATAATTTCAATTTACGACGCATAAAACTTTTCATATGCAATTTAAATTTAGATTTTTGATGTTGTAAGTTTAATGGGGTAGTAGTTTAAATTAAACAAATTTCAAATTTCCTTCAAATACGTTTTGTTTTATAATTTTTGGAAAGGTTATGGTGGTTGGAAGCTTAAAACTATTTTTTTTTCAATTTTCTGAAAGGCAACTAAATACAGTTAATATATATTGCCTTAAAATGAATAAAAAATTAAATTAGCCGTCGCTAATCCAAACTTTAATAGGTCATAACGCAAAAAATAAAATATTCTGTTGGTTCCTTTTGGACAAATACTAATAATATGTTGGCTATCGTTAGACAGGTATGAGCGTATGTTTAGATTGAGAAGTATCGTGATAGATATGTCGCGTTAATATAATGTAGGGAGTATCACCTACCTAAAGACATGGGGAATTATACCCCACTTCTGCGTGTAGTAGGGAGTTCCAACTTTAGAGTCGTCCTATGCTCTTCGATTGCATGTCATCTGCGGAAACAATAGATCTTTAAGTTATGCATGTTTTATAATTTGAACTAAAAAAGTTTACCTTATTAGATATTGCGAATTTCTCTGCATTTCAGCAGAGTGTTGTTTGAATGTGTTAGTTTACACTACACATTTTAATTTATTTCAGTGCTATATTTTTCAAATTACTTTATTTTATTAAACTAGTTTAATATGCAGTCTTTTAGTGTCAAACTGTATTATTGATTTATAGTACGCATATCACACTAATTAACTGTTGGTCTGATGTTTATCTATTTTCACATTTAAAGAGTCGAATAAAGTGTCGTACTTATCGTGTCAAATGATGATATTGTCAATAAGATAATTGGACCTTTCTCATGCGAAGGAAGAGGAAACCACACTTATTATTTTCAATCAAGTAATGGCAATTTTAGGTGAAGTTTCATTGTACAGTATGAAGTTCACTGCAATATTCACTATAATCACAATTTGAATTAAAACCAATTTTAATTCGTAAGTACGGTTTTCACATCCATCGCCTACGAAAAATTTAATTAACTTAGCATTGCCAATGAAGCATTAGGCACCGTGCGTAAGAAAAGCAATAACCAAAGCAATTCTAGTGAAACAACTTTATAGAGGAACACGTTTAATATATTAAATCATATTGGAAAAAGTCTTACAAAGTTAGTAATCATTTAAAAATAATAGTTTTAATTGTATTTTTAAATGTTGGCTATCAATAACAAATTTCTTAAGTAGAACCCATATAAAAATAATCATAATGTCCATGTCTTCAGTATTTAAATACACACTGATGCTTTGATATTTGGTTTCAAGGTGACCACTCCCTAAGACTAAGTATATAAATACTTATTTCCAATCATTAAAAAGATATCCGATTGCAATCATTATTAAACTACCATTTAAAAATTACTAATGAAATTTTAATGTAAATTCTGAAACGTATCTTGTATCATGTAGAACTTTTTTTAGCCGTAGCCCTTTGAATTGAACATTTGAAGATAAAAATTCATTGCTCCAACTCTCAATTTGAAATAACACAACTTTAAATCGTCCATTCAATCCACCCCATTTCCCTTCAGTTTGCAAAGAGAATATTTCCGTTTACGAAATCTTCCTTGATACGAACATCAATATATATTTATACGGGGTATCAAGTACGGAAAGGGGTCGACTATTGATTTCTCTGCAAATACCTCACCGTTGGAAAGTCAGCTTTTGGAGAAAGGCTTTAGGAAGCGTTTTTTTTTTATTTATTTTCGCCCTCGAAAGTCGGAGACCGACTTGTGTTATCGACAGCTTATGTCTGCCTTTAAATAAAATGATTTTGTATGCAAAGACATCGAGGATTTCCTTGCAAAAAGAGGATTGTTTTCTAATCTCTCGGGAAGTGAGATTGTGTGTACTTTTGGTGTATTTTAGTTTCCTAGAAAGTTTTAATTGTTTGGGGATTGTGAAAGAAAAATAAAATATTAGTTCAAATGAGTTGACAAAAGAGTCCGAATCCATGCGACTGTTGTTTGAATTGAATTAGTTTACGCATTCCGAAAAGGAAGGAAACAAGCATAACAGGAACACCATATAAATAAAATTCAAGATCATAATTAAATTGTATGGTATTTTTTATATCAGGCAGCTTAAACTATATGTGTTATTTTTATGCTATTCAAATTACATTTAAATAAAAAAAATAGTTTATAATTTTTTGTAAAATATATTTTGTTTCTCCATAATAATAATGATTAACGTAATTTTTTTAAAGAATGGAAATTGCATATAACAAGCTAGCGCGCATCAACTTTTGAGAAAACTCTTATATGATTTTAAGTTTACTTTCACTTAGGTTTTCAATTTCAGCAGAAATAAGCTCTTCTCGATGCTATCGATCACTAGACTGAAAGTATACAACAACTCGTCAAAGGACACTAAACGAGCTCCTAAATTTTCAAAATACATTGTTAGAAGAACTACCTAAACTAAGTTTTGCAGCCGCTTCCTCTGATCGGAACTGCCGTAGGACAGCGCCAAAACGGGCAAAAAGCGAATCTCCAAACAGGAAAATAACTATGAGATGTGAAAGGAGTAAACATCCAGTTATTTTGAACTTGTTTTTTTTTTTTTTTAAACAAACGTGAATGAAGTGTCCTTCAAAGACATTGGTTAAATGTTCGTATGCAATGATTTTCATGTGTAACACAAGTAAAAAGTTCGTCCCAGTATGTCACATTTTCGTATATAAGCTTCCTTATATTGCGAAGGTGTATGTGAGAAGTTTTTTTGTTTTGTTTAAGGTTGAAAGGATATAACAAAGAATATTTGCGAAATGGCATTTGATGTTTGCATTATGATTGTACATGTACAAATGTTACGGAAATTATTCCGCATAGGGAAAAGTTAGTAAACGCTCTTTTTCCCCCATTTCAGGTTGAGGTTTCCTTTATCAATGATTAAGGCTCGAAATAATGAAATCCACCTATGGATCCTAAACGGTATAACATATAATCAGTATTGCTGGTTGGGGAGACTAGTGAGCTCGTCTCTCATGAGAAAGATGTCAGGTTTGGGCATTGCAAAAATAACTGTTGATCTATAAACCCATTAGGCTTTAGAGGGGAGGAAGGGGTAGAGAGTAATTTAATCGTCCCATATGTCTACTTTAGCCTTTCTTTTCCGGAGCTTCAACACAGCCAAAAAGAACGTTTACTGAGCGAAACTGTTTAGTAAAAGTCCTACACATACCTACCTTGAAAAAATAACAAGCCGGTGTGTGAGCACAACGCAAACCGGTGAATCCTGGCCTTCGGCGACAATCTGATATATTCGACGAAAAACTACTGCAAGTAAAGAAATTTTCGTCACCGAGGTAATGATATATCGCCTTTCTTATCCTCTCTATCAGAAGTGCGTTTTCCAGCAATATTTCTTTAATATTTAGGTGCGCTGCTATCTTGGAGACAAATTTTTCTGTCGCAAGTTGTTGCTGTTTTTTTATGTATCCCCACAAATTGTTGTTTTTTTGCGAGTAGCGTTTAAGATTACGCGCAATTGATTATGCATTTACATTTTTTTGGGACTAGGTAAGCGTATTTTTAATGCATGTATCACCACTGGCATTTTGCATGAGGTATGAAAATATCAGTATAGGATATTTGATGTTATGCATGAGTCAATATTATTTATGTATTGGTAGAATTTCAGAAGGATGTAAGAGAGTAGTGCATATTTCTAGAGATAAAAGTGTCTGGTTACTATCCAGGTATTGAGCTACAATTTGTGCAATAGATAAAATATATATTCCATTATTTCATTTCGTTGTAAATGTTTATTATAATTTTCATTTGTATTGAGTTGGGTTGAACGGTTTTATAATATCAGTGTCTTTTATAATTCTGACAAACATAAAATACGAGATAAAATGTTCAAAAAATTCTCATTGTGAAAATAAAATATATAACGTAAACAAAAATAATTTATTTCGAAAATGCATTTACTTTATCAGAAATACTATCTTATGTTTCCTATACCAAAATAAACATTTAGAACTTATTACTGTTTACACAATTTCATTTACCATAACTGTATAATATGTTCTAATGTCAAGAGGTACACTATTTTTAAATGATAAAACCAACCACAAAAACACAATCCTATTACCATCTTTAAAAAAAATCATAAAATTAAACATACACCCCACACACGATAAAAATAGATTAAAAACAGAAAGTCCTTTCGAAAAAAACATCCGAAGAAGAAAAAAAAGTCAAATGAAAGTTAGAAAATCGATATTATTTCTCTTTTCCCCTAGCATGGCGTGCCACGTCGCGTTATATTATGCAGATGTGATAGGAAAAGATTGAAGTTCATATGTTGCAACGTTCCCCATATGTGAACAAAAGACGCAGCAGCCCTTGTTGCTAAGATTATACGGAAATTTTCTCGGTTCTTCTCGAAGCTATTTTCCCCCTCTTCTCTCTTTTAACTATAAGATGGCCCTGGCATTATGCTAGTTTTTTTTGTTGTGTATTTTATTATTTGTGCTTTCCTTAATGACTGAGAAAGAAAAAATGAGTCGCTTCTATGTCGGGGTGCCTGGGTGACAGAGGTGTAAGAAATTTTAAACAAACACCCAATTTATTTTGAAACAATCTTCCCTCTTTACTTTCAGGCATCCACTGGTTATAGTATTCCGTCTATCACATATTCGTCCTAGATAATTTAGTAGAGCAAAAGCGAATATTGTGAAAAAAATATGCGCATTGTTAGCAAGTAAATTTAAATTTAAGACATTTGCAAACATAATTTTACTTAAATTAACCAAAACCTACAATGATCTGTGGATAAGAAACTTATCTTCAAAACTACTATTTTTGAAATGATTAATGATTAGAATAAGGTTTTTAAAGATAATCTGAAAAATAATAAAATTATTTAATCTAATTAGGCAGCTATGTTGATAATAAATTGACTTTCGGAGGTAAATAGAACACTAACTAATTAGAAAATACATTTAATAATTCAATAATACTTATTTAAGACTCCTAATCGAGTAGTTTGTTTGAGGCCAAGTACGTAGTAATCCATTGCAACTCGTGATGTTACTTGGCGTTTGCTTATATGTCATTCAAAATTCTGTGACCTTTTGCCATTAGCAATATTTTTTTTCTATCTCTTCACCAATTTCACTCATTTTAGTTTAACAATGATCTTCAATCTTATCAAACGACCATATTATAATCAATAATAATTTTTTAAATAGTATGGTTTTTAAGGATAATCTTTTGAATAATAAAAATATTTAATCTATTCGGCAGCTATGTTGATAATAGATTGACTTTCGGAGATAAATAGAATAATATCTAACTAATTAGAAAAATAAGATTAAAGTAACTTTAAAACTCCTAATCGAGTAGTTTTGCTTGAGCCCAAGTACGTAGAACCAATCCATTGCAACTGGTGATGTCACTTGGCGTTTGCTCATATGTCATTCAATATTCTGTGACCGTTCGCCATAGAGTTAAGAGAATAGAGCGGTCCATGTGTTTGCGCAGTACCGCACAAAAGAAGCAGGCTAGAATGGTGCATCTTGGGATACCTCAGTGCCAGTTTCCATAGTTTCGGCTACTATGTTATGCGCAGTAGCTCAAAAAGTCGCTAAAGGGGTGCTTCTTGGGATACCTCAGTGCCGGTTTGTTATGAGCAGTAGCTCTAAAAACCTGACAGCCCTGCTTCAAACAATTTGAACTTCTAGCCTCCTCTACTCCGCCTTCCTTACTCTATGCCTTTTGCCGTTAGCAATACTTTTTTTTCTATATCTTCAATAACAAAACTCATTTTAGTTTAACAATGACCTACAATCTTGTCAAACCACTGAAAAGGCGTAATATTTTTTTGGGCTCCGGTGAATGAAGATTCTTGTGTGTAATATGCGAAAAGACACGCTTGGCTTGGGTGACATGCTGAGTTTCTTGGTCCGTGAAAAACTATGTACACAGTGCGTCGGTTCGGAGAGGTAATCATATGCAAAGTAGAACAAGATAACTAGTATACACGAGAGTGAGTTTTGTGGAGATGCATGCATTTTAAGTGTTAAGTAAGATTCAAGTTGGTAAATTTGTGCGTTGTTTTTGCTATGCAATGCATTTTAATTGTGAATTATAAAAAAATAAAGTTAGTTTGTAAATGTTGATGAACTTATTTGAGGAGAAGCAAAGTATTAGGATTCAAAGTAAAAGTTTCACTAATATCTTTTAAAGTTATATATTAGCAGTAATATTCAGAAAAAAGTATTTTAAATATCACTTGTTTTGCAAAATTAAAATAACCTCAATTTTTCTTCAATTTTTTTGTATTATATATTATAAATTCTTGTATCTGAATATTTTACCAATATTAATTGTTTAATAACACACTAATTGCAAATTAAAGTTATTCAATAAATAAATAAAGTTACATGATTTAAAGAACATTTATTAAAATTGAATTTTATGTTTTTCACATTTATTATTTAGTAAACTACGAAAGCAAAATTAATTACATTAAAAAAAAATAATCCGACTACTTAAGTCATAATTGTTGATTAAATAAATATTAAATTTTAAGTTCTACTTTTTATCGTGGTTGTTGAAGATATATAATTTTTTAATGAGAAATTAATGGTTTAATAATATAATATTGCCCCAAAGTATAAGCATTTAATATATGGATTAAATTATGTATATTTTTAGAATGTTTGAGTTAAGAGTAGTTTGATATGTGTGTTCAAAATAAATAACCCCATAATTTTTATAAAATCTCTTAAACTTTTAGATATCAGTATATTTCAAATGGATAAATTTACCGAATATTTAAAATAAATGCTGTGTAGTTCTACATTTTAAAGGAAAAAACAAAAACAAAAATATATTAGGAGGTTTTCTTAATGAATGCAACATAGCTCAAATATCACCTTCTTTTAATGTAAAATACCGAATAAATTTGGTTCTAACCTAAATGTAATATATTTTGACTTTTTAAAGCATAAAATGGTATTACAACAAAAAATGAGCAGTTATTAATCAAAAGAAATATTTTTTGCTCGCTCTTATGTTTTTCGTGATTAATTGCCCTTCAGTTGGGTATTTTAATCTACGATCGAGACCACTTTTTTGCTTAAAAAGCAGTTAAAAAATCATTGATTTTCTGTCCAAAACTAACTGAAGTGAAAACAATTAATCTCTCTCATTTTTTATAGCAGAATACGGTTGGTTTAAATAATGAAACTTATATACCCAAATTTAATAAAAACGGTATAGGTTTTTAGTTAGCAAAAATAAATCTTATATTTGAAAATTTTATGGAATTTAATAAAAGTGTTTGAATATAAAATGATCAATAAGCTAAGTTTTAAATATAAATTATGTTATAACGTTTTTATATAGTATTTTTAATGTCATACGATGATTTCCAATTCAATTAAAATTTGTGTTTCTATTAAAAAGATAAATACCAATGAACAAATAATTAAATTAATATTTTAATATTTATAAATTCATTTAAACTATAAATAAAAATATTCAATATACCTTTTGGCATTAATGTAAAGATTAAGTTATATGACTTTCTTGGCGGGGGGCAAGTTCGCCGAACACTGCGACCTTAGGTCTATTGTATTCAACCCCAGAAATGACACAAGCACAAGAGACACACAAAGAAAGAGTTAAATTAGAGAAAAATTATAAAGACAAATAACAACATTTATTGACGAACACAAACATCCATGCCTTACCAGGATTCGAGCCCGACCCCAGCAGCTCCTAAGGCTAGCATCCTAACCATTGCACCAGGTGGGAAGATTAAGTTGGTTTCATATGGTTGATACTTTTGCAGAAGCCTCATTTGAACTAAATTGTGTTATATTTTAACCATTAAATATATGCGCATCAGTTTTATTACAAAACCTGTAATTTTATGATAATTATAACGTATGAATTTTACCAAATTTTAGATCTTGCTGTTACGTACATTTTTTTAACCTTCTAGTAAGTTAACAGCTTTTGAAAATAAAGTTTAAAGATTTCGCTTTTTTTTTTCTTTAAAATAAAACGTGTTTGAGATATTTCAATATCTGATAAAAATTCGTTTCACACTCATACTTTAAATAATTTTTCTTTGTTCACATGTTTTTTTTTTTTTCAAAGAATTGTTTAAGTTAAAATGTCTTGATCTTGTGACATCTTTTGAAGATTTAACTAACTTAGCTTATGAGATATCTCTATATTATTACAACCTTGTCGAGAAGACTTTTTGGTAACTCCAGTAATGCGCAGCAATGACACGACACATGATCCATTAAGTATGGACAAATTTAAACAAAAGTCTTGAATTTGAAATTATTGATTTTGAAGCAAATTTAATTTTGAAAAAGGAGTCTCAAATATTTCAAAACTCCAAACATTAAAATTTCGTTTATGGGTGTGCAAACATGCACGTATGTATACAAGAAACATACTCACATAGAAACATACTCATATAGCCTTCAATTTCGCCAAACTTCTGGAAAAGAAATGCGCCGCTATAACAAAGAGAGATAATCTTAAATTGCAGTTGAAAATATTTCGATGAAAAGTATGTTCGGGAGCAATCATAACGCGTAGCGCCCATATCTTATTCTCTACCGGAAATTGCCTTCACGCCAATATGAGGTAATACCATCCTTTTTTTTCGCTCTCTCTCGTATTTCTAGGTATAATCCTCCCAAACTATTTCTTCTTTTGCGTTTTTATTCATTTTTTTATCATTTCCTTCGAAACTTTTAACCTTCCTACTTCTCTCGGTCGTTGCAACTTACAAGTCAATTTCTATTAGACTGATGATTTATTTCGGGATATATCTATCGGAATGGGAATTGTGCTGGTGGAATACGGGTCAAGGTTGTTGTTGTGATAGTTTCTCTACCAGCACGGAAGATCGTGTGATTAGAATTTAATATCGATTATGTAGAATATATCAAAACAATCCTGAGGTTATCTATGAGATACTAGATTAACTTTTAAGAATGTGCTCGAATTAAAAAACAAACAAACATTATATTGCTTTTTTTAAGAAATGCAATTGAAATTCTTTTTATTTTAAGTATGAAATACAACAGAGTTTAATAACAATTTAATCGACTTTGGAACTAATTCAAATTTATTCAAATTCATTGGTGACAATACTAATGGCTCTCTCTAAAAAATTTTTTTAAAATAAATATTAATAACTTATAAGAAATAACTGTTTTTCAAAACACATGTTTATTTTTATTTATAAAGTATTTATGCTACATTTTATTTTGAAATAGTTAAAAATATTAAGTTCTTGATGGACATTTTTGAATGATGTTAATGGTAAATGCTACAAATTAATTGTAATTGTATATTATAGCATTTCTACTGAATTTTCAAACTATAAAATTAATGAAATACGTATTACAATAATAATCTAAGATTTCATTTGATGAAACCACTCATATAAATAAATTTTGCCTTTGGCCCTTGAGTATATTCGAAACCTATCAAGAAATATCCGTACTATAGCATTAATGAGCTGCCCCAACCAAACAACCTTGGAACATCTAATCCTCCCGTCAAAATCCTGAATCCCCCTACACAATGGATGAATCTCGCTCTGGATTTTAAAATAAAACTTTCAATCGGAATGGAAGCAAACGAGGGCATATTTTCTAATCTGCAATGTTCTAATTATACCATACAATGATCCCATTGTACGCGCCCCGTGCTCCGAGAATTATCTCCGGAACAGAGATTCATTTTGAAGACGCTCCTTTTCCAGACAATGGTCCTAATTGATTATTTGTTGGGCGGAACATAAATTAAGACTCGTCCCCCTAATGAGAAAATTCTAATAGTTGCGATGGGAAGTTTTGGAAAAATAACCCATTGCATTATCGTAACGATCATATGCATGACCCCCATCCATTTTCATGGTTTGGAGGGAATGTGATTTTTGAAGAGCTTTTGGGTTCGTCGTAAATCTTTGAGTTAACGAAACATGGCCGGGAAATTTAACTATTAAAGGGTTTTAATAATTAAAAGTAATTAGCTACTTTTTAGTTATGTATTTACTTCTTAAAATAGACAAGATAAAAATGAAAAATCGTGTGTTTATGCATCTCTTACGTTATAAAAGAAAGTAAATGAATATAGAAAAACAACTTCCTTAACGTTTACTTGAATCAAAAGTACTGCACCATGCAAGGATTCAACTTCACTTTTAATTACAAATGTAACTGATGAAAACCATTTAATAATTGAAATACGTGTACCCAGTTCCGGATGTTTTCCAAGTCTCCATAAATATTAAACTGAAGTTATTTAAAAACTTGTAACTTTTAACAAACATCCTTATACCAATTTCTTCCTACTGGAACAGATTTTTAAGCAATTATATTTTTAATGCCTCCTGGTTTAATATGGCAGTTTTCAAATCCGACAGCTTTTGCACCTTTGTAGGGCAATTCTCTAAAATTGTGCATTCAACTCTAAAGTGAGTACTCATACCTAATTTCTTAACTCATACCTAATAAACTGATGTCAACAATTCCCTAATTTATAAAAAAAACTTCATTTTTACACAAAATATTCGAATTTAACTTTTGAAAAAGAAATCCAACCGCCAATCTTAATATTTTCCACCAAAAACTTCATTAACTAAAGCACTTGCATACTATGACCAGTTATCTAGCCAAGAGGAGATTAAACTGTGCATACCACCCTGGATATTGATAGCCAGAGATCTCAGACTTGCAAATGCATGTTAAGATGGACAAGGAGGAGATTTTAATTAATTTAGACCTCGTCAGGGGAGAACAGGGATGGACCATACGTCTTTGAAGTTGGTCGTTGATCAAAAGGCCCGGAAATCCTTTAGTAAGTTGGGATTAGGTTCCGTTGACAGGCTTAACGTAGCGTCTTGTCGACATGGTTCTTCGTTTCTCGGCCACTGGCGTTGAGAATGGTTGACAGAGAATGTAGATTCGGGCTTTGGCTTTAGTCCAATATGTAACATTTTTGAATGGTTGAAATATGTTAGTGTAAATTGATATTTTAAGGATATGAATATTTTTTATGTAAAGCAAGGAGCTTATTTTGAGGCTTTCATTCAAATTTTAACTTATGTGAGGCATGGGTAAATGGAGTATTAATCTTGATTTTAACGTCTAATTTAATCTAAAGCAATTGGCATTAATACCTGATGCAATTTATTAAACACTCCACAAATTTATAATGTTAGACTAATAATATTTTAACCTAGAAAACCCTGTGAAATTCGAATGTTTCAATTTTTAAAGTCCGAAACAGACGCAAAAAACTATTATTATAAATATTGAAATATATTGAGAAAAAACCTAAACCAACAATTTATTCTTTTTATTTTGGGTTGTAAAGTTATTGCAACTTAATTCGTTAACTACTCATGTCTGAACGCAATTAACCCTTTCAGTCCCATTGACAATTTGGCATCATCATTTTAGAAAAAAGAATTCTGATCGTCTATAGCCATTTTTGATATCAAAAAGCACATCATTTGATTTTTCAAACTTTTTTTCTACTAGAAATTATTTTTATTTGTCCCAAACGATGCCAGCCTTATGTTTTTTTTTATTAATAATGATCAGAAACGATGATGCCAAATGGCATCACTGGGACTGAAAAGGTTAACAACATTCTTACTGAAAAAAAAAGTTAAGCTTCAATTTTAAAATTTCAGTTGTCATGTAGCTTAATGTAACGTACACAAATGAGTTAATACTAACATCTTCATTTGTATTATATATGATATTCATTTGCCTGAATAAACTTAATCAAAAAATCGTTTTCGTGTGTCAAATGTTTTCGCCAATCACCTTAAATGGGTTAGTAAGTGCAACTCAGTTTCAGTGCACATAATTACAACAGTTTAGTTTCAGTTGAACAAACATCACACTAGGCTTATAAGTTGGCTAACGGCAACGGATCTCTGAATTATAGTCAAGTTACTATATAGCGCAACACCTATCGCAATTGGTCGTAAGGAAGCACGTTTTGTTTATTATAAAACAAAAAAACCAACAATAAAGAAGACACAAAATGTTTTTTTTTTTTTAAAGGTTATCCGAATTCAATGAGCTTCAGTCCATACACACTAGAGCCACACGAATAGTATTTTATTTTGTAACCTGGTTATTGTGGTCAAGTCACATTATAATGCAATATCTATCACAATTGAACTTTTTTTATTTCATGTCAATTTTGTTTATTCTAAAATGAAAAAAAAATAAACACCACACCAACAATCAAACAGATACACAAATATTTCATTTGTTTTTGATTGATTATCTCAAGGCCCATCACTGGCGCCATCCCTCCCGCACTGCATTCCAATCCCATCTTGCACTTAGAGAGGGATGAACCCAATCGCATCACATCATCTCGGATGGTGAGTCCTGGCTCTGGAAAACGGTCCCTCTTTAAGTGGTGTTAGCTAAACGTTCATTCCAAATGATCTCGTACTCTTAAGAATCTGTAGCTTCTTCTCATTCCTCCGGATGCGATCTTCAGGCCATTTGCACTGATTGGATTCTCTGATTGGCCGCGCTGATGGCTATTTCGTGATCCCATTGTTTTATACCCCATCCTCTTTGTTATCTCCATCTTTTGTTAAGGGTTTGATCTTTTATGTTTTGGTTCGTGCTGTAAAATGGGTCGTTTTTGGTGGGTTGTTGCGATGGATGAATCTTTGCCTTAGGTTGGTGTTGATGGGGATGGTTACTTCTTCTGTGGTTGCGGTGACTTTTTTGTAAATAATGTTTTCATAGATTTAAAGAAAATTTTGAATATTGTATCGTCCATCTTTTGCATTTAAGGTTTTTTTTAATATAAATATAGAACATTAATATCATGGTTTTTCTATAAACACCAGCAGTAATTCGGTATATCTTCAATTCCATTGTTTAAGTTTAATTGTATAATATATTATATTTCTGAATGGCGATATTATGGAAGTAATCTGTGCTGAATAATTAGAACCACAAAATATCTCCATAAAATTTCACTAGTATGATCAATGTTAATGTTCATTTACATTGCACTATAAATTTGGAGGCAACTGGGGGTATTTTTTTCTCAGTGTTTGTGATGTGACCTAAGTCCATTTTTTGGTTTTACATTGCTCCGTTTATGTACTGTAACTTTAACTCGACTTTGATGTAAGTTTACCCAGTTTTATGCTGTAAGGTTATTCCGTAAAATTGCTGGAAGCACTTTCTGCCAACGATTTCATGGAGTAACTTTACAACAAACGTTTTACAGTCAAGCTGCAGTTTTATGCATCTTGTATTACTGAAAACTTTAAAACAAAACAAATATATATTAACCTGATTTTAACATTTGGTAAAACAATACGATCGTTATTGAATCCATTGTCCTATAAAATATCCATTACAAAAAGTATAGTCCTGCAAGTCATATGAGGAGTTGCCCCAACTTATATGATTGATTAGCCTGGGCTATCTTCGCTGTCAGGATGTGGAAAAATCCCCCGAAGAACGTCTTTTTTACGGTGAACTACTTCCAGAAGGTGAAGAGAATCGATAATCCTAAAAGAAATGATGGTATTTGAAATATTGGTCAATTTGCTACAAGATATCTTCTTTGAAGTTGGTGCTTTATCAAGGATTTTCGGTTCTACTAAGTGAAGGGCTCTTCCGTTCCACAACAGATATAGCTTTGTTTGGTTGAATTGTATCCTTTTCATTTCGTATCAGTCTATGAAATTTTACTTAACAATAAATATAAATTATTTTAATTCTGGTGGACTGTAGTTTTTGCAATCTTAAAGTAATACTTTCTAAGAGTGTATTTGCGTAACTAATTATTTTTTTTCTTAAATGACACATAGCTGTCTGGAATGATATTTATATAGGTACAGTACGAAATTGAATTCGCTATTTATACTTATGTCACAATCTTTAGAATTGTTATTCAGACAATAATCCGTGGTAGGGTAGACTAACCAGTTAATGAACGTTTAAGGCGCTGCGTTCGCCAGTGAATGAACACCAGGATATAATGACCAGGACAACCAACCATATATCAGATAGCTTCCTACTACATGGGAGGAAGTCAGTTTTGCCAATCCATCTAGTGGAATGATTTTCAATCCTTATTTTTTTTAAAATTATATTTACCTAATGTTCATTCACTGGGGCCTGTTCCCTCACTGGTCACCCAAGTCAAAATTTATGCTAGTACTAGCATAAAAATTATGCTTTTTTTTGCTATGTTTGCTATGTTTATGCTATGTTTCTGCTACAGTATGCTTCCTTATGCTACTTAGCATATCATGCTTATAAAAGTAGCATACAGAAAATAGCATTCCATGCTATAAAACTAGCATATGATTCTAAATGGCATTGCATGCTTCTCAAAAGCATTCTGTGGTAGTTACCATGACAAGCTATTTTTTGCTTTTTTAAGCTAACTAGCATAAAGTGCTATACAACTACCATACAGAAAAAAGCATCTTATGCCATGAAACTTGCATATGATACTAAATAGCATTGCATGCTTCTCAAAAGCATTCTGTGGTAGTTACCATGACAAGCTATTTTTTGCTTTTTTATGCTAACTAGCATAAAATGCTTTACAACTACCATACAGAAAAAGCATCTTATGCTATAAACTAGCATATAATGCGAAATAGCATTGCATGCTTCTCAAAAGCATGCTGTGGTAGTTAACATGACAAGCTATTTTTTGTTTTGTTTATGCTAACTAGGATAAAATGCTATACAACTACCATACAGATAAAAAGCATCTTATGCTATAAAACTAGCATATAATGCTAAATAGCACTGCAAGCTTCTCAAAAGCATAATGAGGTGGTTACCTTGACAAGCTATTTTTGCTTTTTTATGCTATTTAGCATAAAATGCTATACAACTACCATACAGCAAAAGCATCTTATGCTATGAAACTAGCATATGATGCTAAATAACATTGCATGCTTCTCAAAAGCGTGCTGGGGTAGTTACCAGGACAAGCTATTTTTTGCTTTTTTATATACAGTAACGGGGATTCGAGCTTAGTAGCAATGTTTTTTGAAATTTGCTCGACCGATCGTTGATCGGAATTAATGAAAACTCACCGCTGATATCGCATCCGTAATTCGAACGTTCAACAGACATCGGCAATTGGTGAACGAAATTCTATTGCTAAAAGTCATCGATTCGATAACAGTCATAGGTGAGAATTGGATCTGCGTAACTTTCATCGGAAAATTATGGCGAATCGATATCACAATCTTCAAGAAACTGAAAAAATTGAAACTACAAATCGCGTCAAATAATTTCGAAAACTATAATTCCGAAAAAAATCCAGTTCAAACTGGTAATCCACATTCTTAATTGCGGGCAAAGCTAAATATTTTAACTGCGTGATAAATGATTTCTTTTAGTTACTTCGAAAATAATTTTTAAATTTTTCAGGCATGGTTAATTTTTGAAAAATAGATTAAATAAAATAGATTTTTGAATAAATATTATAAATCATAAAGCATTTTTTAAATAAAATAGATTTTTGAATAAATATTATAAATCAAAACAATTTTAAAACGTAAGTTACTAAATGTTACTTTGAAATATGACGCATTTCTATTTGAGTTAATAAATAAAGTAATATCTAAAAAATATCTATCTTAAATAAAGCAATATCTAAAAAGAATTTGAAACCTGCAAAAAAAACCCGCAAAATTAAAATTTCTTTATCAAAAACAAAAAAAAACCTCCTTTAACATCCTTTTGACCACTTAAATTATACACTTCCACTGCATGAGCTGCCGTGGCTGAGTTGTCTAACGCCCCTCTCCGTGGACCGAGAGATCGTGAGATCTGTCCTGCGCCTGCCCTTCAAGTATCAGCAACATATACCAATAATACCATTCTGACTAATGGTGGCGCCATCCCACTTCAAAGTTGTGTACCAAACATCACATGTTAACAAAATAGCATCGCATGCTATTTCTGTTGCTTATTTAGCATAATTTTTTAGCATGTGATGCTATAAAGTTATGCTAAATAAGCAACAGAAAATATCATGTGATGCTATTTTGTTTATGCTAATAAGCATAAATTGTGTTCGAATTTTAATCATTTCATGCTAGTTTTTAATGCTAAACTAGCAAACATTTTAAGCATCTCAGGCTAGTTTCCTATGATAGCAGTAGCATTTCTTGCTTATTTAGCATAATTTTTTAGCATGTGATGCTATAAAGTTATGCTAAATAAGCAACAGTTAATAGCATGTGTTGCTTTTTTGTTTATGCTAACAAGCATAAAATGTGTTCGAATTTTGGCCATCTCATGCTAGTGCTTCATGCTAAACTAGCAAGTATTTTGAAGCATATCATGCTAGTTTCCTATGCTAGCAGTAGCATCTTTTATGCTAGTTAGCAAAGCAAAAATAGCATAAATTTTAACCTGGGCAGTCTACCCTATTCTTCTTCTTCCCTCCCTTAAAGTTAAACTAAATATTGAATAATTTTAAACATTTCATTTTACGACATCAAATCACAATACAAAAGGCCTAGACAATTCTCACCAATATTATATTATCACGAACATAAACCTGTATTCCTAATAGTTAGTCTTTCCCACCATAATAATTCTTACTCAAATGACTACTCTTCTTGATGGTAAGTGGCGACCAAACACGGTCCGTTCCATAACAGTAAACAAAAGCTCACATATCCCCATGCTACAAATGAGGTTAAGCAAACGCCACGGAAATGGAATACCCAGGAAACGAACACCAAGAAAAATGTCCGACAGAACAAAAACAACAGGCCCAATGCATTCGATGTCCTGTCACGAGAAATGGGCACATCCAGGACAATGTATCCTGTCCTGGACACTGAATCTTGTCCTGGTCATTGATAAACATCTCCTATGTCCTCATACCGGGCTGTCATACAGTGACAAAGTGCCTTGGACCTCTGTCCTAGTCGCTGCTGGGAGGATGGGACAAAATCCGAACAGACTAATTTATTTCTGTGTGACAGTTGTTTTCTTGATTTGGATGCGCTGTCTTTTTTCGTTATTTGGGAGACCATTTGGGGATGTGTCGTATTACGGAGGAGACTTTGTTTTATGGAAGGGTTATTTTATATGGTTCATTATTTGGATGAATGAAAATAAAGGATTTATACAAATAAATAAAAAAAATATGAGAGCCGAATAAATTATAGCGTTTAAAGAATATCGTATATAATATTTGATATGTCTTTAAAAAATACTTAAGTAAATGTCCATGGCTATTTTAAATTAAGATCTAGCAATATATTTTTATGCCCTGTAATCAAACTTGTATCTCTTTTACCTGTAAGTCGTTAGATTACGATGAATTTCAATTACCAAATAGGCAATTTTAAAAAGAGCTTTTAATTTCTGCAAAATTTCGTTACAAACTCACTTTTCTAAAGGTATTTTTAAATCACAAAAAAAAAAATACTTGAACTGCTCATATATTACACGAAAAAAAATAACTACAGTCCATAACGTATAATCCGAAAATTCCCCCTTACGTATATCTAAAACCAAACATAAACACATTTTATAGTTTTAGATGCAAGAAAAAATTGCATTTCCGTGCCCAAACAACCGCAACGAAACACAATTACCCATCATACGACCTGTCCACAGTATTTTTAAAATACAGGCTTATAAAAAAAACATTGAGCTGAACTTGCGCATTTCCCTGCGATTACCGCGATGACAACTCGGGTGAGTGGCAGATATCTGAGAAGCTTCCCGTTGTAGCATTTACTTTTGCTTAAGAAGACATCCCTTACAAAAACAGACTTTGACAAAGTAGAGAAAATGTCGTGACAGGCGAAAAAAATTAAAGTGAATAGTGTTGTTGGGTGGCTTGAACGGGGATCCTACTATCATGAGCGACAAATGGTATTGTTGGTAAAGGAGTTGAATTGTCAGACCTGAAGGAAAAAGCATCTTTTGATGTCAGTCGTTAGTGTTCAATAACTTTTTTTTGTTGATATGGAATGCGACATCTTCCATTTCTTTGTATTAGTTTTTTCTGTTATAGTATAACAATTCTACAATGTGTTTGAAGGTTTTTGAAATCGATAATTTCAAAAAAAAAAAAAAAAATACAAATAACACTTCATTATAAAACGGAAGTTCTTTATGACCCCCAAAAATACAATATGAAAAATTAAAACACCGACATATATAAAGTGACCCTAAAACCATAACACACGTAATTTTCATTGAATGTTTTTGATGCATAATTAAAATACTTACCAAATGTATTTTCCTATTCCGAGAGTCGACTAAAATCGAAAATATGATTAACGAAAAGTTTAAAATTGTGTACATATTAAGGACAGTCATCCATTTGGATTGTCTTGTGCACGGTCATCTTAAATTTTTTTTATTGTTCATAACTCCGATCTGAACCGATTATTAGAATCAGAAAATCAATTTCATTTTTTTACTGTTAAATCTACTTAAAAACATTAGGCTTTTCCCGAACACCTTTCAGAATGAATGCATTGGACTCGCTTGACTTTAGAATGCATTGGAGAGGATCTATATTGCAATATCTTCTAGTCTTCGGCTACCAAACAGTCAACAAATTCGTGGATATTTCCTGACTCAGTCAGACAGTCAGGAAAGCAACAATTATGTTTAACCGCATTCGTTTACATACCTCTTCAGATCAATATGCTTGAGGGTATGAATTACTCGATGTCTTTTATTTAGAAGTACTTCAGCTCGGAAGTGGGATTGCAATTTCATCTACCTTGATGACAGTGCGTGCGCTCCTCGGATCGGCACACAATCCCGGAGCATAGTAACAATGCAAATGTTAGTATGAAACAATTAGCGTGTTTTGTTTGTTTGATGTTTAGTGTCATGATCTTGCGCGCTGAGGGCAGTGACACTTACCATTGCATTACGCGCTGGCAAGAAGTATTTAATAATGGAAGTGGGAGCGTTTGTTGTTCCGGATGTTAAAAATGTATGATGTTAATGTATGCAAATTAATTTTGAAGGGTGGGATTGTGGGAGGTTTTATTTCAGGGAGAAATATCTGTTTTCTTGGGATATAAAGGCTGTTGTTCTATATAATATTTTTTGGAGTCGGGTGAAATATTTAACAATGAACATATTCATTTAGAAATAAACTTAATCATAAAGAATTATAAAAGAAAAAGAATGAGTTTTTTTATGAGCATATTTGGCTGCATTACAAGACCTGTAAATAAAACCGAAATTTCTTAAATGTAATATTATATGCAGACAAAGATACATGTAATACATTGTTATCATGTTTACTAGGGATGAGAATATAATAAAAGTTTAAACAATAAGTTTTTGAATTGTATTATATGGAGTAGTTTCCCAACAACTTACCTGTACGCTGCCATTAAAAAAGTGGATTGCTACCTTAATCAATTATGGTTTATGCCACTTATTTTAACTCATCAATATTATTAAGAATTGGGAGTGTAAAGACGGAAAATTTTGGCAGCCGATAGCCCTGCCTGGAGAATGCAAATTGAGAAAGCGTTGTCCTGTTTATAATGAAGATACACATAAAACATTTTTAATTTTTTCTATAAAAAGTATTTTTACATTAAAAGAAAAAATAATTTTTCCAGATTTATTCAATATTAGATTTTAAAAGATAAACATCATGTACAAAAATTGCAGATACTTTGTGCTGTTATGTTTTAAAAAATTGCTTTTAAATCGGAAAATAATGGTTGAAGGTTGTTAAAATAAAAGATGAAATTTTCTGAGAAATGCAAATGAAACTAATTTAATGAGTTTAGCTATTAACTTCAAGAACATCTGTTTACAAACATATTTTTGTTTGTAAATGGTGTTTTAATTATTACCCAGCGGCTCACGCAATTAAATAGGCACTGAAAGAAATACTTCGTCAAATGGTGCAAATGTAAGAAATAGTTTAGCAGACAAATGTTAAATTCATAAACATTATAACATTGTGACACATCATCCACATTAATTTTTTTTATTACTATTTCTTTTGCTTTTGTACTTAGTCATCTATAAGATTTTATTTAAATAAACACATACACAAAAATTCTACTTAACTTTCGTTATTTCTATTTCGAAATATCAAACCCGCTTTTCTAACATAAAGTAGTTGTAAAAAGGAAACATCAAAAGACTCAATCTGAGGAAACTTTAATGCATTCTAAAATGAATATAAAACATGGAAGTAATAAAAATTCCGAAATATATGGTTTTAAGATAAGGCTTAAAGGTATTTTTATACGTCACCTGGGACCCAGAGAACGGATTTTAATGGATGCCGATAGTGGTGGTTCCTCGGTTTCTTTCCGTTGTAAACTAATGCCCGAGGGATACATTGGGATCGATAAATGAATATCATATGCATTTTGACATTTATTTTCTGTATTGACTATTTCAGAGCATCTTTAGTTAAAATGCAACTAGCACAAAGTAATGCTGATTCTTTAACTTTCATAACGTTTATGCAATGCGTAATTAAAGTGTTGAAATGATATTTTCATAATTTATTTTTAAAACTACTGCAACAAAAGGTATTGGCTGATAAGTTCACGGTACATGAATTTGCACAAACTAAGCTTGTAAGCTTTAATAAAATAACGTATTACTTTTTGGTTAAACCATCAAATATTTTTAGGCTAACCAAAAAGCTGTTTTCTCCTTAAGAATAAATTAAAACAAAGATTACCAAGCATAAGATTTGCGAATTGTAATTTTACAAGAATAAGATTGTTTAATGTTATTTATATCAAGCTAACATAAAAGATATGTGGCATCAATTTTAATTTAACTACATACGGAATTAATAGTCAAAAATATTAAATATTTTATTCGGATTTTTTTCCGACAGATATAAATTAAACAATACTTGAAATTGTAACAATTTGGCGGATCACTGAATAAATTTTTGTTCATAAAATCTCATCTAAAATGAAGTTCATTAACTTTATCACAAATTGGTGCTTCGAGAAAATCTATTACATCCAAGAACAATTGTTGAAAAAGCAATCGAACTCTCTTTAAATCTCAAGCAACAAAAATTCTTTCCTACCTCCTAACAGGATTTCCTCTACTTGCAAATTTCCTTAACCAACTCCGGACATTTCGTTTGGTGACGAACAAAGACAAATAACCAAACAATTTCACTTCTTCGAATCTATTTTTTATTCTCAATTTCTTTTCGGGGAGATTGAGAAAAAATCGACTTGAAAGACCCAAAACCTCTTCTGCCATGGTAATTAGCATCTAATAGAAAGCCCCCACTAAGTAAAAATCAAATTCCGCATTTAATTTATTGATTTTAACTCAAAGCCGTCGGACAAATTTTTAACTTGGAAATTAGTTCCGAAAGCAATTTTTTGCCCTCTTTGACTTAACTTGTTTTAGTTTGACAAAAATATTACTATTTATTTTACACTTTAAAACTTTTCTTAAAAATGCAGCATATTCACAACGCATTATGCTGTAAACACAATTTTGCAGCACTGTGATAAATTTTCTCAACTTGCACAAATACCGGAATCTTGGTCGGGATTCTGCTTGAACATTTCAGCACGTGTTGGCGTTACTGTTACTGTATCGCGATTGCTGTATTTCGACGGAATATTTTGACAGTGTAATCAAAATTAAAATTTCTATTAATAACGCATGTAAAATGGAAATTTAAATCCAAAAATGTGGATGTTCATATCGATGTAATTAATAGAAATATGTTCGCCATCAAAATAGAAATACAATTTGCCTTTTGGCTTTTATTCATGTTGAGAATCTTGCGAACTCCGTTGGTAAAGTTGGCTACCATATCTCCCGCATCTATATTGAAGAAGGGCCTCGACAATATTTTCCTACAGACGGATGGTGTAGTTAAAAATCTATCTAAAACATCACAGTGTAAATGGGTATGTTATACTTGAATTAAATCGTAGTCAAATGCTATGTCGCCACGTACTGTATCGCTATTAGTCGACGTCATATGCAATGCATGTCTTGTCGTTTGGCAGACCTTGAAAATACGTCTGCTTTCAATGTTTATAATTAATTCCAGTGTAGCATTAAAGATGCAAAATTATATGCGTATACATTAAATAAACATACATTATTAGTAAGAACTAGTTTATTTTCAAATACCAGGTGTCGTCGTATCATAGGATATGGTAACAACATAAAAGCTATGCGTTTTGCTCTTGAAAAAGCAACGCAATAAATGTGGACAATCGTAGTGAAGTTGTAAGGGGCTTTTAAGCAACATAAAAAGTTAGCCCTTTCTGTAGCTCTTCTTATAGTTCAAGAGGCAATGTTTAATATCGACCTGTTTTGGGCATAGCGCTTTTTATGGTCGGAAATCCGGAAAGCTATATTTTTCAACGGAAACGAACCTCTATCATTGAGGGATTCTTTTGCTGGTTTTGTGCACTATATTTCATTGAACATGAGCGAATTTAACATCATTATCTTTAGGGACACTCATTTTGCAGTCTTATTAAAATTGACTTTCTAGTATATTTACTCTATATCGACCATTTAAAGGGGGTCTAATTGCAAACCTCACATTCTCCATCGTGAAACAACGATATATGGTCCGATCCGCTCATTGGCGACTTCATCAGCTTAAACAAACGATTCCAATACTCGCCAATAAATTCACCTAACCCTACAGCTTATATATACTTAGTAAAGCTTGAATTTTGAAAATATAATCTTCATATCAGTTGAAACTTTGTTACACTAATTGGTCACGGAAAGAAATAATTGACTATCGATTTTTGACTTTCAACAAATCGTGTTCTAGGTTTTGGCTGATTTCTTCTTGTACTGTTTTTCGAGAATTTATTTCTTGTATAATTTCTTTCTTCTTTACGCAATATTTTTTTATCTCTTTTATTTGTGAGATTCCAAACGGAATAAGAAGAATAAATAGGATGGTTATTTAACCTTCTCTTCCAATCAGCGACAAGTTTGAAAGAAGATAATGTTACTACTTGTTTAATAAAAAGGGATTATAGACAATGTAGTGTAATAAATCTATTAATAGATTGTTTCTACCTTTTTCTACCTTTTGTTTCACTGATTACTTTTTATTCATTGAAGATAAATTCATTTAAATGTATCTAGTTTTTTATTATAAGTAATTTATGTTTGTCATAAACGTTGATTAATTCTTATGGCATGGGAATACATCGGGCTATTAAATTGAGTTTCAATTGAAAAATGAAAATATTAATCCTTTGATATTAGCGTTTTATTGAATTTGATAGAAATAAGCGCATTATTTTTTATGTTTTTATTATGGTAACTTAAAGTGAATGAAAATGAAAATTGAAGGATTGCTTTTGAAAAAGAAATTTAGTTATTTCTAACGCTTGTTTGTTACAGTACTGATAAAATAATTAGAATGCATATAAATCAAAATATTGTCTTGCACAAATTATGCACCCAATATGACCGTGTTATGTTTTGCGACATTGAAATACGCAAATAACCTTATTGAAAATGAGATAAAAAAGGCTTACAGAAAAAAAATATTATTAAAAACGTTTTACTGCATTTATTTTTGTAATAACATTTGTATATTTAAATAGGAAATTTTGTTTTAAAGTAAAAAAAAGCCATACATTTAATATAATTATGCGTGCTAAAATTTTTTTCCTTGCATATTTTTACTTTTTATGTTAAAATTTAGCAGAAGAAAACAATTTAGCAAGTTTTAAATAATCCAAATTGTTTTTTTTTTGACTCCCACGATATATTTTTGTTAGAAAAAATGTTTATCTTAAGTTTTTGAATTCCTAACTGAAGAAATAAATCTAACCATGCTTTCGCAAAACTTATATAAAATACGACGACACATATATTCATAGCGCTCAAAAAATAGCGATACATTATCACGCACTTTCAAAAAACAAGAGAATCTACCCTGTAAATTCCCAATACCCCGTTTCCCGCGGCACAAAATCCCAAGAACCCTGTCTTCATATTTAACGACCCCCCTTACCAGTGGACAGAAGCTGTAACCTCATGATAGTTTTACTTTATGAATACTAATTATAATATATTTCATAAATAATAATGTGTAGGTTTTTAATTTCATGTATTTTATTGTGAATGAAGCGTTCCATGCGATCCGTACAGTATTACAACTACACTTTGTTTGAAAATGTCATAATTAAGACTTTAGATTCAGAAGATAGGTTGGTGTAAACTTTAAAAAGTCTATTAATGACGTGTAACTGTTACAAAACTACCTAGTTTCAATAAAGAAAAAATGCATACTACATTTACAATGAAAAAACAATAACAATAACATATTGAAAAATTAAATTGTTCCTAAGCTCCTACACACACAATTTATTTTTGAAAAATAAAAATTCTTCTTAAACCAGAGAGCCCGTAAGTAAAGAAAGAACCTAACTATGCTTACAAAAATACGACGAAACATATCTTCATTGCGATACATTCTCCCGCACTTTCTAAACAAGAGAATCTGCCCTATAAATTCCCAATACCCCGTTTCCAGGGGCACAGAATCCCCGTCTCCATATTTAACGACCCCCACTAAACAGCGCCATTAGGTGTGGGGCCAGTGGACAGAAACTGTAACCTCATGATAGTTTTACTTTATAAATACTAATTATAATACATTTCATAAATAATAAATTGTTGATTTTCAAGTTCATATATTTTATTGTGAAATAAAGAGTTTTATGTGATCCGTTTAAGTATTACAACAACACTTTGTTTGAAAATTTCATAATTAAGAAATTGGATTCAGAAGATAGTTGGATGTAAACTTCATAAAGTCTGTTGACGTGTAACTGTTACAAAACTAGTAGTTTCGATAAATAAATAAATAAAAAAAATGTATGCTGCATTTACAATGAAATTACAATAACACATTGCAAAATTAAATTGCTCCTTCCTCCAACACACACACGCACACACAATTTATTTTTGAAAAATAAAAATTCTTCTTAAACCAGTGAATCCGTAAGTAAAGAATGATACCTAACTAATGCTTTCTACACGCGTACAAAAATACGAAGTAACATATCTTCATTGCGATACAGTCTCCCGCACTTTCTAAACAAGAGAATCTGCCCTATAAATTCCCAATACCCCGTTTCCAGGGGCGCAGAATCCCAAGAATCCCCGTCTCCATATTTAACGACCCCCACTAAACAGCGCCATTAGGTGTGGGGGCCAGTGGACAGAAGCGGTAATCCCCCACGGGAGGAATGATAATTTCCCCCAGCACTATTTTAATGCACCGATAAATAAACATTTTAATGAGGGCCACGCGAGCTTGACCTGTGATGGGTTGGGGTGTCACAGATAGCCCGAGCTGTTTTATTGGATTGGGTTTATTAAGATTCAATGTTAGGAGAGAGAAAGCGACTAGGGAAGAATACCTGTCTTTTATTCTTAAGCCCTGATGTATTTCCCGGGATTTATGCCGGGATCTTAAGATTTCAGCGTTGATTTCCCAAGATGGTGCTGACAGATGCGTGCAATCATTTACGCGGGAGAAATTCCGAAAACGAATGTAACAGGTTCTCGCTCCCGGGTCTGTGTTTATGCAGGGTAAATGTTTGGATTTCAGAAGTTTTAAATGGTGATGTTTGGGTAAAGTAACAAACAACTTGAGTTCGTATACAGCTTCAAAAATATAGATTTTCTTAAAATATTTCTTGGACAGTGATTATGTGGTAGAGGCATATTATACTACCTATTCAAGACGATTGGCAAAAAAAAAATTACCTTGAGAAAATGAGCTGTCATATCAATTCAATCTAAATAAACGAATAAAATACAAACGAGAAAATCCCCAAAAATGCATTTAGGAAAATACAATTTAAATAAAAGGAAAAATAAGGAAAACAATTTGAATTTAACCCTTTAATCTAAAAAAGAAGTTTTTAATTGTATTCACAAATGGTAAATGTTTGGATTTCAGAAGTTTTAAATGGCGATGTTTGAGTAAAGTAACAAACAACTTGAGTTCGTAAACAGCTTCAAAAATATAGATTTTCTTAAAATATTTCTTGGACAGTGATAATGTGGTAGAGGTATATTATACTACCTATTCAAGACGATTGGCAAAAAAAAATTACCTTGAGAAAATGAGCTGTCATATCAATTCAATCTAAATAAACGGATAAAATACAAACGAGAAAATCCCCCAAAATGCATTTAGGAAAATACAATTTAAATGAAAGGAAAAATAAGGAAAACGATTTGAATTTAACCCTTTCATCTAAAAAATAAGTTTTTAATTGTATTCACAAAGTTACCTTTAATGGATTAAGTGAACATTCGTTTTATTTCAAAATTTGACACTATCAACGGTAATTTTAATGAGCTAAATTACCATACTTAAATTACTGAAAAAAAAATGAAAAAATATTTACATATGCATTAAAAAAATATCATTAAAAAACACACATTCGATCAGATATACTTATTTTTAAAATACTTAGAAGTCCTAATCAAACACTAACGAAATGTGAATAATTTTATAAACTTATCACTCATCCTTAAAGAATAATAATAATAAAAAAACTTTTTAGCTCCATTTTTTTCCGCTTTATCTCACTTTCGGTTCACCGCGCTTTACCTTAATCCTCTTCCTATATGGCTTCCCTTGAAGATTCCAAAAGATTGTTCTGTCAAGTCGTATGTTTTTCGAACTAGCTAAAGGTGACAGGAATGTTTTTGTAACTCATAATCCTTTCGAAGGTGGTGACGATGATGTGTAGCTTTGTGTGTCTATAACTTCTAATCAGCTGAAATAGATTCAAAAATAGAATAGCAGATATGAATACGAGTCTGTTAGATAGCCATGAATTTACGCTCATCCGTGCTTACTGATTAAATAATTGAGCATTAAACCTTCTATGCATCTTCTATTGTATCATGCTTGTCACAGACCGATATTTAAAGTTATAAATATAGATCTTTGCTTTTTATGGAATATTTCATACGATTTAGAAATATCAGTAGCTAAAAGAAAAGACCTTATTGAAAAAAATTATAAATATAACCTTATCAAATAAAAGGCAACTTACAACAAATAAAAGGCAATAAAAGGCAAAAAGCAAAAAAAAAAATATTATGGATATATGTGTTATTTGTTAGTTCCATTTATCGTTCTTTGCTTTCCCTGAGTGATTTTTGTCAAACATTACTATGTCTATAGAATCGCCTTAAACCAGTGTATCTTGTAATACAAGTAAGTATAAAGTTATTTGTGTGTAGTTTTGACTAATTTTTAGCTCAATACTTCTTAGATAAATCATTGATTTTTTGGGAAAAAATAAACAAAAAAAACCTTTCTCTAGTAACATGTTAAAATGAAATATTAAGCAATAGTTGCTAAACAGGAAAAAAAATTCGTACAGTGAAAGAGTAAGCTCCCGCCAATTTTACTGGTTGATAATCATTAAATCTACCACTCAGAATTTACAAAGGCAAAAGGTAGTACTTCTGAAATAGTATTTTCACTTCTCTACATGCATTTCTCTTTGGTTTTTGTAGAGGTTCGCCCAAGCTTAAAATATTTGATTCTGACATTTTGATATAAAGGCACACATCAGCTTCACAAAAAATTATTCGCTAATTTTTCGTAGTATATATCGATATGTAAACAAGACACCTTGAAATAGTTTTGTAATTTAATAAATTCGTTATCTTATATCTTAAGTGGGAAGTGTCTAAGAAGCTTATGTTCTAGCATTTGAGACTAAATCGGCTAAATATGAGGAAAATGTAGGATAATGGTATTTTTCAATCAAATTAATTTCAATCTCCTCATATTTCTATTCCAAATACAATTATATCTATATATAACTATCTTCCATAACCTTTCAGATCGAATTTCTGAGGAAATAATGATTGGAAAATTCAATCCAGACTCTACTGCGACAGAAACGTCACAAGGTCACTGCATTATTAAAGTGATTCGAAAGGTATTTCACGTTCGCTTTCACAAAGGAAATAAAAAACCCTACACAAAAACTATTCTTTCTCATAAATATTTATACTTTCCCGACACAATCATGGCAACAGAAATTTCACAGTAGACGGGACAAGTATTACCGAATCCTCTGTTTTCAGCAACGCAGAGGCTACAGAATTTACAACATTCTCTGGACAATAGCCAAAAGTACATTCAATTCAGTGAATTTTTCTTTAGTGCGCCGAAATGCAATGTCTGTAAGTAACTGTTTTTAAGTAACTCGGAAACACAAAAAGGGAACAATTTTGAGAAGCATTTCTTTTGGTTATTGGTTACTCTTTGAGAATGAATGGAGAAAATTGTTGAATTTAAAGTTGTGCGAGATTTTTTTTTAATTATTTAACTATGCAACAAAAGATCGTAAGTTTTTACAAGCGGATTTTGCGATTGAGCTGAAATTCAAATGTTTTTTCTATTGTTTGAGATGTAACCTGGACTTTTATTACTATATTTTTAGAATTCTATTTTTTTTTGTCTACACCTTATACAACAAACGTTTTAGGGTATTTTTTGAAATACTAGTTCTTTGACGTTTTTTTTCAAAAAATTATTGTTTTGTTTTTCGTCGAATCAGTTTGAAGATAAAAAGCAAAACAAATGCAAATTATGCAAACACAACGAAAGAAACTGGTCTATTTGTATAAACAAAATTGCATAAATGTTTTAGCATTTTGTTCGCAAATTTCAAAACCTCATTTAAAATCTTATTTACGTTATTTATAAAATAATTCTGCACTTGTAAAACGTATCTTCATCTTTGTCGACAAATTATTATTGTGAAACAAATGTTATACTTATTTTTATGTGTCTTGCATTGTTTTTGCACTCGTATATTATTTTTTTTTGGGCAGTTTCAGCAAAATTACGTTTTTTTATATTTATATATTTTTTATTTTATGACTTATATTTTTAATAACAGGATGTAATTGAAAGAATGTATACTTAGGTTTCAACAACTAAATATAAATAACATCTAAGTACATTACATGTTTTATTCTTTACGTGCGGTATTTTTCCATGTTACAATGACATTTACATAAAATTAATGCAGCTCAAAGTATGTTTTTTTAATAATTAGTCATTTCATTCATTTAAAAAAATGAAAACTAAATATGTAGCATATAATTAAAATATATTGCATTTACATAGCAGCATATAATTAAAATATATTGCATTTACATAGCAGCATATAATTAAAATATATTGCATTAAAATATTAATACAGAAACTATTCATTACCAATTTTGATTAACATTGTTTTTTTTTTTAATGTGAAGCATAAATGAAAGGAATATTAAAATACCCAAACAATAAACACATTATCATTTAATGTAAAGCCCATTCTTCAGCTAAAATGTAAGAAACACTTTTGCTCCAAAACTTTATGAAGACAACAACGGCAAAATATTTTAGTTGTTAGAAGCAAGAGAGAGAGAGAGCCGGGCTTAATGATTGCGTTTTTAGTAAGTACTTTCCGAAAGTTTTACATGGGAATGGGGAAATTTATTTTCTCCGTAGTTTCTCTAGTGATTAGCACAAGTTTCAACATTAAATTAGTTTTGCAGTAATGGGTGCCAACTAATTATTTATATTTGGCAAGTAACAGATGTATCCAACAGTATATTTCCTGAAACATATTTTGGAAATAATAAAAAAAAATGCTTCTTTTCCGAAAACTCATTTCGGAACATTTTGACGTAATACGTAGTGTATGTAAAGTTTTGTCTAGATATTGTTGATAAATAGTTTGTGACACGTTTTGTATTTGTAACATGACGCTGACTTTACTTTCGAATAAAGAGATTGATTTAATTTTTAGATTGTGTGAAATTTAGTAACCACACATCAAGTATATATAGATTTTTTTAATATTTTATTGAATTTTTTTTAAACATAACTTTTCGACCTTGGGTTTTTAAATCAAATATTTTAGAAGTTTTTTTCCACTGCTGGTAAGAATTGAGAAACCAATTATAATTATATGCTACATAAATATAACTTAAAAAATAAGTAAAATTTAATTTTAATTAAAAACTTGATTATTTTTATTTATTCATTCATTAATTCCTTTTTATTGTAATTATGGACCTTAGAAATAACTGTGCCATATTATAATAATGTACATTGTACACCAGGGAAAACTAATTTTTTCACTTTATCATTTAATATTAATGAACTCGTTAAAACTAAAAAAAAAACAGGCTCAGTGGAGATTTCTTATATTTACTTTGATTTCAATTTAAGAGAAACATTGTAAGCAGAAATACAATATCGCTTGATTTCACTTTTTTTACATTCACCGATTTTATTTATATACCCGATTCAGAGTTTCAAAGCACTGCATCTTTTGCCACTTTTGTAATTCAATTATTCTATGCGTGATTTTTTTTTAAAGTTTTAAATTCATGTTAGCAATACATTATTCAAACTGAATTAATGACACAAATTTTGTATTCTAATACGTCTTTAATGATATCCAATGGAAATTTTTGCATATAAACCATTAAATTTGAGGCTAATGTAAAAAAGTTTTACATCACATTCTAACATGAAGAATTTCATGAAGTCCCAAGGGTCTGTTTGATGCCACCAAAGATAAGATAAATCTCTATTACAATGGATACTATCACTTTAATGATTTTAAAATGTGTTGCTTTGGGTGAAAAAGTAACAATAGCTTGATGCATACGATAGGGGAGAGTGTTGTACCTTGGGACACTGACAATTTCTAAGAATCTATTGGCAATATTAATACATTGTTTATTTCTAATAGTAGCCTTAACCAACAGACATCATCATAATAAAATTTAACACTAGCATCATTGAATTGATGAATTGGTGACAAAAAATAATATTTCATTACCCCGAAGTACTTATTTTTCTCATTCTAATATAATTTTTTACCTTTGTACTTTTACAAAAAGTCAACTGCATTTTATTTTCTTCATAAAAGAGAAGATTTTAAAATATTTTGGTTATGAGAAAATAATGATAATGCATTTAGATTGGCCACTATCTTGCTTTTATTTAAACCATGTAGTGTGTTGTACCTTGGGACAGTAAAGCGTATTGTATCATCATATAATGTTAAATAATTTGGACTTGCAATTTTGCTGTATAATTTAAATTATTCTTGAATTTTGAAGTTTTATTTGCGTATTTCCTTGAAAAAAACATAAAGTTTGTTTCCTGGCACAAATTAGTTCAAGTGTATGACTATTGACTGAATTATAAAGTATGTCCCAAGGTACAACATCATGTTGTACCTTGGGACAGTTTATCCTCACAACTTTAAATGAGTGGCAATTTTTTAATTTCAAGCTGCCATAATTTGAAAAAATATATTATAGAGGAATATATTGGTGTGTTGAAATGCGGCTTTTAATTTCTATTTTGACTATAATTATCGAAGAAAAAAATTAAAATGTAAAAATTGTCCCAAGGTACAACACTCTCCCCTATATGTTATTCAAAGATTCTTTTAAAAATGCCGATGTTTTCAGTATATTGGAATACGAAATATTACAAAATTCCTCAATATCAATATTGTGCATCAATTTTGGCATGTGATGTAACCATAAATGAATATGATTTTTTTTATGGTATGGGTAGATTTATTTGTATAAAATAAACAATTACTCACATTTAAGGTGTTTTTATGATATTTGTTATTTTATATTTTTTTTCTATATTTAACTTTAAAATACAAACTGTTTAGGAGGAATTAATTTTATTTTTAGTAATTCTAGTGTACAAAATTTGCCTGCACTAAATATGTTTCGTGGAATATAAATTAAAGAAGTCATTACTAAAAAAATATTCATAAATATTCAACACGTTGAGTTATTTTTTTTTCATTTTAAATTCACACATACTTATTATCAGGTGAAATAAAAACAGCTGTATATGGCATTTCATGAAAAAGAATAGCAACCAAAATCTTGTGAAAAAAAAGCTAAAAAATTGAATGAAAATGAGAAAATCATTTCTAAGGGAATATAAATATATACTAATTAGAGCTTTGTTGACATTTCTTCGCTAAAAAACAATTTTACACAGAAAATCAGTTTGAATTGAATTTGAAGTTTTAAACATTTTTATGATTTACTTAACGATATAACACTCTTGAATACAGAGTATTTTATTCACGTACTCACGTTTGTTTGCAATACGGCACGTACTTTGATTTTTTTTTATTAAAAAACTATGCAAAACTATTTATCAGTTATAAAATTTAAATAATATTTGAAATAAAAAAATAACGAACTGATATTTAATTTGGTTATTTTACTTGCTTTATAAACACAGAAACACACGTAAATTTTAATAAAAAATATTTTTCAAGAAACTAACCCTTTTGTATAAGTCTATGCCAAGCATAAATTTTTTTTAACATTACATTATGTGCATTTCCATTAAATGTATTTTTGAATTCTGCATAAAATAAAATATAAATTGTCTTAATCATTTAACTTTTAAGAGCATACAAGTTTTTTTAAACAATAACATTTAACAAAATAATTAAGCTTTATATTTTTAATGTGAATACTCGATGAAAATATTTGCTTAAGTCAATTTAAGAAAAATAATTTAATAATTTGGCACGTGATAATCCTGAAATTTTTCTTTGCAAAATATTTCTCTATTTTAAATCAAATAAAGTAGATACTTTTTAGCATGGATTTTCCCTTTAAATTATGTTTTATCAGTTTTTTAATCTTCTTATAAAACCTTGGGTGATATTTTCTGTTTACAAAGTTATAACATTTTCGGTATTTAACGTACAAACTTAAACAGGCTGGTTTTAAGTTTAGAAATTGTTCGATATTAACAATTTTTATACCTCGGTCTTTAAACTTTTATAACTTCTTTCAGTTGGATCGCTTGGTTGATCTTTGATTAAGTTTTCCATTAACTTTAGATCATACATTTTATGCACTAAGTACTAAAACTGTTCATTTCTTTTGGACTACATTTTGAGTGGATCGTGATTATTCAAGTTTTGTATCGTAAACCCGAAGATGCATCAAAAATGCTGCAATGTCACTTGGATCAATTTACTTTTAGTGTTAGCAGTATTTCATTCTCTTCATTTAAATTCAAGATTATTTCATTTATACTCAAGATTTTTTTGACGTTAAAAGTGCAATGAATCCATCATATCATCATCATATATTAAATTGTCCCTGGTTATTTCTGTTTCCTGTTGCTCAAAAAGTTACTTAGGGGATAGGAAATTTTTAATACATCACGTATTGTTTCATTCCTACAACTTTTATTATTTCTTTTATAATTACTTTATTTACTTATTGTAATTTATTCAACCTTTAAAAATGCTAAACTGCTAGCGATAGTTTTTAAATTAAATATTTAAATTATGTATATTGGCTTTGCATTGCGTGAACTGTTTTTAAAATTTTATGTTCGGTGTCAAAATAATAATTGTTCCTTGTAGATTCAACAGCTTAAATTTTAATTGTTTCGTCATATTTTGGATATTCAATAAAATCAATTTTTAAGCTAAAAAAAAAAGCCTAAGAAATGGTGCAATCAAATACCAAAAATAATTTGAATTATTTCTTCGACTATCGTTGCAGCTATTACTACCATATTTTTGTGAACATAAATTTTTAACATACGTCTTAATAAATATTTTTTTTTTCTGTGAAACAGTTCCAGCCCAATTATTTAAGTTTTTTTATTATTATTAACAAAGCGGCAATATCTATAATCAATATGCAAATCATCAAACGTACTGCAATATCTTGACTCCAGCACTCCAACTAAACTGATATTGTTGATCGTAAGTCTAACTATTTTTCGAAATATAAAATTTAATAATTACTACCCATAACTTAGCACCAAGACATCTTGCCCAACATTAGACACTTTCCAGAACCCTTTGAAATCCCTCCTAATTGTCAACTGCCTTTCTAACAAGCGGCCGTTTCTCTGATGTTGCAATCACAGGACCAAGCATGCTGAATCCCAAATTCGGCCAATTGTTCCAAGTCAGTTTTGTAGCATCTTGACTGACCAGAGTTGCCAGACTTGGCTGCAAATTTCACAGTATGACAGTTTTGGGGTTTCTAAAAATCACTTTGTAATAGTTTACAAATGTTCCTTAATTTATTTTTGAATAAACAATTCCTGAATTGACTATGATCTACACTTCTATAATATGCATGCTATGATCGACATGAAAAAAAAAATAGTTTAAATACGAGTTTAAATACTTGAAAATAATTGCTTAATAAATAGTCCATAAATAAATTACATATCTTGAAACACAATAATATGATGTCTCATGGTCTAAATTTACTATGGTAGAGATTTACTGTGTTATTTAGATCCTCTACACTAAAACTTTATAAATAAAGGTAATGTTAACGTCTCTCAGATCATTTAAATAAAGACTAAAATATGTAACTATCAAATAAGGTTAAAATTTATGGTCTACCATAACCTTTTGAGACTGGTGTTCAGATTACGCTGATTTAAATTTAAGAGACTGAATTTGTAGTTTTATCGAAAAAAATGCGTTAAGCAGCATCAATGCCAGCTGGCATTTGGCATCATCACTTTCAATATTTTTTTCAAAATTTTTATGTCCCGTTATGACATCCGAACACACATCATTCGATTCTTCACACTCTGTTCTATCAGACAATATTTTACATTAATCTCAATAGAAGTCAGAACTACTATTTTTTTTTTTATTTAGAAAATAGTCAACAAGCGTTTCTCTTGATTTTTGATAAGTTCACTTCAGTTCCACATATTTAAAACACAATTTAAACTATTTCGGTTAAATTAATTACTAAATTTTTTTGAATAATATGGTCAGATACCTTAAAATATATAACTCGAAGTGTTTTTAGGTAATATATATTTTTTTTTATTTTGTTGTTTTCCACAGTTAACAAAATTTGGCATTGTTTCAAAAACCATATAAAAATTTAAATGAATTTTTTTTCTTATGGAATTCGTATATTTGACCTAAAATAAGCTTATTTTGTGAATATCAGATGTTTCTGTAGTGTAGTAAATTTTTGGGACTGAAAGGGTTAAAGACAGTCATTTTTTATACGAATAACGAATGGTACAAGTCAACTACTTCAGTACCGATATTTTTAAAGAGCTTAAAAGTTCTCTTTTATACCCGCACGGTCGTGATAAACCGGTCGTAAAGGGATACAAGCAAATTTGCGAATAAAACAAATGCAAAATACCTAAGATTTACAATTCAATTAAAACTATAAAATAAAAGTTTGTAAAATAAAACTTTATTGTTCATACAACAATCTTACAAAGAAATGTAAGACATTTTAAACTCTCATACTACGCCAACTTGTGACATGGTATCGCCAAGAATTGGCGAAAATTAATATTTCAAATCGGCAACCCCTATAACCACCATAGTTTGCAATGTCCACCAACTTAGTAAGATGGCTGCGGGTTATTATAATGTCCAGCTTGGCTTCGTCGTTGTACGAATGGCTGCATATATCTGGACGTTGACAGCCATGCATTAGAAGATGCTGATAGTGAGGGCGTATCTCACAGAGTGAGCTCTGTTAGTTTGTTCCGCGAGTTATGCCTTTTATAACTATGGTAGATTATATTTTTAATTACTTGCGTTGCATTGAACATTAGAAATGAGAGTATTGGTGTATCTAGTGTGGATTGAGATAAAGAAAATTGTATTTGTTTGTCTGTAATATAAATATATTTGGCTTAAAAAGTATTATTAAATTGATGTTATATAATAAATTGACTTTAATATTATTTTTGACTTGCAGTATTACTATTGACAGGTGAAAAATAGTTGCAAACATATTTTAGTACGATGATATTTTTTTAATCGGCAATTCTTGTTAAGTATCAGCATATTTTCACAATGATTAATTGTAGGTTTAAAGTATTTGATTGTAATTGTAAACTTAAATAAACATGATGTTAACCAATGTGTTGCAGTTTATCCATTCACGACAACTGGAAAGAAAATTCGAAATGCGAAAATTAACATTGTGTTCGAGTTTTCCAACTAAGCATAAGGAAAATAAAAATTACAGTGAATAATTTCAGTGGGACAAACTACATTACATAAAAAACGAATTAAAAAAAAATAATTGCCTGTTCGGAAATCAAGGCGTTAATATTTTTAACAAATTCGCCTTCAGTGGGTTACAGATAATTTAAATAAAAAATGAACGTAATTGCATTGTTAAATTACTTCAAATGTTGAATCCATTAGCTCGTTGTCTTTTTTCAACCGTGTTATTGGTAATAAATTAATTGACATATGATGTTAATTATTATTTTCTTTTTGAGGTAAGTTATTGAATTTTGTTGGATCTATTGTACCAATTACAGAGTCTAGACTGCAAAGCGCAATGAAAGGTAATAATTTATTTTGCAAGAATCTTAATTTCTTCAGCATTTTTAACTGTTTCATAACATAACTATCCTTTTACCAAATTTGCTCATTGGATGCGAAATTGTCTTTGTTTTTCTTTAAAAAAACTTTAATCTTGTCAAGAAATCCAATTAACGTAGTGTAGAAGATAAAACAAAACACAATACGTGCTTATTAAACCTGAAATTATTCAAATATATGAAGAACTGAAAAGCTTAACGTTGACAAAGTTTTTTTTAAGTTTTAATTAATGTTTAGTAAATTTCAACATATTAAGTTTTTATAGTTCATTTTTCGTATAACAATAAAATTGAAAATTCACTCTGTAATCCAAGTTTAAACTATTCCTCCATTTAAAGATTAAGGGCTCTGAAATTTCGAAATTTGTCCTTTTCCGTTTTATTATACGGAAATGTAATGGTCGGGCCAAAATATCGCGGCCAAAATATCGCCGGCCGAAATATCGTGCGCCCAAAATATCGCGGACCCAAAATATCGCGGGCCAAAATATCGAGGGCCAAAATATCGAGGGCCAAAATATCGCGTGGACAAAATATCGCCGTAAAGTAAAAATGGAGTGGATTTAGTGGATTTTATGGTGTTTGGCCGTGAGAGGGAGTTCGATGGTAAAATGGTATTACTTATCTAGTACATTGTGATGAAGTTCGGTTTTACCTATTAGAGCCTGGATTTTTATAAAAATGTATTTTAAGTCATGCATTTTTTTTGTTAGGACAATTTAGTCAAGAGGTGGGTTTAATGGGTTAAGGTTTTATATTTGAACTTGATTTTTAGTTCTATGGTTAAAATGGTATTACTTATCTGGTAAATTGTGCTGAAGTTCGGTTTTACCTATTAGAACCTTGCCGGCCCGCCGGCGTAGTAGTTAGTGTACTAGCCCTTGGAGCTGCTGGGCTCGGGTTCGATTCCCGGCAGGCCCGGACAGGCCCGCCGTCCCGTCGGCCGGCGGGCCGGTACGCCCTTTTCCACAAAAAAAAAAAAATAATAATCTGACTCAGTTTTTGAACTACAGATTCGTCTTCTCGTAGGTTGTTCGCACTTTCATATGGTGCATAGGGGGCCATTTTGTAATGTCTTGGTACTACTAATAGCTAAGCCGATACTTAACAAGGCGCCTTCACTTCTATACTGGGCGCTGACTAGACGGTTAAATTGATGATTACAATTTCATATACAGCATGGAATTATTTATTTGTGTAATATACTTACATTATCCGATTAGGAGGTGATTAGACGAAACAGAACCAAGGTAACTCCCATGGCTTTACGCCTTAACACACCCGATACAATCAATTTTAACAACACATTTCAAATGGGACATTTTGACAAATATTAAAAACTGATTTAAATAAGGCGCCTTTCTTTTCATTGAAGCGCCAATGGCTTTTTGAACCAGTTGGCTTTTGAACCAGTTTTGAAGTTGTTGTAAACAAGAAAGATACAGCGCCTTATATGATATCGAGGCGCTTCAATATATGATTATATAAAGGATGTAAAAAGAACAGCGCTAACGATCAGTATTAGGGCGCCTACGACCGTACAATATCACAAAAAACGCTTTTTAGATTATCTTGTTTAAAGTTTTGATACTTGGTGCAGAATAGTACATCTGACGTATCATCCGGAATTTTTTGTTTTTGAATGAGGGGTCTAAAAAAAACGTGCGTAAAGGAGTATTAGGGCGCCTTTAATTTTACATACCGCTTTTCGACAAACCAAGCGCCAGGAGCAATGGGGCGCCTACGATATCACATAACTGGATTTAAACTTTCTTGTTTTCAATTTTGATACTTGGTGAAAAGACGTACTTTATGTATTTTGTTCAAATACATATAATGTCGATTGATTTTTTTTTTAAATGTGGGAACAACTAAAGAAATACTTGTCAAGGAGTATTACGCCAAAACCGAGCTTAAGTTTGCAGCAGAGAAATGTACCATACCAAAACCGACCTTAAGTTTGCAGCAGAGAAATGTACTACGCGGAGGAATTTGCGTAAACAACAAGCGGCTGGCACCGAAGCTTCGCCTGCTCCGATTGGTTGATAATTTGACCCTGACATTCGTGCGCCCTGTCACTTTAAAATCGAAGGAAAAAAAATTATTAAAATAACACTCCAACTGAAGCTAAACTAATAAAAATAATCATTTGTATACTGCAAACTTAAGGTCGGTTTTGGTACAGGCGGAGGAATCTGTGTAAACAACCCTGCTGGCGCCGAAATTTGGCCTGCTCCTATTGGCTGCTCCTTCGATCCTGATATTCGAACGCCCTGTTAAGTCAAAATCGAAGGAAAAAAATAATTAAAATAACACTCTAACTGTTGCTATACCAAAACCGACCTTAAGTTTGCAGCAGAGAAATGTACTACGCGGAGGAATTTGCGTAAATAACGCGGCTGGCGCCGAAGCTTCGCCTGCTCCGATTGGTTGATAATTTGACCCTGATATTCGTGCGCCCTGTTACGTCAAAATCGAAGGAAAAAATAATTAAAATAACACTCTAACTGAAGTAAACTAATAAAAATAATAAATTTATGTCCTGAAAATAACAAATAAATTTGTTTATTGAATGTGAAATACCTTTTTGTATTCGATTCTCGCACTCGAAAATGAGAACTATATACCCTTTTTCTCGTAGAACATTTGTATACTGCAAACTTAAGGTCGGTTTTGGTGTAGGGTGCCTTTAACTTCAGGGGCTGGGGAGCCTAGTCGGTTAAGCACTCGCTTAGCATGCGGAAGGTCCCAGGTTCGGGTCCGGGCATCGCCAAAATAGCTGCCGACCTATAAACGGCCCATGTAGCTAAAAATATCCGACGAATAATACCCCGTGTAAAGGAGTGCACGTTAAATATCCTTCAAAGTCCTAACGCTGCGTACGATGTCGCCCTTAACGGTTGCGTTGGCTCGTCACCTGACTGTGGTTCTATAATACGACGCCCGTCGCCAATAGCCCTCGTGTAGCTCTAGTGCGATGATAATTCAAACCTAACCTAACCTTTTACTTCATATTGGTGGGTTTTTTTATAACGATATGAGAGACTATTTGATTTTGATTTGAACGTTTGACGAAATATTTATGCCGTAAATGGAATCACCAAAGAAGCCACCCGACCCGAAAATAAACATTCCAAATTCGAGAAAAATCGAGATATAAACATAATAAATATGTATTTCTAGTGGCGGGTTTTGACCCTGTCGGGGTTAAAAACCAAAGAGTTCTATAGTAGGGTAGAGACAGAACCTGGCAACAGCACCATGGACCATCACGCAGAAAATATAGGGTGGCATGTGAGGCCCTTATGGCCGAGTGGTTTGGATCGTAGGCCATAACAAAGAGAATATTTATCAACGAGCCCATTTAATGACGGGGCCTAAGATCCCTTGTCTTTTGGAACCTCAAAATTCTTAAAATTCGGGGACAAGTGAGAAATGTTAGTGTTTTATTTTTCTTTGTTCTTATTATTTTTTCTTTTATTAGAAAACCACAGTTAAGTAACGATCCGACACCTGAGTAGGCACACAACGCAAGCGTTAATAGTGACATCGTACGCAACGTTACAACTGTGGAGAATATTTAACATGCACTCCCTCTACACGGGGCCGGGGTATTCGTCGGACATTTTTCGGCTGCCCGGGCCTACAAGTCAAATCTTATTTTGTTAACAATAAAAAGAAGAAAACCAAAGTTACAATTCCATAGGAAAAATCTACTTCGCATGGGGGTAAATTCTGATAGAATGACGCGTGGCTCCATTTTTTTCTTTTGATTTTTTATAAGTTGCTATATTGTGCACTCACAAATCAGTAAAGGTCACGATATTACGCAATGTTAAAGAAAAGAAATAACAAAAGCTATTTTCCCCCTCCCTCAGATTTATTTTTAAACCAGTGGCAATTATGGCGAAGAATAAGATTTTGGTTACATTTTTTTTTTGTATTATTCGATTTTTTTTGTTATGTTAGCTTAACTGATAGCCAGACAGGCGCTATTAGGTAGTTTTTTTCCAGTGGAGAAGACCAATGTCTCGACGGCTATATTTCAAAACCAAAACCGACCTTAAGTTTGCAGTATACAAATGTTCTACGAGAAAAAGGGTAAATAGTTCTCAATTTTGAGTGCGAGAATCGAATACAAAAGGTATTTCACATTCAATAAACAAATTTATTTGTTATTTTAAGACATAAATTTATTATTTTTATTAGTTAAGCTTCAGTTAGAGTGTTATTTTAATTATTTTTTTCCTTCGATTTTGACGTAACAGGGCGCACGAATATCTGGGTCGAAAGGAGCAGCCAATCAGAGTACGCGAAATTGCGGCGCCAGCCGGGTTGTTTGCCCAGTTTCCTCCCCTCAGTACAGGATACTATGACAAGGGGAGGATTCGTCATTTGTGTTTTGGAAAAAAAAATGGATTTTTTGTGCTCCTAGACAGGAGGGCCGTTGACGAAATATTTTCCCATCAAGCAATGGCGATCTTACCCCTCACCAAGAAAGTCATAAGTCATAACCTATGGGTAGGGAACATATATATTCCGGCTTGTGTGCTTGATCAGAAACCCGCTTATTAAGCCTTCGTCAAGTAAGACAGACACAGAAAGAGTTTTTACGGTCATAGAGAAAGGAAGTACACCCAGGACGAAGGTGGGAATCGAACCCGCATCCGTTACAGCACGCAGACTGCTGGCCTGCGATGCTAACCACTCGGCCATCCGGGCCCCTGGACCAAACTAATAATCTTGCTTCCCTCGATAAATCCGGGTACTCGTAAAATCTGGACTAGCTATAAACGAGTTCGGCTGCAATCGATTAATCAACTTATTTTTTGTTCTGTAAATGTTCACTAAAGTAAGCAAATTATTCAGTTGCTACATAATTTTATATGAATGCACTTAAAAAATTAATATATATTTTTAAAAAAATGATAATGTTTGTACTATTTCAACTTCCTCACATTCCCAAAATCACATTCGAAATAACCCTAAACTAATCCTTCTATTAAAAACGAGTCTCTTTTTAAAGAGCAATACAGAAAGGTAACGCTTCAAACATCGCCTACATTTTCGTTAAATAATTACTAATTTTTAAAATTCATACACTTTTTAAACTGCAATTACCCCCAACTGAATTCTTAAAAAAAAATTTAATGGTATTAATAAAAATCAAGTTCAAATAAAAAACCTTAACCCATTGAACTTAACTCGTGATTACATTGTCATAATTAAAAAGGGATAAAAATACATGTCTTAAAATACATTTTAATAAAAATTCAGGATCCATTACGTAAAACAGAACTTCATCACAAATTATTGAATAAGTAAGTAGTGCAATATCATTTTACCATCGAACTCCTTCCCACTGCCAAACACCTAAAAATCAATTAAATACACTCCATATTTACTTTACGCGATATTTTGTCACGCGATATTTTGGCCACGCGATATTATGGGCACGCGATATTTTGGCCTGCGATATTTTGGCCCGCGATATTTTGGGCGCACGATATTTTGGCCGGCGATATTTTGGCCGCGATATTTTGGCCCGCGATATTTCGGCCGCGATATTTTGTCCCCAAACCCTGTTAAGATATTGATAAAGAATCTTTTAGAAATGTGCGATCACAAAAAATTGAAAAACTGTAGAGGAGTAGATATTTGAAACTATAGTTAACAACATTTTTAAAAATTACATGTTGCCTGCAGATTATGGAGATTTTAAATTTTTTTTGGCAAAAAAATAGTTTTTTTATGAACGTTGGTTATACATAAAAACAAATAATACAAGTTCAAAAACAAGGAAATAGTTGAACAGGGTATCGGACCCCTTTACCTTCTTAATAACGTATATTGACGAAATATACATTAGCAATTATTTTTGTGTGTGTGTTTACTGCAACATAGTTTTTACAAACTCAATACCATAGCTTGATTCGAAATATATTTCAAACATGCATCTACTCAGGGGTTGGTAGAATTGCTGGTACTCTTTAATAATTTGCTTTTTTAAACAATCATTTTATTGCTGTTCTCCATTAGACGATGGTACAAAATTGCATGAGTGTACCAATATTGAAATCAATTTCATCGTACACATTTTGCAATTACCTAGAGGTATACATTGTTTAAATGGTACTTTTGATGAGAGCTTACGAATAGTTCAAATTTTATAATTTGTTGTAGAAAACATGTATTTTAATGTCATTATTATCGAGCAAAATACTTGAAATTTAACACAATTTGTATTTTATGCCAGTTAGGTAGTACACAATTTAGATCACATGCATTATATCGATTCAGAAGACCTATAAGTTATGTTGTGCAAGTGGGATGATATAATAACATTTAACATATGTGAGGGTACATTGCAAATAAAAATTCAAATTAACTGCATCAATTATTATTTATAATACATGAATATTATGATCTATTAAATTTAATTTCATTCAAAATACAATTGTCTATGCAGTTCAAAGGCAATGAAATAAACATTAATGTACTACATTATTGTTTCGCAAACTTATTTCCTTCATTTCACTAAACCAATAACAATAAAACATAGACAAAAACACATACGCCTCATTCCCAGGCAATGCATCACGTTTTGATAAGAATGGCACGTATATCCACGTGTGCACTCTCACAAGGAAACACACACACACAACTTGGGAGCATAAATCTATGATGAGTTGTACGTCCCTGAGAGAAATAATTCTTCCCATGCATGAAGAACTATGTAATATCTCTCTAAGTGAGATCCCTTATGTGCCTGTCAAGGCGCAGGGGATATATTGAAGATGACACATTTTCGAGGTTCTTTGCTGTCTTTGCGGGGCATACTTCAAACATTCTTTTGGGTTATTTTTTCGGATAAAAATACTGTAAGGATGTTTATGTTGTGGATATACTCGTTATATAAACTTTTTTGTCAGAAAATGTACGAGTAGGAGTAAGTAAATGAACGATTAATTCAACAATACAGTTTTACTTGGAATGGGCGAATAAATAGTATTTCTTAAAGATGTATGCTAAATTGTGATAATTTTACATTGAAGCAATGCTATCGATTTTATTTAGTTGAAATCATTTATTATTTAAAGCACAGTACATTATTTCGAAAATAATTGTGTTTTCTAAATGACTCGAATTTAATTGACCAAACATTAAGAGTTACGGACAATGCAGAACTCTTCAATGAGCAAGTTTTTTTAATGTTTCGAAATTAGATGCTAACAAAATAATTTCATGCAAATTCAGTGTAGCAACCATTACTATCAAATAATTTAGTGCGTATTTTGCTTTTAATTTAACTAGTTAGTTTTATAATTTTTTATAAATAAGCAAATATATTTTCCTTAAGCTCTTTTTAAAGATATATATTCAATTATTTAAGAAAAAATTGATAAACTTATTATTCTTGACCTGATGAAACATTCACAAAATATCAAATGGTTAAAGAACAATTTTAAATATTCAAAACGTTACTCTTCTTGGTAAAACAAATCATTCAGAAAGATCCTTCAGAGCAATCTCCACCGTGAACTTCAACTTCTGTGACACTTCTTTACTCCCGAATAATGGGAGTCAGGATTTTATTTTGCTCTCTTATGATAAATCCTTTTGTGCATCGTTTTGCCAAGCCACTCTTTTCCAGGAGTTTCCAAGACGGAATGGTTTCTGACAATAAATCGGCTGAGTGGCAGCCAACTTCTTCAAGAATTCCGATATTTTTTAGCTTATGGAGTGGACATTTTCGGTGCACTTAGAGTTTCTAAGTTTTGTTCCGGATGAAGGCTTTTCGTGGCATTGCGTCACTGTTTTTTGGTACTTGAAATGTTTAACTAGTCGTCTCACTGTACTTGGACGAGTAGCGGATCTGCAACAAGAAAGATGTTTAAAGAAAAAATAACTGAAGTTTTATGTTTCTAATGGTATTTCATCCGTGGAGAAAAATAAATGTATAAGCTATTTTTACCTTGGGCAGGTTAACTCCAGCATCTAAACTGATGATCTGGACCATGTTTTACGAATTCGATAAATTCAACCTGCAAGAGAACTAACCTAATAAACTAACTATGCATGACTATACTAACTGACTAAAAATTATGTAATTCATTGTTGGGGTTACTGCAGTTTATCTGTCACAGAAAATTTGTCAGCAATAACAATCATTTTTTAAATCGTGCAATGAAAGTTATTAAAAAATTGTACATTAAAGCATGCATAACTTTCTTTTTTTAGTAAAGACACGTTATCACGCACAGTTCGTGTCATTTATATAAAACTAGTTGATTTAAAATTACGTTCGATATGTCTAAAAGATTAATGCTATTTAAATAATCTGATATTTTACATAAAAGTTTAAAACCTCGTTACTAGAACGACATTTTTTAAGATCACACTAAGCTTTTTGACCAAACGCTAAGTGTTATTTTATAGCTACCTTACCGTCAAGTTTTAGTGAAAAGTGTTTTGTGATTATAATTTTAATGTAGTATTGAAGCAATTTGAAATTGGTTTTTCTACAAATTGCACTATATTGTTACATTACGTTCATATTAATATTCAATTAAAATTTATAATAGTGTTGTAATTTTATCCACATTGTTGCATTTAGTTACTAAAACTAAAAAAATATAAATATATTTTGCATTACTAGACAACCACTATTTGTGAAAGAAATAAATAGAAAAACGTTTTAGAATAATCTATTGAAAGCCTATATTTTTTATATCGACCTTATTTCAGTAAAAAAATGAAGATGTTTAATGTTATCCAATTATATCAAATTCAAGGTCAACCTGTATTTTCTATTTATGAGCTCTTGATTAATGTAGGTTTACGAAAAGTTTTCTATAGTTTACAACAGATTACTTTTAAAATAGTTGGGTTGGTTTTAAACATGAAAAAAAAAACGTTTTTAGTTATGTATAGTTTAGAAATGTTTTATTTTATCAAAAAGTTTGAAAGGTGATAAAGTAAAATTCTAAAGATTTTTCTGAAGATATCGTAAATTTTTTGTTTGAGTTTCCCAGTTGTATTTGCTGACTATGGACTATTTCTTAAGATTTCGCAATATTTCTGCTTGGATAAATTTTGCTTTCTTCTAGAAATCTTTTTCTTAAACCTTAACGAAGCACGTTTGATGGAACGAAAGAGTTCGCTAATTTCACAAAAAAATTTCAAAATACCCACAAATTTTGCTCGTTCTTAGAGAACGAGAATTCAATATTTTAGAAAAACAATTTATACAGAAAATAGATTTAAAAGTCAAACTTATTTTATATATTGAGGTATTATTTATAAAGAGTTTAAGCGGTGGTTGTTAACCAATGTAATAAAAATAAAACAAATTTATATTATAAAAATCCAATTATGCTGTTTAATACTAGAATCTTACGTAAATACTAAAAGTTGTTTAAAATTCAAGTGTGACCAATACGCATAACTAATTATTTTAATATGTTACATCCTAAAAGCATTCCACTGATAAACAAGCTAGAAGCAATTTAAATAATTAAGTAGATATTAATAATAAATCTTTACTTATATCTCAAATATTGCACTTGTTCTCCAATCCATCGTATTATCGATTAAATGGGCTTACATTTTTTACTAAACTTTTTATAGCCTTTCTTAAACGAAACTCTAATTAAATATGACTTATCAGCGTTTTGCAGACGTCTGATTAGCCTGATTTATTTTGTTTATTATTAATTCACTTTAGAATTGTTAAGCCAAGGAATGAAATTGCGTATTTTTTTGCTATGTGACTCTTCTGCGTATGAAACGAAATGAAAACGGATGATAATTAATTTACTGATAGTTAGGGTTTTAATAAATTACTTTAGTTTGTTGTGTTATCTCAATTATAATTTTCCAATTAATGAGTTTGTCTCAACTAGTTAAATTTTTTTTATGGATGCCGTTCTTTTGCACATTTCACTATGGATTAGCGATATTTTTTATGGAAAAGTCAAAATGCATTTAGTAATTGCATTAAAAATGTAGCTTAAAAATAATACAAAAAATACTCATATTTAAATTTGCAAAAAAAATATCATTGTTCAAAAATTACGATGTTGCCTGTAAAAATCCATAAAATATTAAGCTTTCATTGCAACTATTGTAATACTATTTATATTTTGTTCACAAACAGTATATTTTATCATGTGAAGAAATAACGAATTGTTATACGAATTTAACAAAATACAATTTAAATTTTGTTAAACAGATTTGAACAAAATTTAAAACAATATATATGATTTTTAAATCGTTTCTTCTTTTGTTCAATAAAATTGTATGAACTGTGGTTATATGCATTAGAGTTACTATCTTTTTTTTTATTTGTAACTATTATAAAGTTCCAATATTGTATATTTTGCTTTTCTGCTAAAATATTTTAAGGCTTAAAATATAAACTTTTATTATATTCCATCGTGTTGGAAACGTGATAGATTTCTAACTGAAGAGTAAAACGAGCTCCGAAAACGTGTATGATTACGTCTGCAAATTTTTTAAGAATAAATAAGAATATTAACTATCTGGGGATACAGAGGCCAAAATTTCGTCCTGTCAAGGTTTCTTGCAACTCGGTTATGTTTTTTTTAATTAGATAATTTTTGTTATTTTATTAAATTTTTAAATTTGAGGCATTGAAAGAGCTTTTTTTTATTCCATCTACTAAACAATTCCACTTCTTTAATTTCCATTTAAAATTTTTAATTAAAATATCATGCAGGAAAAAGCTAATTTTAAATTTCATTCAGAAAATGTGTTTATCCCTTAGAGAGTTACGAATAAAAAAATTCTGCGTAAATTTAATTTTAATCCTTTTTGAGACTGAATAGTTGTGAACTTAATCTACCTAATTATTAAAAAAAAATCACTGTGAAAAAATTAAGATTGTTAAATATCTTAACCTCTGAGATTTTTTTCGCAGAATTTTTTTTCCTAGTCTGAAAACTGGCAAAATTCCATATTTCTAACAAAAAGCATACCTCAGGAACTGTGGCAATGATTTAACATTTGAAAGCCGTAATTATCGCGGTGATGTGTGTGGCTTTTTGTAAGAATTTATTCGAAAATTATATTCAGTATGCATATATGTTCTTTTCATTCTGTTTTAAATAAGAGTTTAACAGAATACTAATCACTGAAAGAATATATGCTAATCCACTATATTTAACCAAATGTAAAGAGAAAAATGTTTCCTTAACACTCAAAAGAGTTTTTTATTATTATTCTGGTAGATTTAGAATGAAAGTTTGATCTTAAATATTACAAGACACATTATATTGTTCACTATTTTTCTTCTTGTTTCAATTACAAAACTTTAAAGGGAAAGTAATGAATTGCATTAAAGTAAATATATTGAATATATACCATGCGTACTATTTTTTTTTAATTGAGCTTTTCAGTTCGCCAAAGAAGTGTAATTACTGAAAAAACATAAGCTTGTAAACTACAGATTATTTAAAATTTGACCACCAGTGTTTATTTCCCATACATGCTTTATAAGTTTGTAGTCCCTCTCTAAGGCTTTAAGATTAGTGGACGTAAAAATATCCGATTTAAATGTAATGATATGCAACCTGAGCATTAATTTCCAAATATTTGAAATATGAACATTGTTTTCTTGTTCTATAAAAGTTATAGTAAAATGTTATGTTTATGTTTGTAGTTATAATGTTTGTATTTATGCGTGTGGTCGCAGTGTTTTGTAGACATACTACAAGTTATACTAAATAAATATATATGTAATATATACCAAACTACTACTGAACTAAGTGTACTAAACTATACAAAGTTATACTAAAAAATTCTGATGTTGGGCATTGTTTTATTAATAAATCCTTCGACGGAATGCATAATAAATAGAATTCCAACATATCCCATTTCAATCACATTTTAATTATTCCTTGAACTTAAAACCGAATTTTTAAAACTCAGCAATATATTCCATGCATAAAACCAAATAAGCAAAAAAAAAAAAATTAAAATATTCCTTAAAAGAAATTTAAAAATGTGAATAAAAAATGCATTTCGCTCCTTTATCGTGATAATAAAAAGAAAAACCAATTAATAATCCATGACAAGGCAAGATGGTCGTCGAATTAAGCGTAGGCTTTGTGGGGTCATTAGATAAATTCCGAACATAACTATTCAATATAATATAGGAAATATGCTGGGTATTCATTTTGTTCGATTTAATAAAGAATGACTTCAATATTTTTCTTTTGAAGTTGAAGTTTTTTTCTGGAATAGTTGATTAGAAAATTATTATTGAGCATTACTAAAAAAAAATGTGTTTTATAAAAAAAAAATGTCAATCATGCAAACATTAATTGTTGTATAAATTCTTATATTTTAATAATTTCCACAAATAAATGAATAACATAGATATTTTTAATCAAAAATTACAAAATTCATTAAAAAATACTTAGTACTCGAATTTTTAAAGCAAGAATCGTAAATATATATATAAAAAAATGTCTCTTTATTCTTGTGACAGTGTAAAATCTTGTAACAATATAAACATTAATTCAAATAAACTGGAATGTTTGGTATCGCTTCATTGCTAAAATACTTCAGTATTAAATACTTCCATTGATTTTTAACAAAAATGTTTAGTGTTTTGAAAGTATATGGATGAAATTTCAGGTTATTTAGATAAACAATTAAGTAGTTAAACATATTTTTTGGTGAAGATCAATCGAAATATTAAATGACTAAATATTTGAGCAATGAAGTGAAACTAAGTTTTTAAGGTCATTTGGATCAATAGTTATGTTGTTACACTGCTTTACATTAAAAGTATTTAATGCTTTAGTAGCTTATGAAGAAATTTCAGGTTATTAGGATCAAGAATTAAGTTGTTACACACATTTAATTTCAAAACTTTAGCTTAATTTATGTATTGCTTTAAATTTAAACATAAAGGAGTATTCTACTAATACATTGAAAAAATATTGTAAAAAAACCATAAACAAGCTGATATTAATAAAATTTGTACCTACGTTAGATATGGAATATATGACGAAAATTGATAATTGTTTCAATATGATTTCGACTTCTGGCACACACAATATTTTCAGATGTTCTACCAAAACCGTTTAAGGCGCAGAAATTCCACAGGAAATTGAAGGCTTCCATCTTGCACAAAGAAAGATTCCCTACATAAATGTTCTGTTCAACATTTCTCAGTATGGCTGCTTTATCTCTTAATATGCTCCATCCATCATCATAAAAGTAGATGGCCTTTTTCCGCAACTTTTCTTTTGGCCTAAGGTGGCCATTTGGCATAACCTAAATGCATAGATATTGAATCTGTCCCTTGTCATATTTCTTAAGGAAATATTTTACTTTTGGGTATAACACATGTTCAACCACCAAAAGTTTCTTATTAACCCTTTCAGTCCCAAAAATTTACTACACTACAGAAAAATCTGATATTCACAAAATTAGCTTATATTAGGTCAAAAATAAGAGTTCCATAAGAAAAAAAATCAATTTAATTTTTTATATGGTTTTTGAAATAATGTCAAATTTTTAACTGCAGAAAACAACAAAATAAAAATATATGTATTACCTAAAAACACTTCGGGTTATATATTTTCAGGTATCTGACCATATTATTTTTTAAAAAAAATTAGTAATTATTTTTACCAAAATAGTTTTAATTGTGTTTTAAATAAGTGGAACTGAAGTGAACTTTTCAAAAATCAGGTGAAACGCTTGTTAGCTATTTTCTAAATAAAAGAAATAGTAGTTCTGACTTCTATTAAGATTAATGTAAAATATTATCTACTAGAACAAAGTGTGAAGAATCGAATGATGTGTGCTTGGATGTCGAAATAGGACATAAACGTTTGGGAAAAAATTATTGAAAGTGATGATGCCAAAAGGCATCAATGGGACCGAAAGAGTTAAACGCTACTAAACTTTTAAAATAAGTTTTTAATAGTTACTTTTGATCGCTTGATATCAACAACCATGGTCAAATTTCATAAATAAATTAATGTAAAACTAAGGATTGAAATCTATACGACTTTCAAATAACACTTAAAAATGAATTTGTGAAATTTTATAATTTCAGTAACTCTTAAACCTGAAACTGCCTGTGATAGCTAATAATAAGGCATGCACCGTTTTTTCCAAATCCTTGTTATGACACCCTGGGAACTCACTCATGGGCCCGTCCGTGACCGAGTGGTTAAGGCATCCACCTCAGGATTCGGCCAACTCAGGAGTGCGGGGGTTCCAATCCCTCCTACTACAAGTCATCCTATAAATCGGATATCTGTACTGGGAAAGAGTAGAAAATCCAACTCGTGACGGATGGGCCCGAGTAACACTGGGACAGATGTGCTCGTTAAATCTGTGGAGTCCAAAGTCCCGACGGCGTCAGCGTACGATGTCGCTCAAATTTCCGTTGGGTGCCCGCTCAGGTTTCGACCTCGTCACTTGACCAGGGTTCTAAAATACGAGTCTTTATTGGCTGTGTTAAAACTCCCAATGGAGGCTAGAAAAAGGCAGCCGGAAACGATTACACTACACTACACAACTCACACGTGTACTAAAATTTGAAATTGTAGCGTTGTAAAGGTTAACCAAAATACATATTTTGGGTTTTCAATTTACCGATAGTTGTAGGTAATAATCAAAATATTGCATTATTTTAAATGTACTTTTTTATTGTAGTAATATTTAAAAATGGAATTTCAAGCACTAAATAAGTCTTTGTTAAATAAAGTTAAATCGAAACTTTTTATAGCGAAATACTTTTTCGAAAAATAAATACTTATTTGAAAAATACAAGGTTTTTTAAGTACTGTGTAATTACATAGATAGTGGTTACAAAAAAAAACTTAAAAAATAGTAAATATTTAAGAGTTCTTTTTTTAAAATCTGCTTTTTTTTAAGTTAATAAACACTTTTTAAAAAAATACCATATTTTTAAAGAATTACTAGATAAAAAAAATTTCAAATAAGGAATTCCTTAAAAAAATACTTTAAAAATAGTTAAACTATTAAATTTGTCGTGGAATGAAAGCGAAGAAGTCACTTTTTTTGGATTTTGAATATTCTTCCGATTCAATTCATATAAAAAGTAAATTCATGAAAAATATCAATATTGACAAAAACGACAAAAAAATGATTCTGGAAGGAAAAAATCTGACTTTCCTAAAAAAAAATTAGCAAATCCTTTTTCGCTTTTCCTCCATCTTTGCGTCTTAAGTTTTCTCAAGAAATCTACAACAAACTTTTCCTATTTATGCATTTCCTTTTCCATTTTTCCATTCCTTTTTTTAATCTTGGGGCAGTTTTCTGCTGGTTTTTTTTTTTTCGATTTCTCTTTCCAATTCATTTTCGTTAGAATTTTTCCTATTTGTTGGTTCAACAAACAAAAACAAACTTCCAAGCCGAAGCTTGAGCGCTTCCAGCAAATCAATACATTTACTGCATATGAAATTAAATAAAAAAAAAACGCGTGAAAGAATATTCGGAAATTATGATCAAGTTTTTGGCCTAAATTTATAGAATAATAAAAATATATGCGAGATAGTAGAGGAGATGGAAACATATTTTCAATAAATACAAACATCTAAATGTAATGTTATTTAAATAATCTGAGACACTGGAATAAATTATAACAAATTATTTGAAAATGAAATGTAAATATAAATTGTTGAATTTTTTCTTTCCCTATTTCAATATTTTTCTGTTATTTACCAAACAGTTTGTTACAAATTGAATAGATCAAATCCAAAATATTTAATTTAGTTCTTTTTCTCTAATATAGTGAAATTTGAATTTTGTTTGATGTTGACGTCTATGCCATTTTTAAAATCGCGATTCAATCACTTATTTTCGTGATTCATTTTTACGTCTTACGCACCATTTGTATGATAATAAACGTATATTTTTGTCCAACATTTAAATGTGAATGAAATTGAAATTTTACATAAACCAATATTTTATTGTTTACTCTACTATCGAAGTACTTGAAACCATTTAATACTAGTCTTTTTTGCTGAAACATATCAGTCAATGTTTATACTACTTAATTGATTTGAATAATTCTAAACATAAAAGTCGCAAATTTTATGTGGGACGTAAATACCTAAGAAAGTAATAGCTTTTTTTATTTAAAAAAATAATTACATTATTTAAGTGAGATAGAGTTTTAAGTTTACACAGCATATTTCGTCACATTTTTAATATTTTCCAAACGTTATGAAACTTTATTTGTAAAATTCAAATTAAAAAATAATAATAGCAAATTTTTATTCTACAATATAAGAACGCAATTTTCTTGAAATTGTTTTGGAAATAAAAACAAATATTTCCACAAATAAAAAAGGTAATAAACGACAACAATAATTCTAAAGTGTTTCTGGGATAACAAGATGTGGTTTTATAACTGATTGAACTATTAACGGTTCATTCGTAAAATATTCTTGACCTCACCCGCCGTTTGTGATAAAGTACTCACAACAATTTTGAATTAAAACTAAGTTATCGAAAACTTCTTGGAACTAGTAACAAATTGTTACTTTAAATTTGTTTTTGTAAGTGAATTGAAACGAATATTTTAGTTTCGGAGATAAAATAGTTGTTTAACAATTTTACCATTCTTGAACTATAATCGTAAATGGAACTGAGCAAAAACGAAGTCCAGAACCATGTTTAATTAGTAGATATAGACTCAAGATATTTCGTTTTTATTTGATCTAACACTTACTAAGTTGATTGTAATAATCAGAATGCAAAAACGGGTTGGCTAAAGTAAAAGTTGGCAGCAAAAAAAAAACAAATTTTAAGTTCTCGGTACAATTCCAAAGCGGCAAAAAAAATCGGCTTTTTGTTTGTTTCAAGAAGGCATGCATCGCTATAAACTTTTCAATTAACACTAAGCTAAGTGAAACTTTTTAAAATTAAGTATCTTTGTTAATCCAATAAAAAATGTGTTGGCATTATGTACTATATCAATGTAATATATTGTTATTCCATTCATAATTTGTACCATACATTGATAAGGATTTTCTAAACAATTAAATTATTTTTTTTAAATGGAAGGACTATTATCATTACTAAAAATTATAATTTTGAAGAGGACTGGACTGGGACGACATACATTCTTCTCCCTTTTTGGTTTTGGACTTCCTAAATATCAACGGATTTATTGATCAGATCTGACACCTTCAAGGCCAGATGGAAATTAGCAACAAAAACATAATTTTGAAAAGATATTTCAGTGAATATCCATTGTTTACCTAATGTATAATGTCTTATTTACTTGTGTCCTACCAGAGTCATTTCAGTGATTACATTTTTGATCATGCCTTGCCTTGCCTTGCGACTCGTCACGCCTTATAGGCGCATGAGGCCGCAATTGTTGAAATCCAGTTCCTCCGGTTCAGTGCGGCCTCCCTGGCAACTGCCCAGCTTGGCCAACCAAGATGGTCTCGCTCCTTCAAGATGCTCCTTCTCCACGTCAGTCTTGGTCGTCCCCTCCTCCTTTTACCGTCTGGCGACCAAGTTAAAGCTATCCGTTCATTAGAATCGGGGCTCATTCTTAGTACATGGCCGACCCAATGCCATCTCTTTCTCTTTATGTCTATTGTCAAGGGTTTGTCAGCTGTTTTAATATATAGATTATGGTTTGATATTTTTTCTGGAAAATAAATTTTTAGGATCTTTCTTAAACATTTAGTATGAAATGCGTTGAGTTTATTTTCCTGTTGTTTTGTAATTTTCCAAGTTTCACTCCCATAAAGTAGTATAGATTTAATAATTGCGTTATAGATTTTTAGTTTAAGAGAAATGTTTAAGTTTGACGACTTCCAAACATTTTTGATCATAAATTTTTCTAATTTTATATTTTATTTACGTATTTTTCGTAAGGAAAATCCATAATTTAACAAAAACGGACATATAATTGAGCAATTGTTATATGTAGGTCGTTAAATAACAAACTAAACTGTACTTCGAAATCCAGTATATTTGGTCACTCTTGATTAGTGGTCAATTGAGTCGGGAGTTTTTTATATTCATCTATGCAGAAAAAAAAATCCATAAAAATGCACGCAGTGTATCAAACAATAACCAAACCAATCACAAAGGCCCTCGCCAGATAAGACGGTGAAAAATGCCCCCATTCCAATCGGGCTAATTTTTTTTCTGAAAATACCTCATAGTATGGACAACTTCTCAGCCAAGTTTCAGCTCAAAAATATGACGCATTTTTGAGTAAAAAATTAAAGTTTTTTTTTCTTTTTAAATTGATTATTCCCTGAATATATTTGATAAATCCAAAAAACTACTCATGAGTTTTTAGATATCATTGAGTAGTATTCTCAGAAAAATCCGCTCATAAATCTGATCGAGCGATCATTCTTAAAAATGCAATTTTATTTTTCAAAAAAAAATTTCATGCCAAAATCGTTTGGTCACAACTTAGGATTTTGTCTCTACATATTCCTCTATTATCAATCTATAATATATATTTTTTTCAGATTTTTAAAATTATTGGACGATAGTTTAAAAAAATAATTCTTAAAGCCTGATTTTTTTGCTCTAAAATCCATAGATTTAGAAATAGCATGCCCACCGATTGCGCAATCCCGTACAACGCAATGATGCGTGATGAATCCACATTTCGTCGTTTTCGCAATGCATCACGGGATACTGATTCACAAAAATGGTTTTTCCGAAGAGTTACATACAATAAAAACTGCATTTTTAACTTGCTTCTTTTGTGAATATATACCTCATGCCTTACAGAAATTATCAATACACATGCAGCTATAAAATTATGCTAGCGAAACTTGTAAAAAGTTTTAATTAGTTAATATTGAATATATATCTTTTTTTGTCGAATTATCTCATGGTGCCATCTGGTGGCGTATGGCATGCCATGTGCAAGAGCTTGCGAACTGCCTTATGGGATAATGGTTAACAAATGGCTTCACCTTTCCCCCTAGAGGCAGATCTGCTACTTTCTAAATCTATGCTAAATTCTTTAGTCCGAAAGAAATTCTCCCAGATTGAATTTCCCCGCCTTTGTTAGGAGTGCCATCTGCCGAGTAAGTAGTGCGAAAAGTCAGGTTTTAAGAATATTTTATTTTTTTTAAACTATCGTCCAATAATTTTAAAAATCTGAAAAAAATATATATTATAGATTGATAATAGAGGAATATGTAGAGACAAAATCCTAAGTTGTGACCAAACGATTTTGGCATGAAATTTTTTTTTGAAAAGTAAAAATGCATTTTTAAGAATGATCGCTCGATCAGATTTTTGAGCGGATTTTTCTGAGAATACTACTCAATGATATCTAAAAACTCATGAGTAGTTTTTTGGATTTATCAAATATATTCAGGGAATAATCAATTTAAAAAGAAAAAAAACTTTAATTTTTTACTCAAAAATGCGTCAAATTTTTGAGCTGAAACTTGGCTGAGAAGTTGTCCATACTAAGAGGTATTTTCAGAAAAAAAATTAGCCTGATTGGAATGGGGGCATTTTTCACCGTCTTATCTGGCGAGGGCCTTTGCTATTTTTTAAAGTACAACATATAGAAGAGTTTCAAGCCAAACTTATCCATATAATCAGTTGTTAAAAAAGCATCATTTAAATAATAGTAACAAGTATCTGCAGATTTAAATCAACCTTTTGCGCTTTGGTCTTTCAGAACCATAACAGTTATGAAAGTGACATGATTACTGTCGCCTGGAGGCGGCATCATATCACAAGATACATTAACGTACTTTTACATTGGTGTTATCTGCATTACTTTTACAATAAAGCAAAATAAAGGGGCTTTGTTTTTTATACCTAATGCATCTAGCTTACAAAGTTCAATTATTGGATTTATGTAAAATAAATCCAATAATGTGATTTCTATAAGTCTTAGATTGATAAAAAGCATCTTAAAATAACTTTAGGATTTTCAATATCAGGTTTCATCCACCATCCAGCCTACATCCCGATTTCTTAAAAGCATGTTTTTACTTTATTTCCATTTATGTATATAATTGTATACAAATAAATCTACATCTAACTATTTAAAATCTATATTTAGATACGTATAAAGCCCATTAAAATTATTTAAATGACATATACATGAAATTCTATTTTTAAAACTACGTCATTTAAACATGTTACGTACAATTGATAAGAAAGTAGCTCTCAAGGGAATAAAAATTACTTTTAAAGCAGTTTTTTTTAATTCTTTTCTTCAACCTTTTAAAACCCAAGAAATAAAAGTAAAAAAAAAAAAAAGTTTCCCAAGCTCAATGTTTGCCTTTCTAATGAAGCGATTAAGCTTTAGGATTCATGTTTAAACAAGAGAAAAGCTGGGACTTTAATGAAGCAAGAACTTTAAAACCGTTCCCTTGATAGTTGTGATAATGTAATTTCTAAAAAAGATAGATTCGTCAGTTTTACAGGACTATTTTAAGAGAAAGGTTATTTTTGTATTCTTTAGTTTCCTTAAAAGAAGAAATTTTCTAGAAGTTTTCTGTATTTTTGCTTTTCCCTATGGTAATTCAAAACATGCTTGGTAAAGTTCAAGCAACGGTTTGTTGTTAGTATTGTTAAATTTATCTAGCTATGTTTCAAGCAATGTTTTTTTCAGTTAAATTTTTTAAAACGTGTACTTTTAAATTTTTAATTATTGCATATTATAGTAGTCACAATATTTAACCTTACAATAAGTATAAAGATTTTAATAAATGAGTAACACCTCAACATTTCTATTTTTTATGAGCCAATTAAAATAATTTATGTGAAATTTCTTTAGCATATAAACCTATCTCAAAACGAATTAAAATAATTTAACTATTATTTATCACAAATATACTCACTGTTTAATAAATATTTTTTTCTGCGGGTAAAAAATCACAAAAGTAATAAACTCCTTTCAAAGTTTATAAAAAATAAATAAATATTGCACATAATTTTGATATGTATCACTTTTTTAATTTTTGTACATTTCTGATTAAAGTTTTTTTTTATTTCATCAGCAAATTTTCCCCCCAACTAGAATGTGATAATGCATATGCAGTTTGTTTATTTAAGTAATTAAATTCGTAATTTAAAGCATTGTTTTTTCTAAATAACACTAAATATTTTTTTTTAAAAAAGCTCACCTGCTTTTGTTTTTCTGAGAAACATATAGGAAACTCATATGAAAAACGATTACCACACACATTTACAATTAACTATCCCCTTTCCTCTCTCCATGTAATATGAATGGAAATAATATCCGCGCAATTTCACCAACAACGCAGAAACGGACCACCAACCCATTGCAAATAACTTCATTCTTAACTTCCGCCCGAGCTGTCATAGCTGGTCATCTATATCTTTGCAATCATCTCCGTAAGGTTATAAAGGGTGGGAAGGTGCATTGTAATGTAAGATGGTGGGAGGAGGGGATAGATGCATTGTAATGACGTCCACAGCTGTGCACAGTTGTGACGTGTCCAGCCCCCTTTGCAATGTTAAAGTGCTTACTTTATTGGTTTTGCAAAGATTTAACTGAATATTTATGTATTTTTTTTTACATAGACCGAAATCTTAAATAATGAAAAATGAAGGAACAGCAATGTTTCATCATGTGTACTTGTGTTGGCAATTGTAATTCGAAACAATTGGTTATAGTGAAGAGACTAGTCTCAAAGCTTACCTTCTCCAAAGTAAACCTAAGACGTAGGGCTCATTTACTAAGTCATTCAACTAAATTTACTAACATAAAAAATTCACCAATGAAAGAAATTGACCTTTTTATTTAAATTTTACACTTTAGAGATGGAGAGACACTTTTGTTAAACAATTTCTAAGATTACAGGTTGCCCATCTAAAAACATATATCTGGGTTAATTTCAAAATTGCCTGGATCCCCAAATCACCAAAGCTTGTCACAAATAGTCCTCTTGCAGCTATATTGCGGAGAAATGAAACCAAATTATATATTACACTCTTAAAACAAAAGAGTGAAATCCACTCCAGTTGGAGAAGTGCATTTTCGACACCCTAAAGGCATGCATATTTTCTCAGACTGAGTTAAAATCACTCGTTTGGAGTGATGTCGGAGGTTTAACACACAAAGGATCCACTCCAAAAGGAGAAGTGCATTTTCCAGTCTGGAGGAGTGAAATCCACTCAGACTGAGGTAAATTAAGAGTGTTTGTTTTAAGAGTGTACCTTATATAGTTGAAGATTCTGCTTGCAATACTAACATTCTCTCCAAAGTATATACGAAATTAGGTCCGATACTTCCATTGGCAATTTTTGACTGTCGCAAATTCAATTAACAAATACACCCAATGAATAGGCCGGACCCTATATATTAGTTATACTTCTGATAATGTGAGTTTTGCAACTCGACTCTTCAGTTACATATTTGTCAAACTGACATGTTATCCAGACGCTCGCGACATTCCATTATTCGAGGGTCACCCTGGTAGCCGGATTCGTACGAATTTTATTCGACCGGATGTCCCAGACTATTGTTCTGGATGTTCTTTTTTTATATTTTAATCTCCCGTTTTCTTGGATATCCCCCTAATTCGTAGAAACGGTTTGTCGTTCCTACGATTTCACGCTCTGATTGGCCGATGAGAGCGGGAGCTTGAAAAATTATTTAATTAGAGAAATTGCTGAGGATTTGACAAAATTGCACATCACATTCACAAAGAAAACTAGATTTGTTAATAATAATTGCAATTTATATATATGGGAATTAAATAATGTTTTCCTTTTAGACATTTTGACATGGTTTTTAAATTATTATGTGCAATTACTAGTCTAGTCTGTAATATATGAAAATAATGGTTTAAAAAAAGTTTAATTAGAAGTATATTAAGCCATAGTTGCGAACTATGCATTGTGTTGCTTAAAATTGATTTATTATGGCGCCGAAGGATTTAGTCAGTTGAGTTTTGAAAGACATATTTTGTGTTGTGTTGGTTGAAGTTTGTTTCGCTAACAGCGACTGTGCAACTGTCGAATGAAATTTCTATTTACTAGTATTAGCATATATTTTTAATATTGATATAAATGTTTTATTTAAAACATACATAAATAGAGCACGCCTCGAATAATATTAAAAAATAATATTTTTTTTAAATATACCCGATTTAACCCTACACTGTATTTTTATTTTTTAAATTATTATTATCTAGCGTATCATCTCAATTTTTGTTACAATTATACCATAAATTGATTGTAGATTTATATACATCATCTATTTTGCAACTCAAAATACTTTTTGAATTAAATTTTACAAACATTCTACGGCTTTTTTAAAACCCAAATTTGAATATAGTTTAAAAGAAATTTATCTGCAGAGATATCATGCACCCACTCTTAAAATAACTTTCATCTGTTCCAAAGTACATTGCCTTTTACCAGAACCTGCACATACCCCAAAAAACGTGAGACTCATAAATCCAATTATTAGAGAAATCTAACATTTACCTCATATCTACTTCTCTCATACCCATGATTGCCAGCGTATATAAATGACAACTGGGCACGTGACGATTTTCTTTGGAATTGATTGAGTTATCTAAGTTACCGCGATTTCGGCTCTCTGATTATTTTTTCTTCATTCGTCTTACATTAGGATTCTATTTTTTTTTAACTGAAAAGAACCAAGATGTAATTTTTTTCCCCTTGAAACTTGGTAGAATTAAATCGAAAATTTCCTATCGATGTTTATTTGATACATTTATTTTACGTATTAACTTTTTAATACCGGTGAAATATTTAGTTAGGTACTTACATTTTATAAAGCTCGTATAGATGTCATATATTTGTTTCAAGGGGAAAACTGTGTTATCGATACCTTTTTCTATAAAGATGACCATTCTTTACGATTTTATGAAAGTGGAATGGTCATCAAAAAACATTTTTAAAAAAATAGATTCATTCAATTATATAATTGATACATTTTGGGATACATATTTTTAATAAATATAAGAAACATTTTTTTTTAGTTTTATAATGACCCTTAAATATAAAAAGTAAAAATTTTGTATATTTTGGTCATCATTAGGGGAGAAGCGTATCATTTCGTATTTTGTGAAAGCGTTTCCTACAGCCATACTTTAGTGAACGAGTTCATTTAGAGTTTTTCGTTACGGCAGGACATGGCTCTTAAAGGGTTAAGGTTAAAGATACGTTATGGAGTACACACGAAGATCGCATTACTTATAATTCAATTTCAATGGAATTCCACTTGGTACTTTTTGAACTGACATTACGCATTTGAAAACGGATTCCAAGACATTTATCAATGTCATCTTAGTTTCTTGTTTCTGACTTTGACATGCAGTCACGTTAGGAAGTAGTTTCTTATGTTACTGTTCCTGTATGAACATGTGGTAAAAAAAAAACCTGCGTGTGGTCAGAGTATGCGGGTCTGCATTATTCTGTGTGGACGTACAATATGAGATTTTTTGTTTTTAATTGAAAGTACGAAAAAAAATCGGTATCTATTAGTTATAAGATAGTAGTTAAAACGTCACTACTTATATCTCTAAATTTGTGCATTGTATTTTATGTTTCGCATTGCAATGGTAGTTTTTCAAACGTGTTAAATATTTAATTCCCTTTCATTTCGGAAATGATATCCTTCGTTCAATCATTTTACCTCTCACACATTAAGATCAGCTTAATGTAAATTTAAAGTGCATATCGAAATTATATAATGTTGCTGGTAAATTCTAGCTGTGTTGTGTATCATCATATTACTTCGAACACATCAAATGTGCTAGCAGAAGATGAAGATAAAACACCAACTAAATATAACTAAAGTTATCAAAGAACACAAAAAAATTAATAAATGGGAAGCAATTTTTCTATAAAGAAGTAGAAAAAATAATAAGTTAAGTCATGCTTTTTAACTTTCCATTTATTTTGAGTTATGTTAAAACGACAGCGAAACAACGTAATATTTCTACAGACATTTTTTTTTTATTTTCTTTGCTACTGCATCTAGTTATTATCTTCTTTTATTCTTACTTAGGAGAGAAATATTTCAGAAGAATACATACACATACCAAGAACAGAAAATTCCATTTTATATATTTTCCCCATTAGGCATACGTTTTCTTTATTGTTCTTTTTTTATATTTCTACTCAACGTTCGTAGTTTTCCCTACTTGTTTTCTTTAGCTGCGTTCTGTGAGAACACAAACACGCGAATTTCTATCTCTACATTTTTTTTTAAATCGTTCCTTTTTCGCAGACAGAACACCGATGCTATTAACGCACCTGCTTCTTTCTCACGTTCACGTGAACCGAAAAAAAAATTAAACAATAAACAAAAAACCTACAGAATAAAAAATAATATGGCGAACTCATGCAATGGAGACGATGGTGTGTGTGTATGACGTAATGCGTATAGGCGATGATGCCATTCGCGGTGCTACAAACTTTGGCCTTAGACCGCCAGTTTTCTTTCATTTTTTAAAATAAGTTTTTGCTTGAGTTGAGTTGTGATAGATGCGATTTCTTTTGCACTTTTTTTTTGTCTCTTTTCGTTTTAATGCTCTTTTAAGGACAAGTAGTTTATTATACACAAATAGTTGAAAAAAGCATTAGTTTGAATAAAAAAAGTCTTCAAAAGAGTTTTGACAAAGAGTGCTCAAAGTATTTTCAATGATTCGTTCAAGGTAAGAATCTGCTCAAGAACCATTAAAATTTTATGGTTTTTATCATTCTTTGCCATTTATTTTTAACTGTACAAGAGATCTTTAATATTAGTAGCTTCATTTCAAATTTGAGTGCGTAAGGAAAGACAAATATAAAAAAATATTATTGGATTTCAATATTTAAGCATTAAAATGCACATTTTTTTTTAAAGTCTAATGAAATTGTTTTTGTCAATTTTTGAAGCTGATATCTTTGTATTTAATATAAGAGTGGAGAAGAATTTAGTGGAGTCATGCAATTTACCTCTTAAAAAAATTTCAATTGAAACATCACAGTTGCACTTGTGGAATTCAATATCTTCTTAGTTTTAGTTAGATTAGAAAGCACTGTATGTGGACAACTGAAGTTTCTCCTATGGAATTGACATTAATGATCTTTACTTTCCATGATCAAGGAGATACAGAGTGGATTACTAGAGTAAAAATTTTAACATTAAATAACAGTTGGTAATCATGACAACTTATAACAGATATAACTTATTTAAATATTTAAAGACCAAAGAAAAGATTATTTTCAGATTATTTTAATTTGTGATTTACGTCAATTACAATTTTGAATTATTAACTATTATTATTTTAGTATTTTGGGGGGGGGGGATTTTTATTGGAGTTTGTCATATTTATTAACTGTTAAATAAAATACATTGCTAGTCGTATTTAATGACCTTTTTTATGTAATCATGAACGAAAAATACTATTATTTAATATGCAAGACAATAACTTAATAAGAAAGACAAAATCTAAATTTAGTTTAAACACACTCATTCATTTATAATTATATCATAGCATTGCATTACATTTTATTATACTTTTATTTATTAGTGCATTATTATAAACGTATTATAGTATATATTTTATGAATAAATTTAAGCTGTATTTTTACATAATTATGTGTAGACTTAACATAATTAGGTTCGACACAATTCATAATACGACGATGTTTAAACATAATTATGTTCTACGTTTTGTGTGGCATTTGCGCAACTCCATATTTAAAATACTACACCCAATTACTATTTTTTACACATTTGTGAATGAACAACATAAATTTGGTTAGGCACATTTTTAACACCAGAAGCGAGATCTCATAGCTACTTATTTCCTCTTTGCGTGAAAAAGTAATTTACGATGTGGTGCTTGAGACAATGAAACATAGGATACATCAAAAAGACATAATGCGAGAATTATCGCGCAACCAGGCTTGTAAATCTATTGGAAACGAAATTTTATTTTGCTTTGTGTTGCGCTATCGTATTTTATGTTAAGCGATTTTCATTTGCGCCGCAACTGGTTATGCTTAAAATTTTCAGCTTTGCTCACACTCATTTGTGAAGGATTTTGTACAGATATATAACTGTGATTTATGGTTAGATATTACACATTTGGAAATGTGTTTGACGTTAATTAAATTTGTCAAAAGATGCTGCTTTATCATTTGATGCCTATGCATGAAGATAAAATCCCTCAAAGCAGCTGATTCTTGTAATTAAAATACTTTTTATTTTTTTTTAAGTCTAGATATAATAAATAACTCACAGCATATTTTATGTTATTTATTCATCTTCATTTATACTTATGAACTGTTTTGCTGGTTTTAATTATACCCAAATCAACAAATGAAATTGCATTGGACAGATTTGAAACTTGAAATTTATTTTTTCAGAAATATTGATTTAGTAAATGTAATGTACCAATCAAAAATAGTTGATAGCTCGGCAAATTAAACACTTTGCATATCAAAGCTATATCAAAGCAAAACAACATTTTTATCAAAAAAATAAGTTTCAATGTGTATTCCATCAAGAAAAGATTCAGTGCACCCTATATTAAAAAATGACTCGCATTTTAAACAAAATATTCATATATTTTTAATATATCCAGATCTTAGATAGTGATTTTACTCCATAAGAAAATATTTAAAAAAAATCTGCAGACATATCACCTACGCAAATAAATATAAAGAGTGTACTCAAATAGAATAAGAAGATTGTTTATTACTGTGGGAAGGCGAGAATCCCTTTAATAGTGGTGTTCTTTATTTATGAACTTTCGCTTTATGAGCTGCGTGTTCAATTTACATGTATTATGTATTCATTAATTTCCTTGTAGACTCTGTGATATAAAATATTCTGGAATTATATCGCATTCATAGGCTCTTAGAAGAAAATATATCCTTAGTTTTTAATGTTTAATGTGCGTGTGGTGTTGGTTGGGGGATATATTTAATTCCGTGGTGAATTTTTAATTCGTTTATTTTAATGTTAAAATGTATGTAACTTTTAAAAAAAATATTTCGTTATTGTGATGTCAAATTAAAAGCATAATTAAAGCTGACTGCTAGCTTGAGTAAATTCTAATTTTAGGTATATATTAAATAATTGTCCAAACATAGACGCTTTAATTCTTTCTACTTTTTATCTTAAAATTTCCTTGAAAGTTTTAACTTAATCCGACATTAAAAAATAAATAATAAAAATGGTGTTATAATGCTGTAAATGGACGCTTGTGTAACTACTTCCTTTAATGTCCAAATAAAACTACCATGTAAAAATTAGAATATTTTGATAAAATGTAGACAATTCGCTTAAAATATATGTTTAAATTTTGAAATTCCGTTGACATAAAATTTGATTTCTACTGCTAAGTGTATGCAATAACGTTGGTTAAATTTTACATTATACGTCTTAAGAATATTATTCAATTCTGTTATTGGCAAAAAGTTAAAAAAAAAAACATACAAAAAATAGCAATTAAAATGAAAAGCTATAAACATTTTAACAAATATTTTACAGTAACTACGCAATATTTAATTGATTTCCTTATACATATAAAAATAAACAAGCACACTACAAATATCGAAATTAGACAGTCGAAATAAATCTTTACTCTTACTTTTCATTTGAAATAAAATGTCTAGCTTCTATTGCGTTAGTTTAACCTTATATAATTTATATTAGATAAACATAATACTAATGAAAGTTAACTACTCTCCAGACGGTAATAGGCGGCAGACAAAAATAAATTTATTTTGTCAGGAGTTTGTAAAGTATTAACAATGTTGTTAATACTTAGTAACGTTTGTTATTATATAAACATTGCTTCTAGTTTATGGTACTTGTTTTTAATGCATAGTTACGGAGATTGTATGTTTAGTAAAACATTATTTTACGTAGTTTTTGTATACAATACTTTAAATAAACTTCTCAATGTTTAACTTTTTGTAAAGAATTTGTTCCAGTGAAATACACTAATATAAATTATCACATTGTTCGATAAAAATTTGAACATTTGATAAAAATGTTTAACCATTTTCTTTTCTAAAAAATATCTTCTTTCATCGGAAATTCTGAATTAAATTTGTGTTGATACGTTTCACCATAAATATGAAAACAGTTTAATAATAGGTTTTACTATTTGATAATATTTACTTAAAACATTTTGTAACAAATGCTGTTTTATAAATCTGTCTGATATTAATAATATTACTGAGTTATAAAATAGCTTTAACACAGTTTAGAGAAGAAACTACTTTGCTCAAGGTTTTATTGCGATCTGTATATACTGGTTAACAAATAGTTTGAAAGTTTATTTAAATCGTTTACAAAGCTTTAAAAATGTGAATAAACATTTATGTGTTATTCTTTAATAACATTATTTTGTGCAAAAGTGCCTACAATTTTCATAGATAACAGTATGCATTGAATAAATTGGTTATTAGTTTTATTGTTAATTATTTAAAGTCAGTATAAATAAAAGAAGACAAGCATAACATACTTAAATTTCAAAACGTTTTTAAAATCCCGGGCATACTTTAAAACCATTAATATCAAATAAAATAAACAATTTGCAATAGTTGAATTTCATTGAAAATTACTCAACGTTTACTTTACCCATATAGGGTAAGTGGGCCATTGGGGCAAGTGGGCCACCCTCCCTGGCATTTCCCGAATTATGGACGTAAAAAAAATCTGTTACAATATTTTTACGTATTTACCCCAATAGATGCAGGAAACATTATGGCATCATTTTCATTTTAGTATGTAACAAGGTACAATCCTTTTTGTGATTTTTTTTTAAATTGCATCTTTTCGTAATTCACGCCATCATACTATTTTTTTTTATTTATTTCCAAACGGTTCATGATACAAAACAAAATGTTATATATTTCGAAAGTGTATAAAACTTAGTATCTTTTTGTAGTGTCATGTACTTGTGATGTTGATAAGGTTAAAAGAAAATTAGGGTGGCCCACTTGCCCCGCGTTTGGGGTAAGTGGGCCACCACAATGGCGGGGTAAGTGGGCCAGGGTTGGCCCACTTGCCCCAAACTCTTTAATATACTTAAAAAAGTCATATTCACTGATTCATAGGGTAAGTCATATTCACTATTCATAGTCCTATTCATTGACATAGGCCAGTTTAAAATCTGTAGCCCTAACATTTTTTTTTACACTACATGCAAAAATGACCAAGATGAAAATTAACGAATTTTTTCTTTTAGTAAGCTTGCATGCCAGAAAAGTTGCTATTGGGGAACTATTGAAGATAAATCATTAATTTTTTGTTCAAACACTCAAAATATCATGTAGATTATCCCACTTACCCCACCATATCTCTAATATTTATGTGTAAAAATATTATAGGTAGGTGGCCCACTTACCCCACCTTGTGGGGCAAGTGGGCCACTCGGATGACCAAAAAGAAAACAGTATTTTTTAAATTTATTATTTGCCAATTTGTTTTAAGATTGCCATGGGTACAGTAATAACATACGAGAGAATGGACCACACAAAAAAATAAGTTGCTCGGCCGATTATATCCAGTGGTATGAGGGTCTAAAGTCGAATTATGCCAAAAAGGTGGCCCACTTACCCCACCTTACCCTACATAATAAAATACAGCTCCCACATCCCGTCGACATTGGTGAATGGGATCCAACCAATTTTATCTTAAATGGTGCTAGATGCAAACTCATACATAAAATAAATGGCATGTAGGAGTAAGGCGTCAGAGAGTCTATTTCCCTGCTCTATCTAAATTCACGGATCATTACAGAAGTCCCTAAAGCTACCACTTTAGTCCATATATCTTTGAACTGGGATGCCAAGAAAAATTGCTATAAATATTTACCTTTTTGAAAGAATTGTGCGTATTATTTTTTGTAGTTGATAAAATGATACATTTATTTATGAGTACTATTTTTAAAATATGTTTACTATACATGTTTTTTTTGTTAATTTAATTTGAGACGTCTGAAAGTAGATTTGCAGATTTGAATTTAATTTAATTGAGTACATGAAAATCTGCTAGTTTAAATGAAATTTTAAAATCATTTTGGGATTTTTCAGCTCGTTATTATTTTAAAAAGATTACATGAAAATTTTTGAACATTAGCTAATGTAATATGAAAAAAAAGACATTAAAAAGATATAAGAAATGAGTTTACCCAGATATTAACGATTATTGAAGGTAATCAGAAATAATTCAAAATGTATTTCCTGAGTATTCTCTAATATTTGTGCTTGAAAAAAAAAGTCGACCCAGTTTATGTTAAGTATATTTACAAAATATTTTGCACCTTGTATTTTTTTAGTATAAATCGAAAAAAAATTAGAAATGTGTTATTTTTTCTCATTTTCTGACAGCCAAATAACAAAAATAAGCAATTCGAAATGTGCGCTTTATGTTTTGCGTATTTTCAAATATTCCATGAGCAATAGAAATTTTTACATCGAATAATTTTGATTTATATTTATTTTAAACTTGAATATCGTATAGGATAGAAGTTTTGAAAGTAAACCGAGAAAATATAAGTTGATAAACATTTTTAAGAATTTCATCTACTAAATTCTCAGAAAACGTTCATATATAATCCCTTACGTTTCCAGAAATACCTTTTTCTCCAAATTACTCGCATAAAAAGATCCTTATCGGCTTCCCTTTTAACTTTTCAAATACAGAAAATAATATATGTTCTTGAATATTCAATGTCGATCACAACCAATACATTGTGCGTGGAATAGTGAAGGTTCTACTATTAAGTTAATATCTTATATTTAACTACTTTTCGCATAAGCTTCGATATTTAGTTGCGTTAGTTTAATGATGTTAAAATTGACACTTGACGAAGTTCGAGCAAAATTGGGTTAACTTAGCATGATTGTTTATCACAATTACTTTAAAAATATATTTAACAAAATTTTCTGTGCTTGTTTTCATTATTTTTAACATTGTATTGACCATAGTTTACATAATATCGCATTTTTCTTGGCACCACTTCGTTTGCGTTTTGTGTCTCCATAAGGTTACGAAACGTTAAAGCATGGCCTAAATATGTTTTGCGTTACATTTTTATTATTCTGGATAAGTTATTGTAGTTTTTATCAAATAGTTGAGTTAATTGTTTAAATCTCAATCTTGAATTTTACAATATCGTACACATTCTTCATTGATTCAACAAACTAAATTGATAACAATGGTTATAAACAATAAGACGAGTTTTTTTATTAACTGCCTTTAACAGTACCAATAAAATATATTTTTAAAAATAGGTAAAATGTTAATTAATATTTCACCAACTAACAGTGTTTTTTTTCGCCCGTTCAGTAATTTATTACCCCATCATTTCTTGCCTATTCCGTTTCTATTTGAAGGTCGCAAGACAAACTGTCAGTTTTAAGTAGTAATCAGAACTAAGAAGATTTCTTATCGAAAACAGATCAATAAAAGAAATCAAGTACAACTGAAGATCAGCGCTTAATTTAGCAATACTTTGATGTGTTGTGAAATACATATTACGTTTCAATAGTGTTGTAAGTCTGGCCTTGTAATGTGTTTGTCCCAACCACACGTTGACGTTATATTTTTCTCTGGCAGTGAAAAACATCGTTCTTTGTCAACGAATGTTAGGAAATTCGGTTTGATTTTCTTAGGGACTATATTGAAAATGAAACTCAAGATAAATTGTTCGCAAACATTAATATATTTTACTTCATTTTTACTGTCCAGGAAATTTAGATAGTTTTATTTTTTATATTGTATTCTTGTAAAGCAAACATGTAAAATAAATGTAAAAAAACATGAATATTTGAAAAACCTAGGTGAACTTATTTTTTAAGTATCTGGAGAATATTGTTTTTAATTACATTCATCGACATACATCATCTTTTTATGTTTTAAAAGAAATAACAAATTCTGCTTCAGTGTTGCTCATTTATGTAATTGTGTTGTGTAGAATTATAATTTTTCTAAGATTTAGGAAATTAGTTTTTAATTTAGTTTTATTTTATATTTAAATTAAAGAGTTACTTCTATTATATTTCTTGGCATACTGTAACATGCAATTAAAATTAAAGCTTAAAAAATCCAACGGAACTCATTACCAAGATACCAACTTTGTATACAACCATGCGGGTGGGCACTGCCAAAGGTCAAAGTGCAAAAGACCTCCTCCGAAAACAATAACATCTAGATATGCCCCCGCCCCCCTTTATGTCCCACTCAACTTCAAAACAGAGTATTCCTCCATCCCCTTTTCAATACGAATCTGCCTCCTTACGCATTCAGGGATGGGAGATTAACTGGGAAGCGCAAGAGCAGGGAGGGTTTTCGCCTGCAGAGTGCGTGGAATCGCGGGCTCTTGAACACGTAGCAATCCGAGGTTCGTGGGGGTTTGAGGCGTGTGGACTTTTTGTCTTATTGGAATCGGGCCAGGGTATGAGGGTGTCTGGAAGGGGATGTGTATGTGTTGTAGTTTTTTTTCAGGGTTATTTTTTTTTTAATTTTTCGCACACTGAAAAATATTTATTGGTTTTTATATCGTAATAGATTGATTAACTTTTGCATTGTAAAATATTAAGAAAATTTTTAGTTTATTTAAAATTTGTTACACAGTAAAATAATTACTTGACAATTGTCAGTGATTGCTCCCTGTAGAAGGGAAGAGTGTTGGCTTTTTAGTCCATTACCCAGCTCGTCAGAAGAGACAGTCACAAGAGACACAAAAAGAAGGAAGCCACAAACACATAGACAAATAACAACATGTATTGACAAACACAAACATCCGTGCCTTTACCGGGATTCGAACCCAAGCCCAGCAGCTCCAAAGGCTAGCACTCTAACCATTTCACCGGCGGGCCGGGTAAATAATTACTTACTTATTTAGTCCTCTTTGTGCCATGTGGCACATAAGTCCTTAAGCTTTTTACGCCAACTCCTGCGATTTTGTGCAGCAGCTTTTGCTTCCGACCATCTCGCCCATCCAGTCTGGTTCCTTTCGTCTTCCACCATTTTTCTAAATGTAAATTTGAGCCGTCCTCTTTTTCTTTTACCATCGGGGGCCCATGTCAGTGCAACTGCTGGAATTTGACTTGTCACGTGCTACGAATGCCAACCAATCCATTTCCACCTTCTTTTTAAAAATAATTATCATTTTTAAAATTGCAAAATTTGTAACAATTTTTATACATTGCAAAAGTTTATATCAATTTAAAACTTTGAACTGAAAATGGTCGCGATTTTTACAATTTAAAAAAGTATTAGTTTTAACAATGTAACAATATATTTTTAAAAAAAAAATGTGCTCTGGAAACATAAGTGAAAAAATTATTACCTAGAAAAGGCCCAATTTTCATAACATGGGACATTAAAAATAAGTATATCATTATAAAGTGCAGAAATTATGTATCTTTAATAAAAATATGCGAAATATATAATTTGGCTCTAGCTAAATGCATTTTTTAAGGGCATTAAAATATTATTAGACCAGTAGTTGGCTTTTGAGCGATTTGTTTTACATGTAAGGGAAAATGTTTAATTTTGGGAATCTTTCCTAAATTTTGAAATGAAGGTAATTCATGTATATATTAAACCAATCATTATATCAGTGTACTCAACGCATTAGTTTTTCATGAATGTCGTGTCACGTTTTACAAAATGTCGATAATTGTGTCATGTTCAAACTAACACGAAATATTGTTATCGAAAATTAAGTTGTATTTTAAACAATGAAAACGTTCAAGCCTTACAAAACGTTTTCAACAATTACACTCAATCATTATAACCATAGAATCCTTAACTATCAACACTATATTTTTTTTCTTGATAACAAAATACGTAGTCCTTAAGTTTGTTTTTTATAAGAATATATTCTGAAACGGAATAAAATAAACCAAAAACGTCAGAAAACATTTCTAATAAAAAATATTATCGTATTAAATTGTATCGTCATTAAAGTTAAAACAAGTTTCAAAGATAGAAAAATTCAAAGCACAAGTCAGTTTGTGATTTATGATTACAGTAAAATTTATGTTGCAGCAAATTTGGGAAAGAAAAACGACGTTTTATAAGAATTATCTAAACTCGCTACATATGAATATTACCTTTGACGGTAAAAAAAAATAATGAAATAAAATAAAACTGACATAAAAAATACATTGTGCGATAAAGGTAATTGCAAATTCTATGAATCGCTGCGCTGTTCGTTTTTCTTTTATTTTTTCTATCCCTCTCGGAAATTTGTATTAAGCTAGAGACAATAAAGGTATATTATAAGATCTCGTTCTTTACATACATGAAGTCCAATTAATTTTAAGTAGATTTTTGAAGAATTGCTGAATAAATTATTTGGATAGCTTCGTTGTTTGAGTGCTTCGTTGAATAACGTTAGGAAATAATTAGATTTTTTTATAATAAAATTTCGAATTTTATTAAATCCAATTTATTAAAATTATTTTATAGGGCGAGTCGTTATGAATTTGTTTTTAGAATTCCAGGGCTTATACAAATCTTGAGGTAAAGAATTATAAGACTAGTTTGTATTAAAATTCAATTGTAGTTACTTATCTAGCATTTATTAAATCCAATTAAGTAAGATTATACTTTATGTATAATGAGTCGTTATGGATTTGTTTTTTTAGAGTCTTTAGATATATCTCTCTATTTTTGAATTCTCTACTTTAAGATTTTGATACGACTGGTTTGCAGTAAAATTAAACTAATATTACTCACATAGCATTTATGAAATCTAATTTAGTAAAATTATTTTATAAAATGAATCGTTATGAATTCAATTTTTCGAATACTAAAATAATATTGTATATTTTAGAATTATTTACCTTTCCTTAGGATTTTGAATTGACTATTTTGTATTTGAATTCAGTTATAGTTATTTTGTAATTGTATTTATTTGTATCGATTATTTGTTCAATAACAGAAAAATCAGTTCTTCGTAAGGAAAAAAAAAGTATGTCATTCTAATCGTATGAATGTACAATTTAATCGGCTACGGGGTAAAAAGCATGTGTTCGTGTTCTCGTAGTTTATAAAGTAATACTATATACATTTACTTGTATTCATTTATAATTATAGAATCTATAATGCAATTTATAATGCGCACACTCACAATACAAAAATCTTTCAAAATATGGTCATACGGTCTTAGTTATTTCAATCATTTTTAATAACATCACTTCAATTAAAAATCTGGAGTATGTGAAAAAAAACTTTTAACGTGCATTTTGCCTTAATATGGCATAAATTTGGCTTGATTGATAACAAATATGGTATTAAAACTAGGGTCGAAACAAGAGTTCCATAATCATAATTACACCAGTTAATAATAGTTCTGTGGAACGATGACTTCCAAACGGTCATCTGTATAAATTCATTAAAAAAACATACAAAAGGTGACTTTGGGTAAGCTTTTCTAAACATTCCAAATATTTCGTGGAAAAACCAATATGTACCCAAGCTCAAGTAAAAATCTCCATGTGACAGAAAACATATTTCGTTCATTTGGAGTACAGTGGTGGAAATTGATTTATGAACTAACATTCTTTTCACCAGATATCGCTTTGTATTAAGTGCTAGCAATTCAAATTTTGTGTGTTGGATATTCAGAGCACAATAAAGGAATTTCACACATAATTTTTTTTCAAAAAATGATATTAAATAAAAATATATCTAATTTTAGTTTTTAAGCATGTCAAATGATGGAAATTGATTTATGAACTCAAATTTATTTTGAACCCAGGTACCAAATATTTTAACTAGTTCTTCATTTGAACTTCAGGGGAGCTTACTATCAGTGTTTATAAATAAGATTAAGGTCAAATTTGTTGAAATTTATCTGTTTTATTCCCATTTTACTAAATAGGAAAGCTTGTGAGACTGCCTTAAGCCAAAACGGTAAAAAATGACCCTTATATAATATTGTAACACATCTGTAAGAGAAATTAGCATATTAATTAAAAGATCAATAAATATAACTCACAAATATTTGAAGAATCATTCTGACTTCGGCAAAAACCATCATTAAAAAAGGTGTAACCCTCGTGGGACGAGGGACAAAAGCAGGATTATTGGACTTGTATCTCAAAAAGTTACCATTTGTGTCAGCATTTGTGCATTACAGGGCGAATTTGTTATGAACAATCACTTCCTGTAACTCCCAGAAGACTAGGACAAATATTGATATTGTCGTCGAACTTGAAATGTTCCAAAATGAAGGCTGTTTCAAAGCTTACTCTTCACCATAAGAACAGGCTATTAAAATATAGTCATAACTACATGAAAATGGATTGGGTGGGGGTGGAGGGAGAGAAATGTGAAAAAAGTGACATTTGCTGATGAAAAAAAGTTCAATTTGGATGGACGTGATGGTTTAAAATGTTATTGAAAGGATCTTCGGAAATAACCAAGATCTGTCTTCAGCAGAAATGTTAGTGGTGGAAGTTTGATGGTTTGGGCCCCGATAACTTATGATTGAAGAAACAAGGTTATGTTGCTGAAGGGCTGACAAACACCACTTTATTGCAGATTAATTCTAGAAAATTCTTTAATTCCTTTTTGCATGGCAAAACTATGCTTTTGATTAGATTTTTATGCATGATAATGCAAGTATCCACATTTCAAACGAAATGGAAGACTGGTTAAATGAACTAAGTGTTGTTCATTTAGATTATCCTGCCAATAGCCATGACTTAAACCCCAAGAATAATGTCTGAGATCAATTGGTTTGAATAATTTACTCAAATGGAGTATGGTTTTAATGAAGTGTGCATCAGTTATAGAATAGAAGGACTTAATCATTAAAAACTGCAAATTGCTTGACCAAAACTTGACCCAAAGTTTTGTGTTGTCTATGAAAAACAAAATCAAGGAAGCATTAGCAACAAAAAATAGTTTTAGCAATTATTAATTGAGATTGAATGTAAAAGTTCATAAATCAATTTCCCTATGCTAAAACTAAAATATCAACAAAATAAATTGTTTACGAATTTATATAAAATTTTATTTACGTGTATAATTTATAATGCAAAGCCTGTATAGTATACAAAATTTAAATCGATAAAAATGCATTTAATAAAGAAATACTGTTAAAAAACTGTCAGTTCATAAATCAATTTCCACCACTGTATATTTTAGCGAGACTAAGAACATTTCTTTGGAGAAAAATTAGATCACCAAAAATGACCCATTATATCGCGCTTTAGCACGATGTTTTCAGAATTTAAAAAAAAATCCTCTCTAAATTGGCGTCTCGCTTTTGGCGACACATTTAGTGATAAAACATAGATTGTTTTATGCAATGATTTTGACGATAATTTGTATAATAATATATAAGCTAATTTGTATTAGTTACCATGAACTACCTAGTTTGTATTAGTTACCTAAAAAGGATTCTTCATTAAAAAATCTAAAATATACGCACAAGCATCCAACGTTTCACTGTTATTATTCTAGCATAAGTTTAACGAGTTAAATTCAAATTATAAGTCCCTTAATTTTAGTGTTTTCTTAAACTGTTAGATTGTGTTTCCCACTTTCCGTTAATTTTTATTTTAATTAATAAGGACATTTTAAAAACGAACAAATTACTTCAGAACTAAAAGCAATTATTTTCTGATACCGTTCCTATTTGCATTGGCCAACAAAAAGAAGCCAAATGTCTTTATTTAAAAAAACGGACCATATAAAAATCTTAAAACTTATTTTGAAGAACAATTCTCTATTATGATTTAAAATAACAATTATTTCTACTTACTTATAAAACCCCAATCAAAAATTAATTTTTGTACAATTTTCATCATCCTTAAATTATTTTACAATTTTCGTTTCGGTGTTTTTATGTTTTATTTTGCTTTGTTTGTTAATATACCATTGTTTTTTTTTTAATTTTATTAAATAGTTGGACCTTTTTTTGTCATAATAAGAATCGTGGTATACTATGTGGCACATGCGGAGTTTTTGCTTTTTAAATTAAAAAAAAATCGAATTTTTTTAAAATGTATTTTTCGTCTTTGCAGAATCCACCACAGCTCGTTCCCGACCCAAACCTCGACTGTTCTCCCGACAAGTTCGCAGGGTGGACCAAGACTTGGTCCCATACTTTGACAACTCGACCAGCAAAAATGTGACCACTACTTCGGGCAAGACTGCCTATCTGCCGTGCAGAGTGCGACACCTGGGGGACAGAACTGTAAGTAAAATTTAATGCACTTAGCTATTTACTTCAAAATTTATAAAACTTTCTTTATTTCAGCCAATGAAATAGCTTGGAATGGGAGCAAATAGCTATGATTTTGTTTCTTGTCCTTTAAATCTATGTTTGTAGTTGAATAGCTAAATGTAAAATGGGGTGAAGTTCTTTAGAAAATTTGTCACTATCCTTCTTCTTTTCAACATTTTAGTGAAAGAAGCGCGTACAGAACTATTTCTATTGAATCGACCAATTTTAAAGTTTCAAGACGCGTTTGTTTCAAAAGGGTTGAAGTGAATTATCGTCTCACTAGAGCCACACAAGGGCTATTGGAGGTGGACGACTAAATATATAACCACAGTCAAGAGACAAGCCGACACTCTAGAAGGCGCCTAACTTTTAGAAAATATATTTTATTCAGTCGGGAGATTATTTAACGTGCACTCTTTCTACACGGGTATTCTTATTTGTTGGACGTTTTTGCTGCACAGATCGTTTGTAATTCGGTAGTTATTTTGTCAATGCCCAGTGATTTCGGTCCGAGATAGAATATTACTATAAGAATTTTTAGTTTTTGTCGTATTAAATTGTGATTATAGTTAGATAAAAAAAAATACCTGTTGGTTTAAATGCAGCGTTGGTGTTAAATTTTGATTTGGAAAATATGCAAAACTTTGAAAAAATTCTGAGTCGTTCATAGGCATAAAAAATGTTTGCTCCTTAAAGCCAATTTTATTTTTTTAAATAAATATATGGACCAATCCTTATAAAAAAGTAAACTAAAAAACTATAAATATTTAAAATCAAATGTATTATTAGTGCATTATATTTTGCACATGCATTTATCTAAATGTACCCGTAGTACATATATGAATGTTAATGCATTTATGCATGAACTATAAGTAATTTACATTAAACAAATAAACATCCATTATATGGTGATGACTTTTATCTTTTATGCATTATAATGCACACTTATCATTCGCGACTGCAAATTGTCATTATTGAAATATAAGAGTTTTATATCTAAATATATTCAAAATACTATATACACAGCGAAATGTAAAGAAAATGTTTGTATCATCAATATTTTATGAGCATAGTAATTGGAGATAAAAGAAAAAATATGTATACCGTATCTGTTTTCAAAATAATCGTGTTTGTCGGTATCTTACATCGACAAACACAATGCAACAAAAAACAACATCCATTTTGCTTGAGATTTCCTTACACCATTATTCTCTCGCGCTTTTCTTACCTTGAAAGAAAACAGAGACTGTCTTATAACAGACGCCGCCGCCTCCGAGCAAAGGAATTTCGATTCTCCTATATGTATCTATTATTCTGTTTTGCCTCGCCCTCGGGTCCCCAATATTTCGGAATATTCCATCATTTCTTTTATTCCCCCACGAAGAAGAATTCCCATTCGCGATACAAGAAAGAAGCTTCGAGACAAAACAAAAGCACTGAATGTAAAAATAGTTTCTCTTTTCGCTATAATTCTGTTTTTATTTCTCGCCCAGTCGCAGATGGTTACTGGGCGGCACTTATGGCTTGCTTGTCTAGATGCTCAATCCAGGGCTTGCATTACAGGAGGCTCCAAATTTTTTCTTGCCAGGGCATTGGTGAATTATGGAATTTATGCAGGTTAGGATTATTGTATGCTATTGAAGGCTGTACCTATCACATTATACAAATGATTCGTTCAAGCTGACCAGATAAAGAGGACCAAACAATCGAATAGAATTTAGGGTTGCCTCCCATAATTTGCTTAAATTACAGGAGGCTCTAAAAAATGGTATGCGATAAATTATGGAATTTATACAGGTATGGATTGGAGTATGCTATTGAAACTTATACCTATCGCGTTGTAAAAAAATGCTTTCAAGCGGACCAGGTGAATATGACTAAATAATTCAGTAATAGCATTACGATAATTAATGAAAATCAAATAGTGAGATGATAATAAAGAAAATAAAGAAGTTCTATTTTTCAAAAACAGAATGGGCACGTTAGTCAGCAAACATAAATTTCCGGACACAATTGGGTCAATTTTAGACGTGAAAAATATGAAACGTATACAATACAATTTTTTACTCCTGAATTATGTGTGAATGCACATAGAAAAACACGCATTGACTAAACAAAATCGTCAAAGCTATTCACTCAAAGGGGCATCATTTATTTACTAAACAATGTCGACCGGCCAAAATATCTTGTCTCAAAGACGTCAAGTTGACGGATTGTTCTGCGACACAAACCAAAGTTATCTGAAGGTCGTGCAGTTGAGATACACTGTTAAAAATTTAACGGTATGTTCCACAGAATATAGTTCTCTGTGGTAGCGTAAAGGTGGTGAAATGTTTCACCGCTCTTTTGGTATTCGGTTGAAAAAAATTTCAGGTTCCAGTACTAAAAACCTGAATAATGATTTGAAACTGAATACCAAAATTATGATGAATCATTTCAGGTACCAGGAACAAATTTGTGTGTGAATGTTTACCATATTTTGCTTCATTGGCAGATAGGCTCGGCGTATTCAACAGAACTGAGAGCTGAGAGCCACTTTTTAGTGGCGACTCTTATTATTAATTTTCATGCTCATATTGCACTATATCTCAGCTATCACCTTTTATTTATTAACGGTATACAAAACAATCACTGACTCCGGAAGCTAAAGTTTAGAGACCCCGCTTCTTTGCAATTCTACCGATCTAATGTGCATATGCTACCACATCCGTAAATCCATTCTCCACGCATAAAATCGCATGGATACAAAATGGCTTCCACTTTTTGCGAACGAACTAATGTAAGACAAAAGAAAAAATATCATTCAAGAATTGAAAAATAAATGTTGTGATCCATAAAATAATGACTTATTAATGGGATATCACTATCCCCGGCTTGCTAAAATTTTCAATATTCCTCCGAGAGAAGTTCCTCATTAAATGGGGTCCATTTTAAAAGGAAAATGAGGCCCCGGTCACTCGATATCCCGTTGTTTATCATTGATTTTCTAATGGTTTACTTGGAGTTATAGTCCAGTGAATAAAGGAGTTTTACCATACAAAAGGTCCGGTATCGCTGATTTTTTTTATATGTTGTTTGTGACCCCTAGGTAGTAATAAATGTGAGTTTTCGTCATTCTCGTTCTATTGCTTTTTCCGCCATCTTGAAAAAACGTTCGAAATTTCGCCCATTTTCCAGTTTTTGGCCTATAACTTTTTTCCTAAGCATTTTTGAATATAACTTCTCGACACAAAGTTGTAGAAAACAAAATTTTCTTTAAAATAGGTATGAAAAGTTTTTATGTACGACAATTAGTTAAGGAGCTACGAATCAGCAAAAAGGGTGTAAAATCGAGTGTTTCGAAAAAATATTAGGTTCCAACGACTTTCTATCGCCGTAACTCACATAAAACTTCATTTTATCAATGGACAATGATTTAACAAGTCGTAGAAAATTTAATTTCCTATAAAATACACTTATCAAAAATAAGTTTCTTATATATTCCAAGAAGAAAGGTTAAATTTACAGAAACCCAAAAAAAGTTCTATTTTCACCCGACGATACAATGTTTTATTTTTTTGAAGGTAGCTCTTTCCCATTGTAATTTTTTACTATTTTTGTGAATACAAAACTAGCAGAAAATAATTTTTCCTATAAAATGGTTCTATTTTGTGTTTCCTACGATAGAATGTAACGGAGATACGTGATTCCAAAGACGGCTTAAAATCTTGAATTTCGCCAAAAGAGCTTTATATCACTTTAAATTCCAATAATTAAAACAAAAAACTTCATTTTAGTGGAATAGGGTAAGGTGGGGTAAGTGGGCCATTGGGGCAAGTGGGCCACCCCCCCTGGCATTTCCCGAATTATGGACGTAAAAAAAAATCTGTTACAATATTTTTACGTATTTACCCGAATAGATGCAGGAAACATTATGGCATCATTTTCATTTAAGTATGTAACAAGGTACAATCCTTTTTGTGAACATTTTTAAAATTGCATCTTTTCGTAATTCACGCCATCATACTATGTTTCTATTTTTTTTCAAACGGTTCATGATACAAAACAAAATGTTATATATTTTGAAAGTGTATATTACATAGTATCTTTTTGTCGTGTCATGTACTTGTGATGTTGATAAGGTTAAAAGAAAATTGGGGTGGCCCAGTTGCCCCGCGTTTGGGGTAAGTGGGCCACCACAATGGCGGGGTAAGTGGGCCAGGGGTGGCCCACTTGCCCAACTCTTTAATATACTTAAATAAAAAGTCATATTCATTGATTCATAGGGTTAGTCATATTCACTATTCATAGTCCTATTCGTTGACATAGTCCAGTTTAAAATCTATAGCCCTAAAATTTTTTTACACTACATGCAAAAGTGACAAGATGAAAATTAACGTATTTTTTCTTTTAGTAAGCTTGCATGCCAGAAAAAGTTGCTATGGGGGAACTATTAAAGATACATCATTACTTTTTTTTTCAAACACTCAAAATATCATGTAGATTATCCCACTTATCCCACCATATCTCTACCAGTTATGTGTAAAAATATATTAGGGGGGTGGCCCACTTACCCCACCTTGCGGGGCAAGTGGGCCACTCGGATGACCAAAAAGAAAAAATATTTTTTTAAATTTATTATTTGCCAATTTGTTTTAAGATTGCCATGGGTACAGTAATAACAAATGAGAGAATGGACCACACAAAAAAATAAGTTGATAGGTCGATTATATTTAGTTGTATGAGGGTCTAAAGTCGAATTATGCCAAAAAGGTGGCCCACTTACCCCACCTTACCCTATAATTATTTTGGAACTTGAAGACATCATTTATTATATTCGTACGGTCATAAAAGTTATTTCAGATTCAATACCAAAGAATTTAGTTACATTAAAAAAAAACGAAGATGTTTATTTATTCAAATGAAAAATACTTGTGATTTGATAAAAGATTTCAATTTCATTTTAACAAATAGTTTAAATAAAACTACTACGAATAAAATACGGGAAGTGTATAATAGAAAATGATTAATTTTCTATTGTACACTGCATTACGTTACAATCATTACGTTTTTCAACCAATTTAAATACTGATGTTTTACCCCCTCTGAACGTTGCTGAATGCTGACGTAGTATCGCAGCCAGTTATTGCACATACACACATGTAATAAAAAAATATGATTTTGACAGTTTGGATAAGCAGATAAATTCTTCGATGAATATACTTTTGATTATTCATGAGTATTACTAGGTTTCAAAAAATAAACAGTCTTTATCAAATGGAGTTCGTGCATTCAGTAGTATTTTCTATTAGTTTTATTAGATAATTTTCTATTCAATAAAATTGGTAGGAATAGTTCACATAAAGATGCATCGGTTATCTCCTGTATAAGAATCCTCATCTGTTGCATTTGAATCAACATTTAAACAAGATTGGCCATGGCAATTGGTACCTACTAAAGAACAATATAATCCGACTTTTTTACAGCCACAGTTTGCACTACAACCCTTTTTGCAATTACAAAATATAGTATACAAGCAGTTTTTCTGGAGCAGGTGGGAGTAAAGTTTGAATTGGCTCCAAAATATTATTTAATAATTTAAAACCCCAGTCTTCAGGGTTCAGTTGATTGCCTAGCCACTCTTGAACTTGATAGTATACTATACTCGATACAAGTGTTGATAAGCAGAAGCAGATGTTGGAGGAAAGCAAGATAGTTGAACTCTTTTATTGTTCCCTGTCTTTTTTTTTTTATAAAACTTAAATATCTATTATTAACTATTATCCATATATACATATTATTAAATATCTATTTCCTGCTGGCTAAGTCATTTAGGCTGTATTCTAATGAATGGTTCTTTGGCCACCGGTTGATGTTCACTTCGAGTTATATCGGGACAGTTTTTTTAAGAAAAGTATTGAAATGAATCGAGACTCTACTAAGAAGTTCGAGTTAAGGTATCCGATGACCTTTTTTCAGCAAAAATCGACTAAATATCAAACATTTGTATTTTTTTGCATTTTAATGTAAAATAAACATTTAGCTTTCTAAATCTGTTTCATTTTAGTTTTTAGTTTTTGATAGAACCGAAGTTATAGCACTTTAAAGCATTTTTTGCTTGTTTTTGCATTTTTTTTTCAAAACGCATTACGCAAAACATAAAAACTGAAGTTCTTTATTATCAACTGCTTCCAAATTTTTACAGTAGTTTAGTAACAGTATGAAGAAGGTTTTGAACTAGAATCGGGTAAAACTATTAAGAATGGGATATTTTAAAACCATTCATATGCGTGTTACTCTCTTGTTTGTATGTGTTTTCGATATAATGCTTCAAACTTTTGCCTATAAAAAAATTGGGAGCTGATATCTTAACGATTTTAGTTCATGACCTATATTAATGTTTGTTGAGCATATATAAATTTAAACGATGGAAAAAATTAAAAATTTGTAAAGATATCATGTTTGATTTGTAAAGATATCATGGAAGCGTGATTGTTGAAGCATATTTTACTATAATTGTTCACAAGTTCTGAATACTTTCTTAAAACTATTTTTATATTCATAACTACTCAACGTCATGGTTGTAATAGAATTTTCAGAAACTTGCTGTCATAGGAGATCGGCCACTTAAATGGATTATTCGACTTATAGGAAGTCTAGTTATCGAGGTTAGACTGTATTTGCGAACATTGACCTAGAATAAATTTTTTTAGCAGACATGGGATAGGTGAGGACTTTTTATTTACACTATAATAGCGTACCAATGACCAAAACCAAAATTTAGCTGTATGCGAATTTTATTTAATTAAAATGTCTATTTTGACAGGACGTGGTAGCCATCAAATGCATCAATTACCGTAGATACATAATGCTTAAGAATGTACTTCCGATAATCAGTGTAAATTTCAGAAAATGTCGCGTTTCGACTCCACACCATTTGGTGGAGTAGATATCCACCATCAATAACAACTATGCAACGATATCTAATATATATGTTTTTTTTTTATTAAAAGCATCGAGATATCGTAAGATCTTTGGGGCTAAAATTATTTCCCTTCTTTTCTCTGTGTCTTAGGCAAAACATATAACGGCTTCTACTCATGCTTTTCGAAAAATGTACCAAAATTCTTTAGTTCAATTCATTAAAATTTCTTTGAGATCTTACTAATATAATAAATGATGTCTTCAAGTTTTAGAATAATTACGTATTTTCTACTAAAATGAAGTTTTTTGTTTTAATTATTGGGATTTAAAGTGATAAAAAACTCTTTTGGCGAAATTCAAGATTTTACGCCATCTTTCGAACAACGTAGCGCCGTTACATTCTATCGTATGAAACACAAAATAGAACCATTTTATAGGAAAAATTATTTTCTGCAAGTTTTGTATTCACAAAAATAGTGAAAAATTACAATGGTAAAGGGCTACCTTCAAAAAAATAAAACATTGTATCGTCGGGTGAAAATATAACTTTTTTGGGGTTTCTGTAAATTTAACCTTTCTTCTTAGAATATATAAGAAACTTATTTTTGATAAGTGTATTTTATAGGAAATTAAATTTTCTACGACTTGTTAAATCATTGTCCATTGATAAAATGAAGTTTTATGTGAGTTACGGCGATAGAAAGTTGGTAGAACCGAAATTTTTTTCGAAACACTCGATTTTACACCCTTTTTGCTGATTCGTAGCTCCTTAACTAATTGTCGTACATAAAAACTTTTCATACCTATTTTGAAGAAAATTTTGTTTTCTACAACTTTGTGTCGAAAAGTTATATTCAAAAATGCTTTGGAAAAAAGTTATAGGCCCAAAACTGGAAAATGGGCGAAATTTCGAACGTTTTTTCAAGATGGCGGAAAAAGCAATAGAACGAGGATGACGAAAACTCACATTTATTACTACCTAGGGGTCACAAACAACATATAAAAAAATCAGCGATACCGGACCTTTTGTATGGTAAACCCCCTTTTTGAGTCTCTATTCACTGGACTATTATTCCCTGAGTGGGATATAAGGGAACGCGGGTCTCGTCCGCTTCGAGTGGTTTAGAGAGAATTGAATCCTCCGGAGAGATTAGAGTGTTTCGGCTTGAGTTGTAGGGAATTTTAATGTGACAATTGTTCATTAAAGTTTTACAATTAATTGACTAATTGTACAGTTTTGAGGATTATTTTTCTCTAGAAAAGTCTTGTTTTGAACTAAAAGCATGTTTCTATCCGATTTAAGACAATTGGTTAGAAAATTTGCCTCGCGCATATGATATTTCTGCTTAAGCTTGTCTATAAAAACAAAACCAAAGCCAATTACACTCTAAAAATGAATGCTCAAAAACGACGAAATTTTGATTAATTTTAACGATTCCATTCCTGGAAAATGCTCCGAGTTTTCGTTTCTTTAAAGTGAGGAAATTTGAATCGTTATTTTTTATGAGGATTTGAATGTCGTCTACCTAAAGAAATATTTCTTAATTTTTGAGCAAGTGAGTACAATAATGAGATTCAGTTTCTTCAAAATCAAGATACAGAATCGTCAAATCACGATCGTAAAAGTGAGGATTTGCGTTTACTCAAAGTCACGTGATAGTTTGACGAAGCAAACCTCAAAGTTATCGAAATGAGGCTTGATGATTCATGAATCGTCAAAAATGAAGGTGTTATTTCTGAGAGTGTAAAGACCATATTTCAGGACAATTTATATAACGTTTTAATTCGAAAGTAAATGTGTTAATGTATTCACAAAGTCATGTGGGTTAAAGCATTGGCCTCGTTTGCACAGTTAAAATTTATCGAATGTTTCATAGAAACAATGAAGATTGATAATTTCAACCGCACTTGTTTGTTACTTTCACTATTTTTTTTTATGTGAGTAGTCAAAAATTAATGCCAAATAAGAATACTGAAATGTAAGTGATTTTAAAATTAGTAGAACTTGAGGAAACGAACAAAATTCTGAAATTAAATATAATTGTTGAAAACCCATGACAATGTTAAATAGTAAATTAGGTGTGCACAAAAAAGTTCATCTGATCACTAAATCTTGTAATATATAAATGAACTGACACATACATTTGCTGTATGCTTCTAATATGCAATTGCCTGATAAGTCAAAATTTACATTACTTGCGATCGAATGCTATATCGAAATATGTATATGGTAGCTCGACAGAGACTATTTCGTTTTGTATTATTTAGTTTTTTTTTTTAAAGTATGAATAATGAATTCATTTTATATATTTCATTATTTTTGTCATGAAATGCATTTAGATTGTATTTTTTCTTTCCAAATTCAAATTTGTTTGATTAAAAATCATGTAAACAATTAATAGAAAAAAGCTACATTTTTTTCTATATTTCAATAAAAAATTCCATCCATCAAAATATTTATTTAAGGTATATTTAAATCATACCAGTTTAAATTTTATTGAATTAGTGTAATTTAATTTAAAATGTAAAACGCGTTTTATGTATGTTTATCAAATTACTTAAAATATTAAATATTAAAAAAAAATTATATTCCGTTTTCATAACATTTATGCTTTATCGTCAAACTTTACTTTTCTTAAAATCACGTTTGCTATAGAAAAGACATTTTATGTGTTAATTGGATAACCTACTAAAGAAAAAATAGCAAAAATCCTTTTTTAAATTTTATCTTTAAACTTTAATTAAAATAAGGAGATTTAAGAACAAAGAGTGTTCTTTATATTTTCATGATGCGACATGTGATTACTTTATATGACATGTTGGACAGGGTTTGTTGCACGAAAATATCCTTAAGAATATTTTGTCATGGAAAAATAATAATGATACAACAAAGGGGATTAGGTCTTCTTTAAGAAATTATTCTCCTAATATTATAAAACAAATAGCGAAAGTTTGTGTAAGCAAGGACATAGTTAAAATATATGTCGATAATAAATATTGGTATAAAAATTAACTTAAAATTTGCAATTTGAGAAAAATATATTGTATATTTTCTTCGATTACAAATTATAAAAATAATTTCTGTGAAAAGGCTAAATTTTATGTAATAAAATTAATTATGCTTCTTTATAAGAAGTACTACTTGTATTGTCGCCAGAAGTGACACAGATACAAAAGGCACTCATGGAAAAGACGACAAAAACACATAGACAAATAACATTTATGACTAACACAAACAACCATGCCTTACCGGGATTCGAACCCCTACCCAGAGGCTCAAAAGGCTAATGCTTATTGTTTACTAATTCAAAGATAGCAAGTGGAAGAGCTGTACTTTCGTTGTGCTGGCTAAAGTTAACGGACTTAAATGTAAATAATCACTAAAATATGGATTAGAAAAAAATATTATTTTTGTTTAAATAACGGATAACTTAATAACGTCATAATCTGCCTAGAGAAAAATAGCTTATAAATCTTAAAAACGAATTATAGTGCATTGATTATCTATAATTATCTCTAAGTTAATATTTTGTTTCAAAACATTCCCCAAAAGTAAGGAATTATTATTTAAACCTGTAAAACCTTTACCAAAAGTTGCCCTGTTAAACATAATATAAAATGATCAAAACATGCATCAAAATGATAAGAGAACTTACATTTCATTTAAAATGCAACTATTTTGCAAATAACAAAATTATAAGAAAATATCTGCAAACCTTTACGACGAGTTGCTACAATCAATGCGAGTTTCTGAAACTCTAGCAGCCAACTTCGGTTTTCTGTCATTGCCCGATCCTCTCAAACTGATGACACTATCCGACTCCGAGATTTCCAATACACTCCCCGTTATCCAATTCCAAAGAACTTCCAAATTTAAAACTTTCTAAAAAGAAGCACATCCTTTAAAAAAAAACAGCAACACATAAAAAAATATACTTCTTGTGATGATAATAATAAAGGATATTCCCCTTTTACTTCGAAGAGTTTGCGCTGTACCTTGCTTATTGCTCGATTATTGGATAAGTTTGACAAAAATGTATTCTGGAATTTGGCCGTTGATAAGTTTGATATTGTTTTTCGATGCTACTAAACAAGTTTTAAATGGAAAAGTGGTTTCAAGTCATGCGATTGAAAATGTTTTTGGATGCATTTTTTTTAAAATACACTAACTTTAATAAAAACAATTATGGCCATTTCCTAGGAATGTGACACAAAAGGCTTTATGAATAAGATATGTATGTAGATTTGAAAACATATGTAATAAAATTTATCATCGCCATGGAAAATTAATGTGTGGTAGTAAAGGTTTTATGCATAACGATAAAACATGAGTAATTGATGGCGCATCGAATGTAATATAGTAAATGCAACGAAATGCGTTGAAATGTAGTTGTTTTACGATATTTAGATTTGATTCAGGTACTTTCCCTCCGCAAAAGGTCGGTAATTGTGTACTTAATCGGGATAAACTGAGGGAGAGATAAGTAATTTGCAGCAAATACTGTGTATTAAATAAAATAGAGAATTGTTTTAAATATTTTTCATGACAATTGTACATTTTTAAGCCCATGCACCAAATAGAAGTTCTGTAAAAGTGTAAAATTAAGTGTAATAATGTAAAAAAATAGTGGTTGTCAATTTTTTGTCTTGTAACGATGGTTGTTTGTTCATTGGCTTATTCACGAATCTAAAAGGAAGACTCACATTTCTTTATGAAATATTATTTTTTTGTATTTTTAAAAAACCTATGATTGTAGTATTCATATAAAAAAGTCCAGTATTACAAAAAAATATATTAATAATAAATTGAATAAGTATTCAGCTTAAAAAAGTTATGTTAAGCCAAGTTATAAATAATATTTTCAGCTGTCAAAACTGCAGTTAAATTATTTTTACTATTAAACAATCTTACTCAAAACCCCAAATACATCATTGTCACACTTAAGCATTGCTTTTGGAATATTGGAACCATTTAATCGCGAGGTATCGTTCCAAAGTGTAATTGCGAAAAGTCCTTATCAGCAGTGCAGTCCTTATAAAGGGGGTTTATTATAAAATTTACATTAGAACTCCTTGCTTCCCAGGCGTTGGTATTAGATTTATTTTGGGCTTTTTCCCGTGCTTTGTTCTGGGCCCCCATCAGTGCTTTTCGTAAAATTGAAAGTTTCCAAATCTTCCCCCCTTCCCAACTATCGCTTGTTCCAATTTATACAGAGGATTTACCGTTTCTGAAATCTTTGTAGAGGGGTTCTGGGATAAAAGGGGGTCTTGGGATTTAAGAGTGTTTCGGGTGTGGGGGGGGGGAGTAATCGCTTATAAATGAGTTTTTTCATTAATCTGTTAATGCAATTGTTAGTCATTATATTATTTATTCTGGATATTAAATTATTTTTTAATTTTTACTACCAAAGCTGTTGTTGCAATTAATAGTCATTTTCGTTTTGAAAGGTAATATGGGGATTAAGCACATTTCTGTTATCTGGTCATATCTAACTGGGCTCTATTCAGGAAAAATTAGGGGTGTGCAACACTACACTATGCACGATTTTAATTACC